>OW121740.1:111207161-111789661 GCA_933228675.1 Stomorhina lunata | reverse complement strand
TGGTATTGGCAAGTACTCTGGTAAATGGTTACCTTGTAATGACTACAATATACCTTGCGAATAACTAATAAGTAATTACATAAGTACTTATTTGTAATTAAAATGGTAAGTTGAACTGAATGGCCCGGGTTCAAATCCCACCAAGACCAACAATTTTTTTTATTTTTTTTATTAAAAATGTATTTTTAAATGATTTTTGAATTTCAAAAACTTAAATATTACCTTCTTTAAGAAAAAAAAAAATGGAAAACCAACTTACGGTAATGAAAAAAACTCGCATGAGTCAATTTTGATTATGTAGGGGATTTTGGATACCAAGCAACGGTTCTGATTGGTCTTAACTTGGTAAGCCCAGACTTATCTTGGTTATTCTTCATCTCAACTGTGGACACTGACCTCCTAGTGATATCACCCAAGGAACTATGTTAACATTCCACAATGTAGTGAGCTAACATGTATCGCGAGTTGTCCAATAAGAACGATAAAAAATGGGATGGAAAGACCAAGTAGAGGAAAATTTCTATAAAATTGGAGAATATTCGCACAAGAACGAAGAAAATAAGTTGTAACTATAGGCCATTTAAGTAAGTTAGAGTCAATCTTATATAAAAAACTTATACAAAAAGGTAGACTTAAATTGTTTAAATTTGAAAAAAAAAACTTCTTTATTGTTTTTAAATGCATTAAACATTTACAAAAATTCGTATTGAAATATTTTTCCAAAAATTACAACAAAGCAAAACAGCAGGGAAAAACAAAGTTATTGTCACATGATTTTGTATTTAAAAATAAAAATTGTTTATATTAATTATAAGCTGCTAAGTTTTCAACATATGAAGTAGCTCGGTGGAAGAGTCTCCGCCTAACAGTCGGAGGGTCATAAGAAAAATTTTGTATTTCGTTTAAAAATATATTCTTTAAATAAAACAACAACAAAAAAGTTGTTGTTGTTGTCTTCCAATTGCTTACCTAAGTCATTACTTTTCTGCAATTGGTAAGTACTTGCCTCCAATGACATCACCATGTTAATGTAATGACTTAAACAGTGAATGATTAAGTAGTTCGTGTTCAATAGTTTAGCTGTTTAACTCATTATTTGGTAATGAAAAGTTTTGCTGGGATCGTTTGACGTTTAAAATGTTCTAAGTGGTACAAGAGATGATTTTTTAATCACATATGTATTAACTCTAGTTGCTTTAAATGCAATTAACATATTGAAATTTAAATGAAATCCTATAAAAAAAGTGTCAGATTCGGTGTACTATTGACTACTTTTGCCTCTAGATTCCTTATTTTTTGTCGAAATTTCATCACAGACATCTCTTTTGAAAGTTTTTGACTGTATCTATTATTGCGTTTCTAAAAATGTTGCAACAAATTGCCGCAAGGTGGCCATGTTTACAATTGTATCAAATACATTTTATTTGGGTGTTTTTCGATGTTGGTATATTCAGAAAAAAATTAGACCAAATACTCCTGAATAAAGTTGCGGAACATAGTTAAACCATATTTTTTAGTTTTTGTTATTAAAAATACGATTTCCGTATGTAACCTAAAAAAAGCGCCATCTTTTTACAGAAATCAGAAACAAAGAAGTCGTAGAACAAACATTGTTTTTATAACCTCAGAGATTTATTTTCCACAACAAAAAAGTTCTTTTTCGCAAATATACGTTTTTGAGATATTGCTAATTATAAAATTTTAGTTAAAAATATATTTTTTTTGGCACAAGGGAGTCTTTATGACCTATTTTTGGTATCCAAACACATTCAAATTGTATTGGTGTGTTCACAAAAGTTGTTTAACTTTACTGTGGCTACAATTTTCCCAAATATAGTGTAGGAATAATCAGGATTTTCAAGAAGTTATGATCAAAAAATCAAAAACAAAAAAATTTTTCTTTAACATTTAAAAAAAAACTGTAAGATAAAATACATCTTTATCGTAAAATTTTAGCAAGAAATATTTGTCATACTCTTGGCTACATTTTTGCCGAACATAGTTAAGCGATATGTTTAAGAGATTATTGGCTATTTGGTAAAAACTGATGACACCTTTTTTAGGCATCATGCTAATATTTGGAAACTTAGGAGGCCCATAAAAATAACGCGGTCACTAACTTGGACAAACTGAGTATTGGGTTTTACTACAATTTGATAGCAGAATAGCACTCATATAGTCACGACCTTGCAATTTTCAAAAGATTTTCATTTGTTGTATAGTCTAATTACACTGCTCTGCAGCCAAATCCTCCTTTTAATAAAACTATGTGGACTACATGGTAATAAAATTCACATTTTTAAACCGATTTTTATGGTTTATAGCTTATTTTATTCTTAAGATATGTAGCTCTTAGAAAAATGTTTAAAATGTTAAAATTTTACTTTATCTTTTTTTAATTACATTTTTAACCTGAAAAAAATTACGAATTTCGCACGAAAAAAAATTTTTCTCCATTAATTTCTAAATAACTCCAAAACGATAAGAGATACAGAAACATTAAATATTAGACTAAAATAAATGCAATTTTGTTATGCATCTTCAGGTGTTTTAATTTTAAAATCGGATGAGTCGTTCTCGAGTTAGGACGAAATAGATCTCCGTACCTTACTAATTTAAGGGGGAAAACTTGCCACGCCCATAAATAAAAAATCGAGATCTGATGGAAAAAAACCGACAACGGATCTGAGTTTAGCGCATCAAGATCCATATAGTCCGCATAGTTTTATTAAAAGGAAAGACAAAAAATGAATTTTTGCAGAGCAGTGTTATCAATAAATTCTTACGATTTTGTACTTTACTTTTGGAACACCATTGGTGAAGGGTATCCAAGATTCGTCAAAGCCGAACATACCACTCTTACTTGTTATATTTTTATTTTGTATTTTTGGGAAGTATGGTTAAGTGTAAAAATGCATTTTCTTTTATAATTTACAAAAAGGACTCAGTTGTCCTTTTAGTATGAATTTTTAATGTTTTAAATAAAAACATCATCATATGTCAAATATGAAGCCAGCCACATTTACATTACAAATTTACATTTATATCTAAATGATATGAAAAGTATTTGGAATTTAGTTTTTTTGTACAATTTTTGCAGTTTTAAATTTATGCAAATATTTATATTTAGATATAGGCATTGTATATCTTGTAAGAAATTTACATTATTTACTTTAAAGTGTATCTCAGAAAATAATTTTAAATTTTAACATAAATAAGAAAATATAACAAATTCTTTAACTTAACCTCCGAATTCGTATCAAGCTCATAAAAAGCAATAACAGACTTTAAACTAATTGCTAACAATTTTTCTATCCATTATTAGGAAAAAAAAATCGGGGTTTGTCAAAGGATGTCTACAAAAAAAAACTGTCCTAATCAACAGCAATTACAAGCAAATGTCAAAATATTTCATCAATCACAGCGAATATTTTCCAAAGCATTACAAACAACCACAACAAGAATACAATGAACAAAAAAGGATAACAGCCGTAAAAATGAAACAAAATGAAGCATTTTTTTTATTAATGACTCAAACAATTTAAGCAAAATATCGCTGTATGCTTTACTTACAATCGCTTATAAATAAAAGTGAAAAAGAAACCCTTAAATACCGTTTTAATGGCCTAAGGATATAACCTGGCAATAATAACAACAAAAACAATAACAAAATATTTTAAAGTGACAATAAAACGTCAAAATGTTTTCGAAACGTAAACTGACGCACAAAAAGGGGTTCAAATATGTTCAATTTATTTAAATAAAAAATATAACTGTTTTATTTTGATTTCTTTTTTAGGGGTTGCCTTAGAAGAAATCCGTATTATTTCATGTCTTTGAAATACTTTATTTTGCCCTACATTAAAATATCACATCATAACACCCACTAAAAAAATCAAAATCCAAAATATCATTTTATCACGTAAACAAATTTAAAATTTCTGACACTAAACACCTCTAAATTGAAATGTTTGTAACACATTTTACATTCGATTTAATATATTTAACAATTAGTCGATGAAGCATTAAGAAATTTGATATACGGCGTTATTTAAGCGTAAACAAATCAAGTGTAAATATTTTCCACTTCCTGTGTGCTAACGAGGGCTGTTTATTTAGTAAAATTTTCCCGAAATAAGGGTGTGTAGTTTTCATTGCTTAAAATACAAATTAATTTTGACACTTTCTTTGTCATTTGACAAATAAATACAAATTGTTGATATTCAATCTCTGCAGAGCAATCAAAACACTATCGATTGTGAAGTATTGAAAAAAAATATGATACAATTTATTGATGAACAATTGATTATAACTTGTTTTTCTTTATTTGTTAACAGTTGATAACATCTGCGAAGATTTAAGAGGTTATGGTGAAACTTACTAAACCTGTTTTAAAGTAATTCAAAATCAATCTTCAACCCAGCAAAACTTTAGTAATGGCAAGTACTCTGATAACTGGTTACCTTGTAACGACTACAACATACCATCCGAATAAATAATAAGTTATTACAGAAGTACTTATTTGTAATTAAGATGGTAATTTAAGCTGAATGGCCCCGGTTCAAATCCCACCAAGGGCAACAATTTTTTTTTAGTTTTTTTTTATTAAAAGAGTCTTTTTAAATGATTTTTGAATTTTAAGAACTTAAATATTATCTTCTGTAAAAAAAATTTGTAAAACTAACTTACGTTAATGAAAAAATACCATCATGAGTCAATTTTGATTATGTAGGGGATGTTGAATACCAAACACGATTCTAATTGGTCTTAACTTGGTAAGCCCAACTTATCTGGGTCATCCTTCATCTCAACTGTGGACACACGCCTCCTCGTGGTATCACCTCTTGAAAAAAAAAAAATACAATTAAGAGGATAAAATTAGAATTGAAATGTCCCACTACCTAATATTAGAGGAGGATGTCCGAAACTTCGATAGAAAGACCAAGTAGAGGAACATTTTTCAAAGCTTGGCCTATAAAATTGGAGAATATTCGCACAAGATCGAAATCCATGGAATTCTAAAATATGCTCGGACTTTGACCTTAACAGGTTGTAACATTTAAGTAAGTAAGAGTCAATCTTATGTAAAAACTTATACAAAAAAAGAAGATATAAATTGCTTAAGTTTTAAAATAATTTTAAATAAGTTTTAAAATAGTTACAAAAAATCGTATAAAAATATTTTTCCAAAAATTACAACAAAGCAAAAAAAAAGCAGAGAAAAACAAAGTTATTTTCACATGATTTTGGATCTAAAAATAAAAATTGTTTATATTAATTATAAGCTGCTAAGTTTTCAACATATGAAGTAGCTCAGTGGAAGAGTCTCTGCCTAGCAGTCGGAGGGTCTGGGTTCGAGCCCCAATGGGATCATAAAAAAATTTTGTATTTCGTTTAAAATTATATGTTTTTAATAAAACAACAACAAAAAAGTTGTTGCTGTTGTTGTTGTTGCTTTCAAATTGCTTACCCAAGTCATTACATTTCTGCAATTGGTAAGTACTTGCCTCCAATGACATCCCCATGTTAATGTAATGACTTAAACAGCGAATGAGTAAGTAGTTCGTGTTCAATAGTTTAACTGTTTAACTCATTATTTGGTAATGAAAAGTTTTACTGGGAATATTATTAATTTTTTAATGAGAAATAACACTCAGACTCAGTAACAATATCTATTGGGTTATCTTCTTTGGAAGCTTAAAGGTGGTAAACATTTGAGATAATGCTTTATAAATATAAAAATTTACCTTAACCCTTCTATGATGTTAGGATCTTTTGATGACCCAAATCGTATTTAATATTACCGTATTTCTAACTGGTGGAATATATTTGAAAGTTCTTACTACTCAGTGCAGCAATTGTTGAAATATATTGAATTCAATTGGTTTTATCACTATTTTAGGCTTCGACAATTTTTTATTGCAAGTTCATACACATATGATGTTGGGGTCATTCTATGACCTCTATCATTTTTGTAATATGAAAAATAGATATACATATAATGTAATATAACTATATTATATGTGTGTTTGCATTTGTTTTTTTGTTAACAGCCGTGGTATAGCAGGTTAGTCATCCGCTTAGCGTACCAGAGGTCCCAAGTTCGATTTCTGGCCAGGCCCACTTAAAATTTTCAAAAAAGCGGCTTACCTCAAAACTCAGCTAGTCCCTGGTTATTTGAGTATTTGGCTATGTAAAACTTATCTAACCAATGCATTTGTGCGTTCGGAGACGGAGTTAAAACGTCCCTTTCTATGAGTCTAAAAATGGAATCTGATGCAGCTCATTGTCTAAGAGAAGTACCCTCTGTTCCAATTGGAATGTTGTGTGTTTTACATGAAATAAGAATGACCGACAAAACGCCAAAAAAAATAACGCATGGTTGTAAAAAAAAGAGTCAAAAAAAACTCTTTGTGATCAGAACAAAACGGAAAAGGTGCAAATTTTAAGCGTAAAAAAAGACCTTTATTGAGTACATGACTTGCAAAAAACTTGTTTCTCCGTTACACCAACAACACAAGTACTCTTCTTCTTTCTTCTGTTATCCATGACTCCCAGTGGAGAGTGGGACCTCAACCATCCTTTTATATCGAACTCTATTGCGAGATGTTAGACATACATCATTCCATGAATAGTTTGCTGCTTGCAACTCCGCATCAATTGACTTTCTCCACGTTCTAGCAGGTGCACCAACACGACGACGTCTTCCTTGTGGATTCCAACGAAGCGCTTGCCGAGCAATGTTGGTAGTTGATCTTCGAAGTGTGTGGCCTATACACGGCCATTTCCGTTGATATACCTCTATAGGGGAAGGGATTTGGTTTGTAGCGTTTAGTAGATCTTCATTTCTTATGCGCTTTGGCCACCATATATTAAGGATTGTGCGTTTTCAAATTTCGCAGCCGTAATACAAGATGGACTTGACATTCGAGTTATATATTTGTAACTTAGTTGCTGATATTTGCCGAGATTTCCAAATAGCACGAATGCTGATTTTGCCTTATTAATACGCGATTCAATATCCTCGTCGGCGCCAACTTTTGTAGACACCAAACTGCCAAGATAATTAAAGGTACCTACACATCTTATAACCTCGGGATGCAAAATGGGATGCAGTTGTTGCCTGAGTTTCCGCCTAGCAGGTAATAACTGTATTCGATTCCTACTCACACCTCCTCGTGGTACATCCTGGAAACCTGAGCAACCTAGTTGAAGATGCGGTAATCAATCCTAGTGGGATTCTAGGTCAGGGCTAACGTGAGGGGGAGTTATCTTAGAGCCATTCCGAAGTATTTGGTCTAAGGGTCTAAGTACTTGGTAAAGTACGAAACTGTAACGTCTATTCAACATGTTAGTTGCGGCTACAAGCGGGCGTCTGTCTCGGATCGAGCGGCTCGCTTTACAAACGTGGTTCTTGTCTTTGGACTCATCATCCATCGACTTAGCACTTACGATGTTTTAAGCATGGACAGAAACAACATAACAGAATATACTACTCCAAGGGGTAATCAAGCGAGAAATTCCCCTGCTACGGTAGCTGGCACAAGGATTTTGGAGGTGCCTAATCTATGCAAGAACATCCTGATGAATGAAACCAATTCTATCCGAAGAAATCGGACTATAAGGCCTAATATAGGCATTGAGGCCCTATGCTCCACTGGGAGTCAAGGGCAATAGAAAAAGAGAAGAAGAGGAAAACTTTTCGATGAAAAAATTTTGATAAGAAATTTTAATAAAAAGGGCGTTTTTCAAATAATTTGGGACATCAAACATTTAAATAAAAAGTTTTACTGTATTATGTGTATTGCACTAAGATCCCAATTTACTACAATTATTTATTATTTTAATAAATAGTTTTTTGATAGTATCAAAAAAAAAACAATAAAAAACAAGTAAGAATGTGGTATAGTCGGTCAAGCCCAACCATACGATAGATACCCTTCACAACTAAGATTAAAGGTGTTCTTTTTCGTGTATAAAGACAAATATTTGCTAAATTTTGCCCTCATACAAACATTTTCCCAAAACGTTTATATTTAAGCTGTTTCCGTCATTTGGACTTATATGAGAGCTATGGTTAAATGTGGAGTAAGACGAGGATGTATCTTATCACCCATACTTTTTATCCTTGTCATCGATAATATAATGCGCACGGCACTCAATGGTAGACGTGGTATCCAATGGACACCCTTTAAACAACTCGATGACTTGAAATACGCCGATGACGTATGTCTTCTAAGCCAAAGCTCAGGTCACCTTCAAGAAAACACTAGCGCTATTACTGTTGAATCTCGGGCAGCTGGGCTGGAAATCAATATCTCCAAGACAAAGATAATGCCTGGAGATAATATTGTCGCCACACATCAATATGAATAACGAGGTTATTGGATGTGTAGCAGAGAACTTCACTTGCTGATTAAAAAACATTCAACAATAACAAAGGCACAAAAAACTTGTCTTTTATTTGTAAAAGATCAAACTTGCCTACACACACTCTTTTGCTGTTCATTTTAAAGCAACCGAACATATTTCCCTTCATTGAAAATGATTTTCTTTAAACTGGGAGTGAATGAATTAATCAAACTTGTTCGAACTTGTATACATGTTGTTCATTTTAAGGCAATCGAACAACTCGCATGTTGAATACAGTCTTATTTTTGTCATAGGTCGAATCAAACTTGTCCATTCGTGTGCCTTGCTTTTCCACTAAACATACAAAAATCTGATAAACATTGAAATGCAAAAAGCAAGAAATCATTGTGTATGAATTTGTTCAAAGGTAAGATCTTTTTTTTATTTTAGTTTACATTGGTTTTTGATGTCTATTCGTATTGCCTAGACAAAATAGGTAATTTTTGTAAGAAAATGTTAATTTAATTTTTTTATAGAAAAACTTACTTTTTCTATAGAAAAACTTACTTTTTCTATAGAAAAACTTACTTTTTCTATAGAAAAACTTACTTTTTCTATAGAAAAACTTACTTTTTCTATAGAAAAACTTACTTTTTCTATAGAAAAACTTACTTTTTCTATAGAAAAACTTACTTTTTCTATAGAAAAACTTACTTTTTCTATAGAAAAACTTACGTTTTCTATAGAAAAACTTACGTTTTCTATAGAAAAACTTACTTTTTCTATAGAAAAACTTACTTTTTCTATAGAAAAACTTACTTTTTCTATTGAAAAACTTACTTTTTCTATAGAAAAACTTACTTACTATAGAAAAACTTACTTTTTCTATAGAAAAACTTACTTTTTCTATAGAAAAACTTACGTTTTCTATAGAAAAACTTACGTTTTCTATAGAAAAACTTACTTTTTCTATAGAAAAACTTACTTTTTCTATAGAAAAACTTACTTTTTCTATAGAAAAACTTACTTTTTCTATAGAAAAACTTACTTTTTCTATAGAAAAACTTACTTTTTCTATAGAAAAACTTACTTTTTCTATAGAAAAACTTACTTTTTCTATAGAAAAACTTACTTTTTCTATAGAAAAACTTACTTTTTCTATAGAAAAACTTACTTTTTCTATAGAAAAACTTACGTTTTCTATAGAAAAACTTACGTTTTCTATAGAAAAACTTACTTTTTCTATAGAAAAACTTACTTTTTCTATAGAAAAACTTACTTTTTCTATTGAAAAACTTACTTTTTCTATAGAAAAACTTACTTACTATAGAAAAACTTACTTTTTCTATAGAAAAACTTACTTTTTCTATAGAAAAACTTACGTTTTCTATAGAAAAACTTACGTTTTCTATAGAAAAACTTACTTTTTCTATAGAAAAACTTACTTTTTCTATAGAAAAACTTACGTTTTCTATAGAAAAACTTACTTTTTCTATAGAAAAACTTACTTTTTCTATAGAAAAACTTACTTTTTCTATAGAAAAACTTACTTTTTCTATAGAAAAACTTACTTTTTCTATAGAAAAACTTACTTTTTCTATAGAAAAACTTACTTTTTATATAGAAAAACTTACTTTTTCTATAGAAAAACTTACTTTTTCTATAGAAAAACTTACTTTTTCTATAGAAAAACTTACTTTTTCTATAGAAAAACTTACGTTTTCTATAGAAAAACTTACGTTTTCTATAGAAAAACTTACTTTTTCTATAGAAAAACTTACTTTTTCTATAGAAAAACTTACTTTTTTTATAGAAAAACTTACTTTTTCTATAGAAAAACTTACTTTTTCAATAGAAAAACATACGTTTTCCATAGAAAAACTAACTTTTTCTATAGAAAAACTTACTTTTTCTATAGAAAAACTTACTTTTTCTATAGAAAAACTTACTTTTTCTATAGAAAAACTTACTTTTTCTATAGAAAAACTTACTTTTTCTATAGAAAAACTTACTTTTTCTATAGAAAAACATACGTTTTCTATAGAAAAACTTACTTTTTCTATAGAAAAACTTACTTTTCCTATAGAAAAACTTACTTTTTCTATTGAAAAACTTACTTTTTCTATAGAAAAACTTACTTTTTCTATAGAAAAACTTACGTTTTCTATAGAAAAACTTACGTTTTCTATAGAAAAACTTACTTTTTCTATAGAAAAACTTACTTTTTCTATAGAAAAACTTACTTTTTCTATAGAAAAACTTACTTTTTCTATAGAAAAACTTACTTTTTCTATAGAAAAACTTACTTTTTCTATAGAAAAACTTACTTTTTCTATAGAAAAACTTACGTTTTCTATAGAAAAACTTACGTTTTCTATAGAAAAACTTACTTTTTCTATAGAAAAACTTACTTTTTCTATAGAAAAACTTACTTTTTCTATAGAAAAACTTACTTTTTCTATAGAAAAACTTACTTTTTCTATAGAAAAACTTACTTTTTCTATAGAAAAACTTACTTTTTCTATAGAAAAACTTACTTTTTCTATAGAAAAACTTACTTTTTCTATAGAAAAACTTACTTTTTCTATAGAAAAACTTACTTTTTCTATAGAAAAACTTACTTTTTCTATAGAAAAACTTACTTTTTTTCTATAGAAAAACTTACTTTTTCTATAGAAAAACTTACTTTTTCTATAGAAAAACTTACTTTTTCTATTGAAAAACTTACTTTTTCTATAGAAAAACTTACTTTTTCTATAAAGAAAATATAAACGTATTTTTTACTTAAAAAATAAAATATTTTCTATAAAAACGATTGAATGTTTAGCATAAAAATAATTTTTCTATATATTCCATCTCACTGTGTATATATATATATTTTTCTGAATAACTCTTATTGCTCTATTCAAAAGTTACCAAACTAATAAAAAAAAAATCTTATAAACCACTGTGCATTTTCCAATGCGTATTCCTTCTAATTTTGCCTTTGATAAACAAATTCAAAATGATGAAAAATTCAAATAAGCTCACTTATCAATGTTGAATTGTAAATGTTGTTTGTATTGTTGGCATATTATATTGCTCAATTCATATAGACGTTCGGTTCAAACATGTTGTGTGTGTTAATGAGAATAAGATCGTTTGGACACGATGAATTTACTGCAAGCCCTTCTCTTGCCTGTGCGAACTTGTTCATAAAATGCTTTTGTTAATTATTCACAAAATCAGAATTTGATGTGTACAGTAGAATGAATATGATTTTTAATCACGTTGAATTTTTCTTTATTCTTTAAAATGAACAAAAATTTTTGTGCTGAATGAAATCAAGAAATCCCGTGATTTTGAAGTTCTCTGATGTGTAGGTACCTTTGCTAAATTTTGCCATCAAACAAACATTTTTTAAAATTTACACATTTAAGCTGTTTCCGTCATTTGGACTTTTATGAGAGCTAGGGTCAAATGTGGACCGATTATCTCTTTGGCAAGTTGATTACAGTTATTACAAAAATTATGTATGCAAAAAAAGACTTAAAATTTTTATTATCTAAAGATTTACGAGCGTTTTAATGATTTTTGTCTGATTTAGTGCGTTTTGACAGAAGAGTTTGTATGGGAACTGTGATCAAATATAAACCGATTTCAAAGAAATTTGGTACGGTGATTTGAGTTTACTTAGGCAGTATTTGTTGTAAATTTCATTAAAAAATATTGATATTTGTGGCCAATATATTAATTCCTGTAAGTGGGAACTATGGGAGGTACCATAAATAATAGACCTATTTTAACGAATTTAAATATCCATGGTAGCATTATCAAATAAATTATCTGTGTCAAATTTCATCAAATTATCTTTATAATTGCGACCTGTACTTCGATTACATGGTTTACATGGGGGTCCAGCCAGCCAGACGGACGGACGGACTGACATCGCTAAGTCGACTCAGAAAGTGATTCATAATTTTTGACATCTATCAAATTAGTTTCATTAATAGCAAATGTTTAATTGTAACGATATTTAATTCCATGTTCATCACTTTTACGTTCAATTGAACACCCTGAGTGTTCCCTCAAGATTTCAACCAAATTGATACTAGACAATTTATGTCAGTAAATTTAGACATTTTCAACTTAAGCCCAGATTGCAACTTAAGTTTTTTTTTGTCAAATAAAAAATAACAATTTTTCTAATCTTTTTTATTCCTTACTCATCAACCTAACCCTAAAGTCTGTCGCATAAACTAATGATTATATTGTTAACAATAACATCTTCGGGGAGTAAAAAGAATTACTAAATATTTTGTCAACTTAAGAAACACCCTCAGATTTGAGACTGTCCCCATTTAAAATTATATTTTTATACCCTTCACCAATAGGTGAAAGGGTATTATAAGTTTGTGATTCCGTTTGTAATTTTTTTATTAGTGATCGTAGACCCCATAAAAATTATACCGATCGACTCAGAATCGGGAGGAGAATCGATTAAGCGATGTCCGTCTGTCTGTCTGTCTGTCTGTCTGTCCGTCCGTCTGTCTGTCTGTCTGTTGAAATCAAGTTTCTGAAGACCCTGGAGGATGGACTTACATAAATTATATATCAGATTTTAGGAAATTCTCCCGCAATGAACGCTATTAAATTTCATTAAAATCGGTTTATAAAGACCGAAAATATCGAAAAAATACCAAAAATTAGACGAAAATTTTAAAATTTTTGATTGAAACACACTTTTAAATAACAAGAGAAAAAAGATACTCCTGGTGTACATGTGATAATATGTTATATATCAGATTGTAGGAAATAGTTTCCCAAAGCACTCTGTAAAATTTTATCAAAATCGGTCCATAAACAACTGAGATATCGCCAAAACACTGAATTTGATGTATCGCAAATTGCCCAAAGTTCGCATTAGAGAATGTTTGTTGAAAAAATGAAATGCAGAAATAGGAAAAACCATCCTCCTTTAGCACGGACCTACATACATTTTATATCAGATTTTAGGAAATTCCCCCGCCAAGCACGTTATTAAATTTTATCAAAAGCGGTCCATAAATAATTGAGATATCGCAATAACGCTACATTTGATGTACAGCAAATTGCCCAAAGCACGTGTCTAAGAAATTTAGTTTATATTTCGTAAGTATTGTTTCAGCGATATCTCAGGTGTTTATGGACCGATTGTGATGAAATTTGACATCGTTCTTTATGGGAGGATTTTCTAAAATCTGATGTATATACTCCACAAATCTGATTATGAATACCATTCAAATTGTACCGATCAACTCAGAATCGGCACAAGAATCGATTTCGCGACCTCCGTCCGTCTGTCCGTCCGTCTGTTTGTTTGCCCGTCCGTCCCTCTGTTTGTTTGTCCGTCCGTCTACATGTCCGTCCGTCTACCTGTCTGTCCTTTTTTCTGTTGTAGTCAAGTTTTTGGAGCTCCTGTTTTGTCGATATCTCAGATGTTTATTTTGATGAAGTTTAATAGCGTCCTTCGCAGGGGATTATCTAAATCCTGATGCATTCTGTAATTTGTGGTAGATATAATTTAGCGTTTAAGCGATGGTGTTTTGATCGACAATGTTGAAATTCAGGGGGGGACAATTCAGGAGCTCCACAAATCTGGTTTTAGCAGACAGACACACTGCATTTATCTTAATTTTGTGTCTGACTTTTGAACATTATGATAACATTTGAGAATGTATTATATATCAAATTATAGGTAATCTTCCTAGGAAGTACAAAAATGCAGCTAATTACATGATATCCGTTCAAAACCTACATATGTATGTAAGTATCTCACATATCAACAAAAATTTAAATTTTTTAATTGCAATTGCGAGAAATCCGTTCACGTTTGACAATTGATCCCGTATAACTTCGCCTAAGGCAATCTCTTAGTAGCTAATAAATGACAAATTATAATAGATACGATGATGACATTTAGTATAAAGACGTTGTACAATATTGATATTCAGGACAATAGCGCCTAAAATAAACTTTCTAGAGGGACAACATTTGACAAAAGTATTTCTGATCTCTTGAAAAGTTCGATATTGAAAATGGGCGAGCTCTATTCACATTTAGTGAAATCTCCCATATAAACCCGACCGGGAATCTATTTAATGCTGATAAATTAAATCACATTAAAATTGCACAAAGAACTAGAGCAAAACTTTCCAAACATCCATCGGACAGATCGAAAGAACTATACATCCCAAATATTATTGATGAAGTGTTCATTTTAATTAATTAACTAACTTCAAATTAATAAGTAAACTTTTCCGACAAAGCTGATAACCATCCATTCAAAAGCTATATATTTCACGTATGTATCTAAAACTAAGAGTGTATACCCTTTAATTTTAAGGCTTGTATACATTGACAATCATTGTTAAAGCTTTGACCTAAATCAGTCCGCTAACTTCAGAGTTTTACATAACTAATCAAGAACTTTTACTAGTTGGATAATTCGTACGAATTGAAGTGCACAACCCTCACTGGGCACAGCGTTTTTGGGTTGCATGTCAGAATACTTAAACTTTATCAAATCGATGTGCTATTGCAAATCTAAGGGCATCTACATTTTGAAGCATCTTTTCTGCATGGTTTATCTGGTCTATCGAACTTTATTAAATGTTCGTAAAATATGTGTCTATTTTATTTCGAAGCTACTGGCTGGCTTAAATATGCATTCTCTACTTGTAGTCTAGTAATCATTATCTTTCACAAAGGGACCACTTTAGAACCCAAGTGAAGCTTCCCTAGACATCAGCCACCTGTCCAACCTAACCTTTGGGTGCATAACTATTCTAGATGATGACGCCACCGAAAAGGTTTTCGTTTTCCGACTCTTAATTTTAAAGACTCTTTGCATATAATACTAGTATAACCAAATATTGCTACGAATTACATTAAGTACTTTTGGAACACCATTGGTGAAGGGTATCCAAGATTCGGCAAAGCCGAATATACCACTCTTACTTGTTTTTTTTGAGTTTCCTTTTCTCCCCCAGCTCTAAAAACAATTTTGAAATGAAATAATATTTTCGGTCTGTTTAGTGTTGATAAATAAATTATTAGCATATTTTCCATTATGTTTTCATTTTCCACTTTTCCACTCTGATGACCAGGCAACAAAAGACAGCAGCAGTGAATAATAATACAGCCACAAAAAATAGTATTGTATCTATCTCTACTATATGTATTTATGAAATAAAAAATTATTTTAACTTGATGATGATAAAATTGAATTGAAGGAAACAAAAATATTAACAGACCACAAAACATTTAATGGGAGTACAGGAGTTTGTATGCCCTACATTATGAATTTTTTTCTAAAGAAAAATTTTCATTATGAAATTTTGTCTATAGAAAAAGTTTTATAATGAAATTTTGTCTATAGCAAAAGTTTCATAATGAAATTTTTTCTATAAAAAAAATTTCATTATAAATTTTTTTCTATAGAAAAATTTTCATTATGAATATATTCTATAAAAAAAATTTTTATTATGAAATTTTTTCTATAGAAAAATTTTCATAATGAAATTTTTTCTATAGAAAAAATTTCATTATAAAATTTTTTTTATAGAAAAAATTTCATTATGAAATTTTTTCTATAGAAACATTTTCATTATAATTTGATTATAAATTTTTTTCTATAGAAAAATTTTCATTATGAATATATTCTATAAAAAAAATTTTTATTATGAAATTTTTTCTATAGAAAAATTTTCATAATGAAATTTTTTCTATAGAAAAATTTTCATAATGAAATTTTTTCTATAGAAAAATTTTCATAATGAAATTTTTTCTATAGAAAAATTTTCATAATGAAATTTTTTCTATAGAAACATTTTCATTATAATTTGATTATAAATTTTTTTCTATAGAAAAATTTTCATTATGAAAATTTTTCTATAGAAAAAATTTCATTATGAAAATTTTTCTATAGAAACATTTTCATAATGAAATTTTTTCTATAGAAAAATTTTCATAATGAAATTTTTTCTATAGAAAAATTTTCATAATGAAATTTTTTCTATAAAAAAATTTTCATAATGAAATTTTTTCTATAGAAAAATTTTCATAATGAAATTTTTTCTATAGAAACATTTTCATTATAATTTGATTATAATTTTTTTTCTATAGAAAAATTTTCATTATGAATATATTCTATAAAAAAAATTTTTATTATGAAATTTTTTCTATAGAAAAATTTTCATAATGAAATTTTTTCTATAGAAAAATTTTCATAATGAAATTTTTTCTATAGAAAAATTTTCATAATGAAATTTTTTCTATAGAAAAATTTTCATAATGAAATTTTTTCTATAGAAAAATTTTCATAATGAAATTTTTTCTATAGAAAAATTTTCATAATGAAATTTTTTCTATAGAAAAATTTTCATAATGAAATTTTTTCTATAGAAAAATTTTCATAATGAAATTTTTTCTATAGAAAAATTTTCATAATGAAATTTTTTCTATAGAAAAATTTTCATAATGAAATTTTTTCTATAGAAAAATTTTCATAATGAAATTTTTTCTATAGAAAAATTTTCATAATGAAATTTTTTCTATAGAAAAATTTTCATAATGAAATTTTTTCTATAAAAAAATTTTCATAATGAAATTTTTTCTATAGAAAAATTTTCATAATGAAATTTTTTCTATAGAAACATTTTCATAATGAAATTTTTTCTATAGAAACATTTTCATAATGATATTTTTTCTATAGAAAAATTTTCATAATGAAATTTTTTCTATAGAAAAATTTTTATAATGAAATTTTTTCTATAGAAAAATTTTAAAAATGAAATTTTTTCTATAGAAAAATTTTCATAATGAAATTTTTTCTATAGAAAAATTTTCATAATGAAATTTTTTCTATAGAAAAATTTTCATAATGAAATTTTTTCTATAGAAAAATTTTCAGTAGCAAATTTTTTCTATAGAAAAACTTTCATTATACTATTTTTTCTATTGAAAAAAATACTTTATAAAATTTTTTCAATAGAAAAACATTCATTATAAAATTTTTTCTATAGAAAAAATTTCATTATAAAATTTTTTCTATAGAAAAAATTTCATTATAAAATTTTTTTATAGAAAAAATTTCATTATAAAATTTTTTCTGTAGAAAAAATTTCGTTGTAAAATTTTTTCTGTAGAAAAAATTTCGTTGTAAAATTTTTTCTTTAAAAAGATTTCAATATAAAATTAAAAAAAAATCATTATAAAATTTTATCTATAGAGCAACTTTCATTATAAAATTTTTCTATAGAAAACATTTCATTATAAAATTTTCTCAATAGAAAAAATTTCATTATAAAATTTTTTTCTATAGAAAAAATTTCATTAAATATAAAATTTTTCGATAGAAAAATTTTCATTACGAAATTTTTTCTATAAAAAATATTTCATTATAAAATTTTCTATTATAAAATTTCTTCTATAGAAAAAATTTAATTATAAAATTTTTTCTATAAAAAAAATTCCATTATAAAATTTTTTCTATAGAAAATATTTCATTATAAAATTTTTCTTTTGAGAAAATTTCAATATAAATTTTTTTCTATAGAAAAAATTTCATTATAAAATCTTTTCTATGGAAAAAAATTCATTATAAAATCTTTTCTATGGTAAAAATTTCACTATAAAATCTTTTCTATGGAAAAATTTCATTATAAAATCTTTTCTATGGAAAAATTTCATTATAAAATATATTCTATGGAAAAAATTTCATTATAAAATTTTTTTCTTTAGAAAAAAATTCATTATAAAATTTTTTTCTGTAGAAAAAGTTTAATTTTAAAATTTTTTTCTGTAGCAAAAATTTCATTATAAAATTTTTTTTCTATAGAAAAATTTTCATTATAAACATTTTTCTATAAAAAATTTTCATTATAAAAATTTTTCTATAGAAAGAATTTCATTATAAAATTTTTTCTATAGAAAAAATTTCATTATAAAAATTTTTCTATAGAAAAAATTTATAATAAATCTTCTTTCTGTAGAAAAATTTTCATTATAAAAATTTTTCTATAGAAAAATTTTCATTATAAATATTTTTCTATAGAAAAATTTTCATTATAAAAATTTTTCTATAGAAAAATTTTCATTATAAATATTTTTCTATAGAAAAATTTTCTTTATAAAAATTTTTCTATAGAAAAATTTTCATTATAAAAATTTTTCTACAGAAAAATTTTCATTGCAAAAATTTTTCTATAGAAAAATTTTTATTGTAAAAATTTGTCTATAGAAAAGTTTTCATTGCAAAAAATTTTCTATAGAAAAATTTTCATTAGAAAATTTTTTCTATAGAAAAAATTTCATTGGAAAATTTTTTCTATAGAGAAATTTTCATTAGAAAATTTTTTTCTATAGAAAAAAAGTTCGTTAGAAAAATTCTTCTATTAGAAAATTTTTCAATTAAAAAATTTCATTATAAAGTTTTTTCTATAGAAAAATTTCCATTATAAAATTTTTAGTATAAAATCATCTTAATTGGCTGAAAGTCGATGCAAATTTGAACTCGTTTTTGTAGAGCTTAAAATAGTCGTTCTTGATCGTCTACGCTTTATTACTTTTTCTATTAAGTTTGGCGTATTTCAAGCATTTCATAAACAATTTCGTCAGCTAGAATTTTTGTTTGTTAAATTGCTAAACAATAAAAAAAATATAATTTATAACATGAATCCCCTGGTTTAATTTTTCAATTTAAATAAATTTGTTTATTATTTTTTATTATTAAGTTGTTATTATATAACGCTACAAAGCCACTCAGTATTTAAAGCCCCCCGACATCAAAGTCTCCCCAGCTTTTATTGGAATTGTGACATGATAATTATTAACTTCCTTTTACTTCCGCTTCCCTTAGCAACAAATCATTGCCTTGATAAATCTTTTTTTTTTTTGTTTTTTGCTTGAGTCAACAAGTTTTTTTTACAACAATATCTGTCTCCCCCTCCAACCATCTCATATCCTTCTGACATTATTTGTTCATCCTTGATGATAAAATTTTGAAATAAATTTGTTTATCCTATTAAAATATCTTTAGAATGAGTAGTGGTGGCTAACTGAATGCCCCTTATTTATAAGTGTGAGCGTAAGTGGAAAAATTCACACACAAACACACACACATTTAAATTTATGTAATTTCTATTTACATGTGGAGAATTTCGCCCATTTCCGTTTCATATGATTCCATTGACATATGGCAAATTTATATGCAAATTTTTGTCTGTTGTTTTCGAAATGAAAAATGCAAACAAATAATTAAAATTTGTATTTAAATCTAAAACCCAGATAAATGTTAACAGTTATTTAACTGATGTCTGTTTATGTAGTTGTTGGTATTTTATGCATGTCCTCGTGCCCTCGTATGATTCCAAAAAAACTTCTAGGGGTTGGAATATTACACGCAGTGATTTTTTAATTTTAACATTTACATTATGGTAATATTTTTCATTTTCCCTCAATATTTAATTGAATTTAGCATATGAAGAAATACGAGTATGTCTTTTGTTTGAAAATAATAAGGATTAACTTGTTTATATTTGAGCTTTTAAATGGAAAAGCATAAATAATTTTGAATTTATGAAAAATTTTAAATTTATTTTACATAAGAATCAATATTAAGTATGTTTTACCTCCCAATATTTAAGTGATGTTTGAAATAGGCCTTGTATAACCAAATCTTGTATAAGCAATGACAAACTAATATTAAGCCAATAAACGAGGCTCAACATTAGTTTTTCATTGACGATAGGAAGACATTTCAATAGAAAAGTTGACGATAGGAAGACATTTCTATAGAAAAGTTAACGATAGGAAGACACTTCTATAGAAAAGTTGACGATAGGAAGACATTTCTATAGAAAAGTTGACGACAGGAAGACATTTCTATAGAAAAGTTTACGATAGGAAGACACTTCTATAGAAAAGTTGAAGATATATAGACATTTCTATAGAAAAGGTGACGATAGGAAGATATTTCTATAGAAAAGTTGATGATAGGAAGACATTTCTATAGAAAGGTTGACGATAGGAAGACATTTCTATAGAAAAGTCGACGATAGGAAGACATTTCTATAGAAAACTTGACGATAGGAAGATATCTCTATAGAAAAGTTGACGATAGGAAGACACTTCTATAGAAAAGTTGACGATATTAAGACACTTCTATAGAAAATTCGACGATAGGAAGACTTTTCTATGGAAAAGTTTACGACAAGAAGACTTTTCTATAGAAAAGTTGACAATAGGAAGACTTTTCTATAGAAAAGTTGACGATAGAAAGAAAGTTGACGATAGAAAGACGATATGAAGACTTTTCTATAGAAAAGTTGATGATAGGAAGACTTTTCTATAGAAAAGTTGACGATACGAAGACTTTTCTATAGAAAAGTTGACGATAGGAAGACTTTTCTATAGAAAAGTTGACGATAGGAAGACTTTTCTATAGAAAAGTTGACGATAGGAAGACTTTTCTATAGAAAAGTTGACGATAGGAAGACTTTTCTATAGAAAAGTTGACGATAGGAAGACTTTTCTATAGAAAAGTTGACGATAGGAAGACTTTTCTATAGAAAAGTTGACGATAGGAAGACTTTTCTATAGAAAAGTTGACGATAGGAAGACTTTTCTATAGAAAAGTTGACGATAGGAAGACTTTTCTATAGAAAAGTTGACGATAGGAAGACTTTTCTATAGAAAAGTTGACGATAGGAAGACTTTTCTATAGAAAAGTTGACGATAGGAAGACTTTTCTATAGAAAAGTTGACGATAGGAAGACTTTTCTATAGAAAAGTTGACGATAGAAAGACTTTTCTATAGAAAAGTTGACGACAGGAAGACTTTTCTATAGCAAAGTTGACGATAGGAAGACTTTTCTATAGAAAAGTTGACGATAGGAAGACTTTTCTATAGAAAAGTTGACGATAGGAAGACTTTTCTATAGAAAAGTTGACGATAGGAAGACTTTTCTATAGAAAAGTTGACGATAGGAAGACTTTTCTATAGAAAAGTTGACGCTAGGAAGACTTCTCTATAGAAAAGTTGACGATAGGAAGGCTTTTCTATAGAAAAGTTGACGATAGGAAGACTTTTCTATAGAAAAGATGACGATAGGAAGACTTTTCTATAGAAAAGATGACGATAGGAAGACTTTTCTATAGAAAGGTTGACAATAGGAAGACTTTTCTATAGAAAAGTTGACGATAGGAAGACTTTTTATAGAAAAGTTGACGATAGAAAGACTTTTCTATAGAAAAGTTGACGATAGGAAGACTTTTCTATAGAAAAGTTGACGATAGGAAGACTTTTCTATAGAAAAGTTGACGATAGGAAGACTTTTCTATAGAAAAGTTGACGATAGGAAGACTTTTCTATAGAAAAGTTGACGATAGGAAGACTTTTCTATAGAAAAGTTGACGATAGGAAGACTTTTCTATAGAAAAGTTGACGATAGGAAGACTTTTCTATAGAAAAGTTGACGATAGGAAGACTTTTCTATAGAAAAGTTGACGATAGGAAGACTTTTCTATAGAAAAGTTGACGATAGGAAGACTTTTCTATAGAAAAGTTGACGATAGGAAGACTTTTCTATAGAAAAGTTGACGATAGGAAGACTTTTCTATAGAAAAGTTGACGATAGGAAGACTTTTCTATAGAAAAGTTGACGATAGGAAGACTTTTCTATAGAAAAGTTGACGATAGGAAGACTTTTCTATAGAAAAGTTGACGATAGGAAGACTTTTCTATAGAAAAGTTGACGATAGGAAGACTTTTCTATAGAAAAGTTGACGATAGGAAGACTTTTCTATAGAAAAGTTGACGATAGGAAGACTTTTCTATAGAAAAGTTGACGATAGGAAGACTTTTCTATAGAAAAGTTGACGATAGGAAGACTTTTCTATAGAAAAGTTGACGCTAGGAAGACTTTTCTATAGAAAAGTTGACGCTAGGAAGGCTTTTCTATAGAAAAGTTGACGATAGGAAGACTTTTCTATAGAAAAGTTGACGATAGGAAGACTTTTCTATAGAAAAGATGACGATAGGAAGACTTTTCTATAGAAAAGTTGACAATAGGAAGACTTTTCTATAGAAAAGTTGACGATAGGAAGACTTTTTATAGAAAAGTTGACGATAGGAAGACTTTTTATAGAAAAGTTGACGATAGGAAGACTTTTTATAGAAAAGTTGACGATAGGAAGACTTTTCTATAGAAAAGTTGACGATAGGAAGACTTTTCTATAGAAAAGTTGACGATAGTAAGACTTTTCTATAGAAAAGTTGACGATAGGAAGACTTTTCTATAGAAAAGTTGACGATAGGATGACTTTTCTATAGAAAAGTTGACGATAGGATGACTTTTCTATAGAAAAGTTGACGATAGGAAGACTTTTCTATAGAAAAGTTGACGATAGGAAGACTTTTCTATAGAAAAGTTGACGATAGGAAGACTTTTCTATAGAAAAGTTGACGATAGGAAGACTTTTTTATAGAAAAGTTGACGATAGAAAGACTTTTTTATAGAAAAGTTGACGATAGAAAGACTTTTCTATAGAAAAGTTGACGATAGGAAGACTTTTCTATAGAAAAGTAGACGATAGGAAGACTTTTCTATAGAAAAGTAGACGATAGGAAGACATTTCTATAGAAAAGTAGACGATAGGAAGACTTTTCTATAGAAAAGTAGACGATAGGAAGATTTTTCTATAGAAAAGTAGACGATAGGAAGACTTTTCTATAGAAAAGTAGACGATAGGAAGACTTTTCTATAGAAAAGTAGACGATAGGAAGACTTTTCTATAGAAAAGTAGACGATAGGAAGACTTTTCTACAGAAAAGTAGACGATAGGAAGACTTTTCTATAGAAAAGTAGACGATAGGAAGACTTTTCTATAGAAAAGTAGACGATAGGAAGACTTTTCTATAGAAAAGTAGACGATAGGAAGACTTTTCTATAGAAAAGTAGACGATAGGAAGACTTTTCTATAGAAAGTAGACGATAGGAAGACTTTTCTATAGAAAAGTAGACGATAGGAAGACTTTTCTATAGAAAAGTAGACGATAGGAAGACTTTTCTATAGAAAAGTAGACGATAGGAAGACTTTTCTATAGAAAAGTAGACGATAGGAAGACTTTTCTATAAACAAGTAGATGATAGGAAGACTTTTCTATAGAAAAATAGACGATAGGAAGACTTTTCTATAGAAAAGTAGACGATAGGAAGACTTTTCTATAGAAAAGTAGATGATAGGAAGACTTTTCTATAGAAAAGTTGGCGATAGGAAGACTTTTCTATAGAAAAGTTGGCGATAGGAAGACTTTTCTATAGAAAAGTTGGCGATAGGAAGACTTTTCTATAGAAAAGTTGGCGATAGGAAGACTTTTCTATAGAAAAGTTGGCGATAGGAAGACTTTTCTATAGAAAAGTAGACGACAGAAAGGAGCTAAAACAAGTCCAGTTTTCTTATAGGTTTTCTATTTTTACGTATTTTAAAGCTTTTTTTTTTTGTATAATTTAGCTTTACCTTTAAAAGCAATATCATTAAAAATTAGTTAAAATCCCAGATATCCCTCCCAATTTGAATATTATTTACAAATTTCATTTAAGACATTTGCCCAATTATTATTCTTTTCATCTTAAAGAAATGGTGCGAAAGATACGTTTTAAAATTCCTTTATTATTTTATTTTGAGCCTTTTTATCAATTCGTTTCTTTTTCAGAAAAATATATATATTTTCTAAAGATTTTCTATGATTTTTTCTCTGCTATTGTACGAGTATATGTAGGAAATCTTGGTATAATATTTTTGATTGTTTGTAAATTTCCCCAGAGTATTATGATCTTTGAAGTTCAAAATAGCGTTTGCCTGATTACTGATTTAATACCGTAATCGTATGTTTACAGACGTTCGTAGTTCAATAGATGAGCAAAAATAAGTTCATTGAAATGTTTGTGTTGCTTTTTTTCTTCATAATAACAATTGGTAAATATTTGTAAATGCTATTGGAGTACATCTCCAACTCCAACCACCACCAACATCCTTAAGCTTTCTTCTTCCTTTAGCCTTAAAAATTCATTTGTTCTGATATTTGATATTTGTTGTTTTTGTATTTGATTGAGCCAAGCAATAACCAATAATAAAAACCCCAACTGCTAAATTCTTACCGGCTTTTCTCTTCTTTTTATAGACTCTACCGTCTTCTATATTTATTTTCCTGCATTTTGTTTCTATTCTTCAATTTCTATTGAATAGAAAAAGTATTAGTTTGGGTTTTTTCCTTTTTTTTTCCTTGGAGTTGTTTTTTTATCCTCACGTTTTTTGTTGGTTGTTCTAGTTGGGTGTTTGTATAATGCATTCATCCGGAGGTCCATGTGTTGTAAGTATTTACCATCGATAATGGTTTTTCATTATTAGAATCAAAACCATACCAATTCCTTTAGGAATTTATTTGTTAGTTCGTTTACTTATTTTTTTTTGCCAAAAATAAAATAAGCAAAAATTTCCTTTCATTGTGATTTTTTAACGTATTCAGCTGAATCATGTAGTCAGACTTTTCTTAAGGGATGTATGAGAAAGTGATAATATGTACACTTAGAGAAAAGTAAAACGAAGAAAGCATGACTATCACTGGGTAATTAGTAGACTGGTTACTTTCGAATTAACAAAGTTTTTTAATACTTAGGGAGATATAAGAATGTCATCAAATTTTGCTATTATATCAATATTTTTTAAAGAATTTGGTTCAAATCAATCCTATCTAAGAAACTTGAATACCAGGGACCGTAACTGTTTTAACTTTTATCGTAAAAGTCGGAAAATAGAAGTTGTTGTTAGACTTTTATTTTTTCGAGCAGAAATAAAAGTTATTTTTTGACTTTTATTTTTTTTACAAAAAATAACAGTTATTTTTGACTTTTATTTTTTCAAGCAAAAATAACAGTTATTTTTTAACTTTTATTTTTTGAGCAAAAATAACAAAAATAACATTTTTTCGAGCAGAAAAAAAATATTTTTGTTGAAATCATGATAAATTTATTATATTTATTAAAAAATTTTTCAAACAAAGATAATTTTTCAGTGAAAATAATTTGCATATGCTCAAAAATTAATGGAGTTGTGTTTTGCAATCATAATTGGGGTTGAAAACACAAAAATATTTTTTATTTCTGCTAGAAAAAATAAAAGTCAAAAATAACTTTTATTTTTGCTCGAAAAAATAAAGACTAAAAATAACTGTAATTTTTGCTCAAAAAAAAAAAATAAAAAAAAATAACTATTTTTTTTTTTCTAAAAAATAACAAGCAAGCGTGTTATATTCGGCTGTGCCAAATCTTAACAAAATCTCGTAACAAAATTTTGCACACTGGCTGGTATTCATATAAGACTTCCTTTTGTAAAATTTTGTTGCTGTAGCCTTTTTCGTTAAGGCGCTATCGCGCTTTTATCTGACAGACAGATGGACATGAACCCCCCTTTTTTTTTTGTATTTTTGTGTTTCCTTAAGTTTTTTATATAGGAGCTATGGTCAAATAGTGACCGAATGTAACAAAATTTTGCACACTGGCTGGCATTCACATAAGACTTCCTTTTGCTGTAGCTTTTTTGTTAAGGCGCTATCGCGCTTTTATCTGGCGGACAGACGGACATAAAACCCCTTTTCTTTTTGTAATTTTGTGTTTCCGTAAGTTTTTTATATGGCAGATATGGTCAAATGGTGACCGATTGTAACAAAATTTTGCACACTGGCTGGTATTTACATAAGACTTCCTTGTGCTAAATTTAGTGACCAACGCTATTACAGTTTATCATTAATTGGCATTTAAGTGCATTTCAGGTGGAATTTAGGCTGTTTCCGTAAGTTTTTTGTATGGGAGCTATGGTTAAATTTGAACCGATTTCGATGAAATTTTATGTGCTGTCTAGTACTTATGTAAACTTCTAGATACCAAATTTTGTCGTCATAGCTGTTATAATTTGTCATTTATTAGCAAATAAGCGATTAGCCTAGACAAGGTTATACGGGAGCTATGGTCAAATGTGAACCGATTTTGCCCAATTTCAATACCAAAATTTTCCAAGAAATGAAAAATATTTGTGCCAAATTTCAGTGACCTACATCCTTTCGTTAAGGTTTTATCGTGCCGACAACAGACAGACAGACGGACAGACAGACAGACAGAGGGACATCGCTCAATCGTCTTAGAATTTAAATTTTGAACCAATATTAAGGAAATTACAAACGAAATGACAATCTCAATATACCTCCCATTCTTTTTGATAGTGGGTATAAAAAGAGTAGGAGAGAGAACGAAGCCTTGCGGTATCCCCGAATTAATCTTGAATTCATTCATATAAACAGATAGAAGCCACTGTTTACTCGAAAATCAAAAAAGTTTTGATAGAAGCGCTCAGTGCAGCTCTCTATCGAACGCCTAAGAAATATCGAGAGCTATAACTTTACTTCTGCCAAAACGGTAAATGGAATGGCATAATTTTCCCGATAGAAAGTCTAATATGTGACCTGTAAAGCGACCCCTGCTAAATACAATTATATTGTTTTTATGTCTAGTTTGCATAAACTGAAAAGAAAACTGTACGCACCTTTGGGTCACGATGATATACAATTATCGGTTTTACGTCTTCTTCTATTTCTTTTCATTACTTTTTTTCCGTGTATACATATTTTTTATTGCTTAATTTTTACTCTTTACATTTGTTCAATATCAAATTTTTTGATGGATGAAACTTTTAAAGGGAGCATTTAGCAAACTAAAAATAAATAGACTTCCTTTCTATTTAAAATCTTATAAGGGTCATCTATAAAATATCTGCTGCTGCTGCTGCCAGATACTATTCAAACAAAAAATCACATAAACTTTTATATACATAAAATAAATAAGTTAAAAATTTACACATAATCGTCTGAGTAGTTTTTAAGTGGCTATTTGTGATAATAATAAATATATTTACTTCTTAGAATTCAAAAATTATATACTTATATAGTAAAGTTTGTGGTACATACATACTACATACATGTATGTATTTAAATATATATTTAAAAACTTTATTCAATATTTGAAGAATTAAGATTTTAATGACATTTTATTGATGTATGACGCTTAAGAGATAAATTTAAGCTGATTATACACCACATTTAATTACACTGTGCTGGAGCTAAACGAAGTAGAAATTATGAAAGACAATTCGGGTATGCAGAGAGAAATTGTGGCAGCATGTGGACTTAATGCTTAGATTAGTTCAAATAAAAACGATGGCTAACAACCTTTAAGTATTCATTTAAATTTTTTTTTATTTAAATTTTGCAAGCACAGTGTTAATCAACTTTATTATTACTTTACACTGAATTGGTTTATACATAAAAATGTATAATAGTTCCGAGAATAGCTGATACAAAAGTTACATATACCTAATTTTAGGAAGATTGGAAAACATTTAGAAGTTGCACATGTTGTCATTTTTATACCCACCATCAAAAGGAATGGGGGGTATATTGAGATTGCCATTCTATTTGTAATTTCCTTAATATTGGGTATGTATGTATGTATGTATGTATGTATGTATGTATGTATGTATGTATGTATGTATGTATGTATGTATGTATGTATGTATGTATGTATGTATGTATGTATGTATGTATGTATGTATGTATGTATGTATGTATGTATGTATGTATGTATGTATGTATGTATGTATGTATGTATGTATGTATGTATGTATGTATGTATGTATGTATGTATGTATGTATGTATGTATGTATGTATGTATGTATGTATGTATGTATGTATGTATGTATGTATGTATGTATGTATGTATGTATGTATGTATGTATGTATGTATGTATGTATGTATGTATGTATGTATGTATGTATGTATGTATGTATGTATGTATGTATGTATGTATGTATGTATGTATGTATGTATGTATGTATGTATGTATGTATGTATGTATGTATGTATGTATGTATGTATGTATGTATGTATGTATGTATGTATGTATGTATGTATGTATGTATGTATGTATGTATGTATGTATGTATGTATGTATGTATGTATGTATGTATGTATGTATGTATGTATGTATGTATGTATGTATGTATGTATGTATGTATGTATGTATGTATGTATGTATGTATGTATGTATGTATGTATGTATGTATGTATGTATGTATGTATGTATGTATGTATGTATGTATGTATGTATGTATGTATGTATGTATGTATGTATGTATGTATGTATGTATGTATGTATGTATGTATGTATGTATGTATGTATGTATGTATGTATGTATGTATGTATGTATGTATGTATGTATGTATGTATGTATGTATGTATGTATGTATGTATGTATGTATGTATGTATGTATGTATGTATGTATGTATGTATGTATGTATGTATGTATGTATGTATGTATGTATGTATGTATGTATGTATGTATGTATGTATGTATGTATGTATGTATGTATGTATGTATGTATGCATGTATGTATGTATGTATGTATGTATGTATGCATGTATGTATGTATGTATGTATGTATGTATGTATGTATGTATGTATGTATGTATGTATGTATGTATGTATGTATGTATGTATGTATGTATGTATGTATGTATGTATGTATGTATGTATGTATGTATGTATGTATGTATGTATGTATGTATGTAAGTATGTATGTATGTATGTATGTATGTATGTATGTATGTATGTATGTATGTATGTATGTATGTATGTATGTATGTATGTATGTATGTATGTATGTATGTATGTATGTATGTATGTATGTATGTATGTATGTATGTATGTATGTATGTATGTCTGTCTGTCCGTCTATCTGTTGAAAGCCCGATAGCGCCTGAAACAAAAGAACTAGGTTACTGAAACTTGGCAAGGATATTCTTCATTTCCGTGAAAATTTTGGTATTGAAATTAGACAATATCGGTTCACATTTGATCAAAGCTCCCGTATAACCTTGCCTAGTCGAATCGCTTATTTGCTAATAAATGACAAATTATAACAGAAAGTTGTATATAAAAAATGTTATCAATCGGTTCACATTTAGATAGAGCTCCCATACAACCTCGCCTGATAAATTACATCCAATTGTAATATCAGGTTATCCATTTCGGGATTTCAAAAGTATATAACTGGAATTCAAACTAAGTTGTTAAACCATTTCTTTTCTTTTCAGTTGAAAGTCTGACATGGACGAAAATGGATCGCTTAAGTATCACACAATGCACAAAAATTATCAAAACATACTACAAAAACGGTGATTCTGCAACAGCCACATATCGTGCTTTAAGAAGAGATTATGGTTTACAACAACGTAAGCAATTGGCAAAATTGTCAAGGAATGTGCATCATCATCGTTTAGCTCGTTCCGCTGAATATATCGCTGCTATAATTGAAAGTATTGTCGAAGACCCGAATGTGTCGATTGCTCGTCGTTCTCAGAAATAAGGACTGTCTTATGATAAGTTATTCAATAATAAGACTTGGAGAATATGTGGTTTCAACAAGACGGTGCCCATGCCACACAACTCGAGCGATTATTCCTTTATTGCAAGAGACATTTCCTGACCGCGTAATTTCTCGTCGTGACGATATCAATCATACGATTTGACACCGTTAGACTTTTTTTGCGGAGCTACGCAAAAGACCGTGTTTATGCAAATACACCTTCAACTCTTGAGCAATTAAAAACCAACATTCGTCATGTTATGGGTGAAATACCGCCCAATATGTGTCAAGAAGTGGTAGAAAATTACCTTAAAAGAACAACATTTCGCGTGGTGGTCGTTTATATGATATATGGCTCCACACATATTGTCAACGTTCAAACTTTATAATAACAAGTAAGAAAGTGCTATAGTCTGTCAAGCCCGACCATACGATACCCTTCCTGTATAAAGATAAATATTTGCTAAATTTTGCCATCATGCAAATATTTTCTCAAAACTTATATGAGAGCTAGGGTCAAATGTGGACCGAGTATTTCGAAATTTGGCAAATTGATTACAGTTGTTACAAAAATTATGTATGCAAATAAACTACAAATTCTCATTATCTTTAGATCTACGAGCGTTTTAGTGATTTTTGTCTCATTTAGCGCATTTTCAAAGAAGAGTTTGTATGGGAGCTATGGTCAAATGTGAACCGATTTCAACGAAATTTGATACAGTGATTTAAGTTTATATAAGCAGTAGTTGTTTTAAATTTCATGGTTATTTGTCACCAACATATCAATTCCGGGAAGTGGGACCTATGGGAGGTACCATAAATAATGGACTCAAAAAGTGATTCTAAGCCTATTGGTATACCAAAAGTTGGGTCTAAGACAAATATTTCTATGCGTTACATACATCAGCACAAACTTATAATACCCTTTCCACCTATGGTGGTGAAGGGTATAAATTTTTTAAATTTTGGTTGTTTTTATGCTAAGGGGGCCATAATACATCGAAATTAAATAGTTAGACTTCAAAGTAATTTCTCTTATCGACCAGTGTAATTGGGCTTACATATACTCATGAATTGATATCTGTTTCATGAATTAAAGAAAAATTACCATCGTTTCTAACGTCAACATTTAAGCACATTCAACCGATTTTTACACTTTTTTCCAAACTTCATATTTTGTAAAACTTAAATTTTTGGCTGTTCTTCATACAAAGAACATTTTAGTAATAATTTGTATTAACAATCCCTCTTTTATACTCTTAAGCTGTTGCAAATTCTTATTATACATTTTCGATTATTGGCGATATTGTTTAGTATTCAATTCTCTATTGTTGGCGTGTTATTTTTGACGCTAAAACTTTTCATTTTTACAAGAAGTTCTTGAAGCAGATGATACATGCTTATATAGACTCCAAAATCACTAAAGACTTATTTAGACTGTATGTTTTGTGTAATATGGGCAATGAGGAGAGTCCCCAACAATTTAGTAATATGGGCAATGAGGAGAGTCCCCAACAATTTATTTTGTTACACAAATTTAAAGATATTTAAATATTTATTTAAAATAAACTATTAAATATAAATAAGATATGGTTATTTAATCTAAGATCTTGTCAAAATAGTTTAGTCTAAAACACCCCCTGAAAAAAGTTTTATAAAAATAGTTCTACTTATACACTTGAAGAAAAAAAAATAAGTCTACATTTTTTTATTATTTTTAATTTTTTTCGATATTTTTCACTAGACATAAATGTCATCATTGTTGCTATATCAATTGTTCAATTTTATATTTTTGTTTATTTTTTATTTATATCTTCGAAAAACGCTTCCATTTTGCAACATATTTTTTCAATTTTCTCGTTTTCTGTCGCCTAACAACTCATTGTCATATGTTGAATTTCCTTCTTTTGTTGTCGTTTTAAAACCGAAAAGCATAATTTTCACAATAAAGAATATACGATAAAGTATATATAAAAAAAACATTGTATTACAATGGATCGCTCTGTCGATTATTTAGTTTAAGGAAGGAGGACTTTGTAGTGTAAAAAATTCATTGAATTTTACCATGTCTATCTAAAGCTGTTGTCTTCTTTTGAAGTATTGGGTGTTCGAAATAGTTTGGTTAATAACAAAATGAAACTTATTAAAACAAATTAGTAACATAGCAATCATTTTGTTATTTAAATGCTAAAGCCTTAAATCTTAACATTTGTGTACTATAAACTAATGTAGACGCCTATTGTAGACCTGCACGGACTTCATATTAATATTATCAAAAGACTTTTAGAGAGGTCAAAACATAGGACAATCTTGAGCTACTAGATTCTCTGTAAAAGAACAGTTAGACAAAAAAATTCGTACTTACCGGAAACAAAAACATTTTAATTCGAGCAGTTAAAAGGGACTTGATGTAACCAACACAGGAAGAAAGTACTAGAGCAATATAATAAATTTTGCACTCCCATTTATCTAGTGTTTATCGACTTTATGAAGGCCTTCGATAGTGTTAATTGGAGCTATCTATAGAAAATTGAAAAAAATCGTAAATGACAACGAAAATTCTCAATATAATTCCGTCAATGTAAGTGGATTTTAAATGTCGAGTTCAATATATATATATTTATATATAGTTCCCACACAACATTCCAATTGGAACAAGGGTTCTTCTCTCAAACGACTATGAGCTGTAGCCGATTCTATTTTTAGACTCATTGAAAGGGACCCACGTTTTAACCACGGCTCCGAACGGCAACGGCATAAGTCACAGGAGTTTTATATAGCCTCAATAAACCAGTGCCTAGATGAGCTATGAGGTGAACAGCTTTTTCAAAAAAAAAAAATAATTTATTTCAAGTGGGTCTGTCCCTGGCTTGAGACCTCTTTTATGATAGCTGGATGACTATACCATCCTTATGTCGAGTTCTACATAAGGACAAATTGCCAAATCCTTTCGAAGTTACTACTGGAGAAAGCCAGGGACATATCTTATTACCTATAACGTTTATCCTCGTCATTTACTTCAAAAATTTTTAGTACAAAAAATTCACTTAAAAAATTTTTAGTACAAAAAATATACTTGAAAAAGTTTAGAACAAAAAATTTACTTAAGAAATTTTTAGTACAAAAAATTTACTAAAGAAATTTTTAGTACAAAAATTTAATAAAGAAATTATTAGTACAAAGAATTTTCTAAAGAACTGTTTAGTTCAAAAAATTTACTAAAGAAATTTTTAGTACAAAAAAATTAATAAAAAATTTTTGGTACAAAAAATTACTAAAAATATTTAATAAGGAAATTTTTAATGCAAAAAATTTTCTAAAGAAATTTTTAATTCAAAAAATTTTCTAATGAAATTTTTAGTACAAAAAATTTATAAAAGAAATTTTTAGTAAAAAAAATTTACTAAAGAAATTTTTAGTACAAAAAATTTACCAAAGAAATTTTTAATACAAAAAAAATACTAAAACTATTTAAAAAAGAAATTTTTAATTAAAAAAATTTTGTAAAGAAATTTTTAGTACATAAAATTTACTAAAGGAACTTTTAGTACAAAAAATTTACTAAAGAAATTTTTAGTATAAAAAATTTACTAAAGAAATTTTTAATACAAAAAAATTACCAAAGAAATTTTTGGTACAAAAAATTTATTTAAGAAATTTTTAGTACAAAAAATTTAAATACGAAATTTTTAGTATAAAAAATTTACTAAAGAAATTTTTAATACAAAAAATTAACCAAAGAAATTTTTAGTACAATAAATTTACTAAAGAAATTTTTAGTACAAAAAATTTACTAAAGAAATTTTTAGTACAAAGAATGTAGTTAAGAAATTTTTAGTACAAACAATTTACTTTAAAAAAAAGTTAAGTACAAAAAATTTACTAAAGAAATTGTTTGTACATAAAATTTACTAAAGAAATTTTTAGTACAAAAAATTTACAAAAGAAATTTTTAGTACATAAAATTTACTAAAAAAAATTTTAGTACAAAAAATTTTCTTAAGGAATTTTAAGTAGAAAAAATTGCCTAAATAAGTTTTTAGTACAAAAAATTTACTAAAGAAATTTTTAGTACAAAAAATTTACTAAAAAAGTTTTTAGTACAAAAAATTTACTAAAAAAATTTTGAGTACAAAAAATACTACCATATTACTGTTGAATCTCGGGCAGCTGGGCTGGAGATCAATATTTCTTAGGCAAAGATTATGCCTGGAGGCTACGGCGCGAACCCCTCGGCACACATCAATGTGGATAAAGAAGTTTTGTATCTACAAAAGGTGGAGCCGATGAAGATATTTAGTCTCATATTAAGGTGGCAACATCTGCCGTCTGAATTCTCTGGGAATCTCATCAAATATTAACAACAACGAATATACAACTCGAATGCCAAGTCCATCCTGTATTACTACTGCGAATCTTGAAAACGTAAAATAGCCATCGATAAGCGCCTGCAAACTACATTAATTATTAATTATTTCTATCTTAGTTCAAAATTTTATCAAAGTCGGTACGTTATTTAGGTGAATCATAAATTATCCCTTATGGTGGGTCACCCTTAACATTTAGTGGTATGAAAATTTATGCTGATCGATGCTCAGATCTACCGGATATGCACACAAAATTTCATAAAAATCGGTCGAGCTATTTCATGAAATAATCTTGAATATTGTATCTTTTACTTTTTACTTTTTGAAGTAATAACATAATATGACAATTTTTTTTCTAAAAATGGGTATTTTCAGTTTATTCTTAACCCTAGAACGTCATCCTTCGTCAAAATTACTACGGAAAATTTTATTTTCAAATTAAAACAAAAAAAGAGGGCTATAATATGTTAAGTTTTTATTATTAATTAAGAAATAAAGAAATGAATTTCATTAAAAATTTATTAAAAAGAGTCTATTAATACATAAGAAAACTATTTCAGTATCCATTTTTGCTCACGAAGAGTTTTATAATCTCTTGAAGTATACGTTGTCAAGATGACGAAGGGTGACGTTAGTGTATGTAAAATAAGGATGACGTTCCAGGGTTAATGAAATCACTATTTATGGACGGTTTTTCATATCATTCATTCTTATCTTGTTTGGAATATCCAAGATTATACGATCGTCAAGTAAAGGGGGTTAAATTTAGCTATTTGCGTTTTTTTATGAATTTAAAAAAAGTTTTTTTTTTCGGTTTTGAAACAAAAAAAATTTTGTATATTACAATATAAATAACTTCATTAAAGTTGATCATGCAAAGAATTGTGTTAGCCCGTCTTAAAGATTATTTAGTTCTTAATTTACTGATGTATTTGTAATAAAATCGGAAAAGTCGTTTTCTAGATATTTCAAACTAACTAGGATAACCTCTTTAGAAATCTCAAATTCTGGAAAAAAAAATTTAAAATAGACAAAATTTTTGATATTTTTGTGCTTAGGGGTATAAATAAAGTGCTTAAGTGAATTTAAATTTAGAGAGTGCCCAGTATTATTTATGTCGAGGACCCCCAACGGAGGTAAAATTTTCGTGCCAAGTATTATTCCAACTTCCATTATTTGTAATTTCTATAGTAAAAAACCATTCTTAGATATAATATTTGGCAAAAACTCAAAAAAAAATGCTTACCTTGAGCCGCTTGTCACATGCAGCGTTGCCAAGTGTGCAGATTTATCTGTTGTTTGCAGAACCAATTTAATAATTTGTTAATTCTGCATATAAAAATATGAGTTTTACATTATTTGAATTTAATTTTGAAATATTTAAATATGAAAAACAGATTTTTTTTTCGGAATTAGTTTTGTAAAAAAATTGATTGCAGTATGGCACCATTAGGTACACGTTAAAAATTTCGAAGCTTGATCAAACGACATGAAAGCTAATTTTGAAATATAACTTTTCAAAAATTTTTTAAAATTTTTATAATTTTAAATCGAAATTTTTCGAACACCCAATACATAGTAGTGGGGTTTTTAAACGTTTTTCAAATGGAGGCTTCCTGGCGAAACTGAAAATGAATTGTATGGAATTGAGTTGAATTGGATATTTAAAGAATATTGATATCGATATCATATCGTTATGTTCATAAAGTTCTTTTTATTTATTTGCTTACAGTCTTTTTCGGAGGAATTATTGAATTTGAGTAGGACTATGTATGTATATAGGTTTATTTTCTTTATACTCGCATATGAAAGAATACCAACAAATTTTTGGTTTATGACTCAAACGATAATAATTTTTTTTTTGTATTATACTCATGGGTACTTTATCAAATTTGTAAAATTCATATGAGTATGAATGTGCTTTGGGGTTACTATTGTTTAAATGCGTTTGTTATATAGTGGGAAATACTTTGTTTTCATCCTAAAGATATGCAAGCATTTTTAGCGGAAAAGCTCAATTAAAGTAGACAATACCAAGAAGCACTCAATAATATTATGAACTTTATAAAGCCTAATTTTAGTTGTAATTTTAAAAATATCTAACATACAATTTTGACATCACTTGTGATTTTACAATATCTAAAGCCTACTTTTAGTTATTGTATGAAATTACCCCATTTGAGGTGTTTGACATCTCTCACTTTATATTATTTAATGTCATGCATAAAGAATTTAGCGCTGATTTTGCCATTTCTAAAAATTCAAAATTCCTACTTAAACGATAATAGCATCTCGTCAAAATACATCACAAACTTATGGCATATATTATAGGCTTTATGTATTATTTATGTAGCATATTTTAAGGCTCTTTATTTTGCAACCTAAAAATACGTACATATATAGGAAATACATTTATGTAGAATCAACACATGGTAAAAATGTGTTACTTGTCAGCACTAATGCTTTACTTAACGGATATTTATTGTCAATTCGTCAATTCTTACATACATACTATATAGCTGTTCATTAGACCGACTCGATTGTTATACAAATGAAAATTTAATTTGTGGTAATTTTCCCCAAAATAAAGCTTGATAGAGGCGAAACCCCCAAATGAGCAGATATTTCTAGAACGAAAATTTTAAAATTTGTATAATAAATGCCAAAATTCCAATAGCTGAGTAAGTAATAAACCACATTTAGTCACGTCCAAGATAGTTTGATATATGTAGCTCTAAACGCTCAAGCAATCAATAAAGGTTTAATTACCATCATAACTTTTTTGTCAAACCGCTCTACTGTGCACGTAATGCAAAATACAGCTGCATATGCTTAAAAGTGTGTATGCCTGCAACTGCCACCCATCCTGACAGCTAGTCATTCAGTTGGTTTTTAAGTTGGGCATACAAAAGCTTCACACAAATTGTATATTGTAAGGATTTAGTTGCCAATTATTTATGCCAAAACCTGCTAATGGGGCACTGAAAAGCTTAACGTTGATACCTATGGGTTTGCTGCACTTTTCTATATTAAATACCAAACCACAACTAACAACAACTACAACAACAAAATTACGTTAACATTAATATAAAAATCATTTAACTTTTGATCAAAAACATCTTTTAGAAAATATTTTACATATAAATAAAAAAAAAACAGGGTTAAAATAAAAAGTTCTCGAAAATAGCTGACAAAATCACGAACTGATGATTAAAATTTAACAATATTTGCTTTGAAGTGTAAAACATCATTCAAGGTAAATGACTGTTGCAGGAGCACCCATGGTAGCAGGACCTTTAGATGTTTGCTATTTAAATACTGGCTGGTTTTTATTGTTGTTTAATTTTAAATACATTTTTTTAAACCATATATGCAAATATTGGCAAACAATACAAACAAAAGTTTACAAATCAGTGACACGTGACATGTGTGTGATTATTTTGAATACCCAACACAGTGCTGCGAAAAAGTGTTAGTTATAAAAAACTTAACAATTCAAGAAATTTTAAAAATAATTTCGTATAACTATGACTAGACTATGACTAGACTATGACTAGACTATGACTAGACTATGACTAGACTATGACTAGACTATGACTAGACTATGACTAGACTATGACTAGACTATGACTAGACTATGACTAGACTATGACTAGACTATGACTAGACTATGACTAGACTATGACTAGACTATGACTAGACTATGACTAGACTATGACTAGACTATGACTAGACTATGACTAGACTATGACTAGACTATGACTAGACTATGACTAGACTATGACTAGACTATGACTAGACTATGACTAGACTATGACTAGACTATGACTAGACTATGACTAGACTATGACTAGACTATGACTAGACTATGACTAGACTATGACTAGACTATGACTAGACTATGACTAGACTATGACTAGACTATGACTAGACTATGACTAGACTATGACTAGACTATGACTAGACTATGACTAGACTATGACTAGACTATGACTAGACTATGACTAGACTATGACTAGACTATGACTAGACTATGACTAGACTATGACTAGACTATGACTAGACTATGACTAGACTATGACTAGACTATGACTAGACTATGACTAGACTATGACTAGACTATGACTAGACTATGACTAGACTATGACTAGACTATGACTAGACTATGACTAGACTATGACTAGACTATGACTAGACTATGACTAGACTATGACTAGACTATGACTAGACTATGACTAGACTATGACTAGACTATGACTAGACTATGACTAGACTATGACTAGACTATGACTAGACTATGACTAGACTATGACTAGACTATGACTAGACTATGACTAGACTATGACTAGACTATGACTAGACTATGACTAGACTATGACTAGACTATGACTAGACTATGACTAGACTATGACTAGACTATGACTAGACTATGACTAGACTATGACTAGACTATGACTAGACTATGACTAGACTATGACTAGACTATGACTAGACTATGACTAGACTATGACTAGACTATGACTAGACTATGACTAGACTATGACTAGACTATGACTAGACTATGACTAGACTATGACTAGACTATGACTAGACTATGACTAGACTATGACTAGACTATGACTAGACTATGACTAGACTATGACTAGACTATGACTAGACTATGACTAGACTATGACTAGACTATGACTAGACTATGACTAGACTATGACTAGACTATGACTAGACTATGACTAGACTATGACTAGACTATGACTAGACTATGACTAGACTATGACTAGACTATGACTAGACTATGACTAGACTATGACTAGACTATGACTAGACTATGACTAGACTATGACTAGACTATGACTAGACTATGACTATGACTAGACTATGACTAGACTATGACTAGACTATGACTAGACTATGACTAGACTATGACTATGACTAGACTATGACTAGACTATGACTAGACTATGACTAGACTATGACTAGACTATGACTAGACTATGACTAGACTATGACTAGACTATGACTAGACTATGACTAGACTATGACTAGACTATGACTAGACTATGACTAGACTATGACTAGACTATGACTAGACTATGACTAGACTATGACTAGACTATGACTAGACTATGACTAGACTATGACTAGACTATGACTAGACTATGACTAGACTATGACTAGACTATGACTAGACTATGACTAGACTATGACTAGACTATGACTAGACTATGACTAGACTATGACTAGACTATGACTAGACTATGACTAGACTATGACTAGACTATGACTAGACTATGACTAGACTATGACTAGACTATGACTAGACTATGACTAGACTATGACTAGACTATGACTAGACTATGACTAGACTATGACTAGACTATGACTAGACTATGACTAGACTATGACTAGACTATGACTAGACTATGACTAGACTATGACTAGACTATGACTAGACTATGACTAGACTATGACTAGACTATGACTAGACTATGACTAGACTATGACTAGACTATGACTAGACTATGACTAGACTATGACTAGACTATGACTAGACTATGACTAGACTATGACTAGACTATGACTAGACTATGACTAGACTATGACTAGACTATGACTAGACTATGACTAGACTATGACTAGACTATGACTAGACTATGACTAGACTATGACTAGACTATGACTAGACTATGACTAGACTATGACTAGACTATGACTAGACTATGACTAGACTATGACTAGACTATGACTAGACTATGACTAGACTATGACTAGACTATGACTAGACTATGACTAGACTATGACTAGACTATGACTAGACTATGACTAGACTATGACTAGACTATGACTAGACTATGACTAGACTATGACTAGACTATGACTAGACTATGACTAGACTATGACTAGACTATGACTAGACTATGACTAGACTATGACTAGACTATGACTAGACTATGACTAGACTATGACTAGACTATGACTAGACTATGACTAGACTATGACTAGACTATGACTAGACTATGACTAGACTATGACTAGACTATGACTAGACTATGACTAGACTATGACTAGACTATGACTAGACTATGACTAGACTATGACTAGACTATGACTAGACTATGACTAGACTATGACTAGACTATGACTAGACTATGACTAGACTATGACTAGACTATGACTAGACTATGACTAGACTATGACTAGACTATGACTAGACTATGACTAGACTATGACTAGACTATGACTAGACTATGACTAGACTATGACTAGACTATGACTAGACTATGACTAGACTATGACTAGACTATGACTAGACTATGACTAGACTATGACTAGACTATGACTAGACTATGACTAGACTATGACTAGACTATGACTAGACTATGACTAGACTATGACTAGACTATGACTAGACTATGACTAGACTATGACTAGACTATGACTAGACTATGACTAGACTATGACTAGACTATGACTAGACTATGACTAGACTATGACTAGACTATGACTAGACTATGACTAGACTATGACTAGACTATGACTAGACTATGACTAGACTATGACTAGACTATGACTAGACTATGACTAGACTATGACTAGACTATGACTAGACTATGACTAGACTATGACTAGACTATGACTAGACTATGACTAGACTATGACTAGACTATGACTAGACTATGACTAGACTATGACTAGACTATGACTAGACTATGACTAGACTATGACTAGACTATGACTAGACTATGACTAGACTATGACTAGACTATGACTAGACTATGACTAGACTATGACTAGACTATGACTAGACTATGACTAGACTATGACTAGACTATGACTAGACTATGACTAGACTATGACTAGACTATGACTAGACTATGACTAGACTATGACTAGACTATGACTAGACTATGACTAGACTATGACTAGACTATGACTAGACTATGACTAGACTATGACTAGACTATGACTAGACTATGACTAGACTATGACTAGACTATGACTAGACTATGACTAGACTATGACTAGACTATGACTAGACTATGACTAGACTATGACTAGACTATGACTAGACTATGACTAGACTATGACTAGACTATGACTAGACTATGACTAGACTATGACTAGACTATGACTAGACTATGACTAGACTATGACTAGACTATGACTAGACTATGACTAGACTATGACTAGACTATGACTAGACTATGACTAGACTATGACTAGACTATGACTAGACTATGACTAGACTATGACTAGACTATGACTAGACTATGACTAGACTATGACTAGACTATGACTAGACTATGACTAGACTATGACTAGACTATGACTAGACTATGACTAGACTATGACTAGACTATGATTAGACTATGACTAGACTATGACTAGACTATGACTAGACTATGACTAGACTATGACTAGACTATGACTAGACTATGACTAAACTATGACTAGACTATGACTAGACTATGACTAGACTATGACTAGACTATGACTAGACTATGACTAGACTATGACTAGACTATGACTAGACTATGACTAGACTATGACTAGACTATGACTAGACTATGACTAGACTATGACTAGACTATGACTAGACTATGACTAGACTATGACTAGACTATGACTAGACTATGACTAGACTATGACTAGACTATGACTAGACTATGACTAGACTATGACTAGACTATGACTAGACTATGACTAGACTATGACTAGACTATGACTAGACTATGACTAGACTATGACTAGACTATGACTTGACTATGACTAGACTATGACTAGACTATGACTAGACTATGACTAGACTATGACTAGACTATGACTTGACTATGACTAGACTATGACTAGACTATGACTAGACTATGACTAGACTATGACTAGACTATGACTAGACTATGACTAGACTATGACTAGACAATGACTAGACTATGACTAGACTATGACTAGACTATGACTAGACTATGACTAGACTATGACTAGACTATGACTAGACTATGACTAGACTATGACTAGACTATGACTAGACTATGACTAGACTATGACTAGACTATGACTAGACTATGACTAGACTATGACTAGACTATGACTAGACTATGACTAGACTATGACTAGACTATGACTAGACTATGACTAGACTATGACTAGACTATGACTAGACTATGACTAGACTATGACTAGACTATGACTAGACTATGACTAGACTATGACTAGACTATGACTAGACTATGACTAGACTATGACTAGACTATGACTAGACTATGACTAGACTATGACTAGACTATGACTAGACTATGACTAGACTATGACTAGACTATGACTAGACTATGACTAGACTATGACTAGACTATGACTAGACTATGACTAGACTATGACTAGACTATGACTAGACTATGACTAGACTATGACTAGACTATGACTAGACTATGACTAGACTATGACTAGACTATGACTAGACTATGACTAGACTATGACTAGACTATGACTAGACTATGACTAGACTATGACTAGACTATGACTAGACTATGACTAGACTATGACTAGACTATGACTAGACTATGACTAGACTATGACTAGACTATGACTAGACTATGACTAGACTATGACTAGACTATGACTAGACTATGGTTGCATTTACTTATCGCAATACTGTGCGATCGTATTGGTAGCTATCCATCATTTGTTATAGGTTGTAGATGTATGTATATATTGTTGGTGTGAAAGGACTTATGTCTGTGTGTATGCGTTTACACATACGTATATATGTATGTTTTATAGTGTACTTAGCTGACAATATGAGTGGTTAATGTAAATCATTTGTTAAATACTATTGTATCACTCAATCTGGGGTTTTAAGTTGTATTTTTGCTGATTTTATGCTGTTGTAAACGAACATTTTTAAAATAAAATCCTGGCACGCGACATCATTTTAATAAATTGTCAATTGCATTTAATTTTATTTAACAAACAGACACAGGCAAAAAAATCTGTGGAAAAAACATTTACCAAATGAAATTTGCAAACAGATTTTTTCACCACTCTTTCAATCATTAACAATTTTCCATAAATACCAGCCACATTTACTACATATATAGACCCAGTCACATAATGATAAAATAAATAAATTATTTTGCATTCAGTGTAAATATTTTACAATACAAATCATGTTAAATCAGGCTGATGAAAGCTGTCATTTGTACAGAAAAAAAAGGAATAAAATAAAAAACATCAGCTTCCAGCAAAACGCAAAAATGCAAAAAAAATATGTAATGTTAAAATTTAATGTTGTTGTTAAGCTCTTAGGATTTCAATTAAATAATGATGACAATCGTTATCCTTAAAATTATCTCTCGTTCTGTGATTGTGAGCGAGTATGAGTGAGAGATCGGGTATGTGTGTCTTTGAGAGTGAGTGATTACATTTAATGTTTCCTCCAACTTATTCCCCCACACACCCTTTATTCATTATTGATCATCTTTAATTCATCAGATTTATTTTCTCAACATTCTTATTTATTTCTTGATTTCTTTTTTATTCCTATTTATTCATTTTAAAATGTTTAAGATTTTAATCCTGTTTACATTTCTATTACAAAGATAAGAGAAAAGTCCTTGTTGTAGGAGAATTGCTTAAGGAATCTTTTGCAATTTATCGATAAGAGAGTGTTATTTTTTATACCAACCATCAAAAAGAATGGGGGGTATGTTGGGATTGTCATTCCGTTTGTAATTTCCTTAATATTGGCTCAAAAATCAAAAACGATATATATTCTGAATTCTTATGAAATTCTAAGACGATTGAGCGATGCCAGTCTGTCAGTCAGTCTGTCTGTCTGTCTGTTTGCCTGTCTGTCTGTTTGCCTGTCTGTCTGTCTGTCTGTCTTTCTGTCTGTCTGTCTGTCTGTCTGTCTGTCTGTCTGTCTGTCTGTCTGTCTGTCTGTCTGTCTGTCTGTCTGCCTGTCTGCCTGTCTGTCTGTCTGTCTGTCTGTCTGTCTGTCTGTCTGTCTGTCTGTCCGTCTGTCTGTCTGTCTGTCTGTCTGTCTATCTGTCAGTTTGTTTGTCTGTCTGTTGAAATCAATTGGGCAAAATCGGTTAACATTTGACCGTAGCTCCCGTATAACCTCGTCTAAGCTAATCGCTTATTTGCTAATAAATGAAAAATTATAACAGCTATGATGACAAAATTTGATATCTAGAAGTTTTACATAAGCACTAGACAGCATATACAATGTCATTGAAATCGGTTCACATTTAACCATAGCTCCCATATAAAAACTTACGGAAACAGCCTAAATTCCACCTGAAATTCACTTAATTGCCAATAAATGATAAACTGTGATTGCTTTGGCCACTAAATTTAGAAGTCGTATGTGAATGCCAGCCAGTGTGCAAATCGGTCACAATCGGTCACCATTTGACCATAGCTCCCATATAAAAAACTTACGGAATCACAAAAATACAAAAAGAAAGGGGGTTTATGTCCGTCTGTCCGTTAGATAAAAACGCAATAGCGCCTTAACTAAAAAAGCTACAACAACCAAATTTTACAAAACGAAAATTTAGCACAAGGAAGTCTTATGTGAATGCCAGCCACTGTGCAAAATTTTGTTACAACCGGTCACCATTTGACCATATCTCCCATATAAAAAACTTACAGAAACACAAAAATACAACAAGAAAAGGAGGTTTATGTCCGTCTGTCTGTCAGATAAAAACGCGACAGCTCCTTAACTACAAAAAACTAGAGAGATAAAATTTTACAAAAGTATTTTTGATATGTAAGAAAAGTTGTGTGCTAAAAATGGTTGAAATCGGTTCACATTTAGTTAGAGCTCTCATGTAAACCCGCCCTGGGAAACTCATGAATGCTGATAAATTGAATACAATTGTAATAGCTATGACGACTAAATTTAGAATAGAGAAGTTTTATGCAAATATTGGTCAGTATATCAAATTTTATAGGAATTGGTCCATATTTGACTAAAGTTTTCATATAAAAAACACTCTCGGAAACAAAAAAAAGTTTAGCAAATGGTCAGTTAAAAGCTATTAAATTTGAAACTGTGACAGCTATTGCCACTAAATTTTGCAAAAATAGGCTTTGGCTATAATTCTTATATACATATTTCATCCCCTTTATATCTACAGTCAAAAAGATGCGGAGGTACAAGCAGCATATTAAGATTATGTATATGGTAGATGCATTAGGAACTCCTAACAAAATATATGGACCTGTCGTATTACTATTAACTTCTTTATCGTAACTAAATATTAAGCTAAACCAAAAGTATTTAACAAGTTATTAATGTTAAACCATACCCGGTTACGATAACGAATTTTTTTCAAAGTAAATAAAAACTAGGGAAACCACTTACGCACTTTTGAACTATAAAGCTACTGCAACCGAAGTTATTCCAAATATTTTAAACAATACCAACAACTTTTTTCCAATTTGGTCCACATTTTGAATTATCTACACCCTCGTAGATATATAAGATATGTTTCTAAATTTAACACAACTTGATGGTGGGTATATAAGATTCGACAGAGGCGAATATAACACTCTAACTTGTTCTTATTGCAAATGAATTAATGGTTATGTGTTAGCATTCCAACACCTCCTGAGTAAGACAGTGAGTGAGTGACTGCCTGTCTTAACAATATTTTGCACTTGTGACAAATTGACAGCTTTTTTAAGAAAATTGTTCTTTTTTGTCTGTGCTTTCTTTTTTTTCCCAGCTTTGAAACAAATTTATTAACTTTGCTTAAATACTTTATGTTGCAGGGTGTATGTAGTTGGTGCCATAAGATTACTTCAATAGGTAGTTTATATAATACTAAGACATAGTATGCCTTAATTTTTAAGGCTTCTTTTTTTATTTACATGTTTAAAAAGGATGAAACTGGGTTATAAATTTGGTGTTTAGTTAGCAGAAAAGAGGTTAATTACACAGTTTGTCATTGAGTCAATCAATATTTCAAGACTGTCTGAGCATTTTAACCGTTCAACTCAATCACAAATTGCTATTGATTTAAAAGCTTAAGGAAACATAAGGAATAAGGATGATTTGTTAACACAGTTAAGTCATTAAATGTTTTGCCATATCATATCATTTGATATCTGAATTTTTTCAACAAATGAAGAGTTTGCCTTAATAAATAAATAACAGTGGAAATAAAGCAAAATCTTATAAATTTGCTTAAATCAAATAAAATTAATAGTAATATATATATATATATATATATATATATATATATATATATATATATATATATATATATACAAAAAGGCGTACCCAAGTCCAAATACAAAGTTTTATTCAGATCGGATATCGGGAAAGCGATTTCTTTCTTTACATTTTTTTTCTAGAAAATGTTTCTACTTAGAACATATCTTTAAATATATTTTTAATATTTAGCATGCTACAGATAACTAAATTACTCTTATTGAGCCTAATTTTTAAAAAATATCAAAAACATAAGTATCAAAAAACGTATCAAAAAGCGTGAAGTGGGACCTATGGGAGGTACCATAAATATTGGACCGATTTTGACGAATTTCAAAAGCCATGGTCCTGTTATCAAAAAAATTATCTGTGCGGAATTTCATCAGATTATCTTTAGAATTGCGACCTGCAGTTTGATTACAAGGTTTACATCGGGGTCCAGCCAGCCAGACGAACGGACGGACGGACATCGTTAAATCGACTCAGAAAGTGATTCTAAGCCTATTGGTATACTAAAAGATGGTTCTAAGACAAATATTTCTATGCGTTGCATACATCAGCACAAACTTATAATACCCTTTCCACCTATGGTGGTGAAGGGTATAAATACACATGTGATGTTCGGGTCATATTTTGACCCCACATTTTTTTAGTTGAGAAATTTCTAATTTTGTACATTTCAAAAATATTTTTAAGGCTTGTGATTAATGCAATATGTGGTAGTTAGAGTAATTGTGTGTCGGTGTAACGGAGAAACAGGCTTTTTGCAAGTTATTCATCAGATTCCACTTTTAGACTCATTGAAAGGGACGTTTTAACTCCGACTCCGAAAGGCAAATGCATTAGTTAGACAAGTTTTATATAGCCAAATACTCAATAACCAGTGGCTAGCTTAGTTATGAGGTAAACCGCTTTTTTGAAAATTTTTATTTTTTTTCAAGTGGGTCTGGCCAGGGATTGAACTGGAGACCTCTGGTATGCTAGGCGGATGACTAACCTGCTATACCACGGCGGTTTACAAAAAAACAAATGCAAAAAACATGTAATATAGACATTAGGGCTATAACTTTTTTTGCACAAAATTTCTTCATCCCATTACGCGATGGGCACGATGGGTAAAAATATTTTTTTTATACTATTTTGGCCAAAAAAGTTTCTGCACCAAACGCAATTTCTAAAGCTCCAAAAATATTGTTTTTTAATTTTCATAATTTCCATAACCATTGGAAAGATCTTGTTATATTAATGAAATTATTAGAAAAGATTTAAAATTTTTATACCCTTCACCACCATAGGTGGAAAGGGTATTATAAGTTTGTGCTGATGTATGTAACGCATGAAAATATTTGTCTTTGAGCCACCTTTTAGTATACCAATAGGCTACGAATCACTTTCTGAGTCGATTTAGCGATGTCCGTCCGTCCGTCTGGCTGGCTGGCTGGACCCCCATTAAACCTTGTTATCAAACTGCAGGTCGCAATTCTAAAGATAATCTGATGATTAATTCCGCACAGATCATTTTTTGATAACAGGACCATGGCTATTAAAATTCGTCAAAATCGGTCTATTATTTATGGTACCTCCCATAGGTCCCACTTTCAGGAATTGATGTATTGGCCACAAATATCAATTTTTGAAATTTAGATTAAATACTGCTTATGTAAGATAAAATCACTGTACCAAATTTTGTTAAAATCGGTCCACATTTGACCATAGCTTTTTAAAACACGCACTAAATGAGACAAAAATCACAAAAACTCTTGTAAATCTAAAGATAATGAGAATTTTAAGTTAATTTTTTTCAACCATATTTTTTGTGACTACTGTATCAATTTGCCGAATTTCAAGATAATCGGTCCACATTTGACCTTAGCTCTCATATAATTCCAAATGACGAAACAGGTTAAACATATAAGTTTTGAGAAAATGTTTGTATGATGGCAAAATTTAGCAAATATTTGTCTTTGTATAGGAAAAATAACACCTTTGGCCTTAGTGGTGAAGGGTATCGTATGGTCGGGCTTGACCGACTATAGAACTTTCTTACTTGTTTTATTAAAAGACGTTTTTGTATACTTGGGAGACAAATTTAAATTCAAAACTTTATCGCGTTTGGTGCGGAAACTTTTTTTAACGATCGCGAAAAAGTAATAAGTCATTTCTTAATATTTTTTCATTGTCTATGCGGTTGTGCGATGAAGAATTTGATATTCGCAAAAATTGCTAAAAGTTATAACCCTAATAGACATATTACATTACATATCTATTATGCATATTACAAAAATGATAGAGGGTCATAAAATGACCCCAACATGATATGTGTGTACACTTGCAATAAAATATTGTCGAAGTCTAAAATAGTGATAAAACCAATTGAATTCAATATATTTCAACAATTGCTGCACTGAGTAGTAAGAACTTTCAAATATATTCTACCAGTTAGAAATACGGTAATGTTAAATACGATTTGGGTCATCAAAAGACCCTAACATTATAGCAGGGTTAATATATTAATGTATACATATTTGTTTAATACTTATCGATTGCGGTATAAATTGTGTCTCTACATAAAATGGCTCAAAAAATTCGTATGGTTAATAAAGAACAAAAAAAAATAGTTTTTACCCTTTTTTATATTTTATATTGATAGAAAATCCAATTCAAATTTTGTTGGTTTTGTTTGTTTTTGCTGTTAGTTTCAGAGATACCCAGTAAAACTTTTCATTACCAAATAATGAGTTAAACAGTTAAACTATTGAACACGAACTACTTACTCATTCGCTGTTTAAGTCATTACATTAACATAGGGATGTCATTGGAGGCAAGTACTTACCAATTGCAGAAAAGTAATGACTTGGGTAAGCAATTTGAAAGCAACAACAACAACAGCAACAACTTTTTTGTTGTTGTTTTATTAAAAACATATATTTTTAAACGAAATACAAAATTTTTTTTATGATCCCATGGGGGGCTCGAACGCAGACCCTCCGACTGCTAGGCAGAGACTCTTCCACTGAGCTACTTCATATGTTGAAAACTTAGCAGCTTATAATTAATATAAACAATTTTTATTTTTAGATCCAAAATCATGTGAAAATAACTTTGTTTTTCCCTGCTTTTTTTTTGCTTTGTTGTAATTTTTGGAAAAATATTTTTATACGATTTTTTGTAATTATTTTAAAACTTTTTTAAAATTATTTTAAAACTTAAACAATTTAAATCTTCTTTTTTGTATAAGTTTTTACATAAGATTGACTCTTACTTACTTAAATGTTACAACCTGTTAAGGTCAAAGTCTGAGCATATTTTATAATTCCATGGATTTCGATCTTGTGCGAATAATTTCCAATTTTATAGGCCAAGCTTTGAAAAATGTTCCTCTACTTGGTCTTTCTATCGAAGTTTCTGACATCCTCCTCTAATATTAGGTAGTGGGACATTTCAATTCTAATTTTATCCTCTTCATTGTATTTTTTTTCAAGAGAGGGTTACTAGCCCGTAATCCTAACCCATTTTTATCGATCTTGTGGGACAACTCTCGGAACATGTTAACTCACAATATTAATGGGTGTTAAACTAGCTCCCCGGGTGATACCATGAGGAGGTGTGTGTCCACAGTTAAGATGAAGAATGACCCAGATAAGTTGGGCTTACCAAGTTAAGACCAATTAGAATCGTGTTTGGTATTCAACATCCCCTACATAATCAAAATTGACTCATGATGGTATTTTTTCATTACCTTGAGTTAGTTTTCTAAAATTTTTTTTTACAGAAGGTAATATTTAAGTTCTTAAAATTCAAAAATCATTTAAAAACTCTTTTAATAAAAAAAAATAAAAAAAAAATTGTTGGTCTTGGTGGGATTCGAACCGGGGCCATTCAGTTTAAATTACCATCTTAATTACAAATAAGTACTTCTGTAATAACTTATTATTAATTCGGATGGTATGTTGTAGTCGTTACAAGGTAACCAGTTATCAGAGTACTTGCCATTACCAAAGTTTTGCTGGGTATTAATTGTTTCTTTTTCTACCCTGTTTTACCCCATTAAATTGTTCATGCTACTCTCTTTGGCTTAGAAGTCATAATGTTACCGGTTTCCCCTTTTTTACCCCCTATATTGAATTAAGTACGGCTTTATTGGTCCAAGCAATATACTAAGATTATATATAAAGTAGCCTTAAATTAATTTTAACATTCTCTTTTCATCCCATAAATCAGAAAAGTACCAAACACGTATTTGATGTATTTTCATGTTTATCGACGCCGCTATAACTACTGTTTCTATGTCTATTGGTTCTAAAGATATTCGTAAGTTAAAAAAAAGTGCCACCAATTTTTGTTAATCCTTTTTACCCAGTATTTGTCCTTAAAAAAAAAAGTACCAAATACGTGGGTTCTCATCTTTGTAACTGATCCAAACACAATTTCATTTTGGGTTATATCCCATGTACTACCAGATAAATAGCGTTACTGATTTTCCCTTTTACCCCAATAGCAGCCGAATTTTTCTTCTTAGTGGATCTACACATCAAAGCAGTTATCCGCCGTCAAATTCAACTGTCTAGCTTTAGTCATTTGGGCTGGATGAGTTAGTCACGTTACAATTTTAGTTAGTCACGTTAGAATTTTTTATACATATAATGATATATTATTAAAGAGCGTTCCGAATAAAATATGCAGTTACTATAATTGTCGGTACCCAATGAAAACGCTTTAAACAACTCGAAGGCTTGGAATATGTCTATGACGTATGTTTCCTTAGCCAAGACTCAGGCCACCTTTAATAAAATACTGACGTTAAATATGAATGTTGAATCCCACAAATCCTTTGTGTATGGTTTTTAGTAAGGAATTTGTTATTTCACTGATTTGATATCACAAATAATCCATTTTGTATAAGCAAAAAAGAATACCTTTTCATTTAATATTTCAAGTTAAAACTAAGTTTGTATTTAGTTTTGTGATAAAAAAATTCCTAACTTTCAAATTAAATACATACAGATCTCATTATGGATAACCCGTGTTATTAATAAGACTAAGAACATGCAATTAGTTACACCCTCATTAAGTTTATTCGGTTAGACGAAAAGAGGTTAAATTAACTAAATCATAAATTAAACTCGGACATTTATTTAGGCACATTTGTAACAATTAGTTGAGATATCATAAGAACACAATTTTAAATTCTAGTAATTTCTAGTTAAAAACTCAAAACTACAACATTTATGTTATATATAACTTTTTATTAAAAGTATATCATTTCTGGAAAATTAACCTGAACAAGCTATCAAATAATAAATAAAGGCACAAACACAATTGAAATTTACAAAAAGGCCCTTTTTCTAGTTCTACAATATTCAAAGTAAAAGAAACAAAAGGCACTTGAAGTATTAATTTAACTGTTTAATCTTTTAAAATAATAACGAATGAAAACAAAAGGGTACTACTAATTAAATACCATAGACGTTTTCCTTTTTGTTTAAAAACTTTTTCTTTTACACATTATTTAATTTGTAACAAAAATCAAATAATTAAATACTCGAGCAACATATGCGGCACAGTGTCGAGTTTCCAAATGATAAATGATAAAAGAAATAAAAAAACACACTTTTACTACACTTTTACTTTTAAAAAATGCTTTTGGGATAAAAATTACACTTCTCCACAAAATGAAACTTTGTGCATTACAATTGACAATATATATACCTATATATAATTACCCGACAACATTCCAATTGGATCAAGGGGTGCTTCTCTCAAAAAATGAGCTGCATCCAATTTAGGGACACGTGGGTCCCTTATGATTTAACTCAGGCTCCGAACGGCAATTTTATTAGTTAGAGAAATTTTACATAGCCTAATACTCAATAACCAGTGACTATCTGAGTTATGAAGTGTACCGCAGCTTTTTCCAATATTTATTTTTTCAAGTGAGTCTTGCCGGGGATCGAACTTCGGACCTCTGGTATGCTAATCAGATGTCTTACTTGCTATACGACGGCTGTATTATATCTTTAAAACGTATTGTTCGGTTTTATTGAAAATTACAGAATAGATTAACAAATATCCTTAAGTATATTTAAGATAATTTTTTGATATGCTTAATGGATTCGGAGTTATTTCCACTTCAGTGTAAATTTTTTTTCTTTAAATTAAAATTTTTTTTCTTTAAAAATTCAAGATAATAAAAGTAAAAATTTTCATTACATGATCACAAAACTGTGAATGTTTCAAATAAAATAAACCTCATTTTCTAAAAATCCTAAAAAAATTGAAGTATTTTTAAAATTGTAGCCGTTACTTACTTTTATAAATTTTTTATTTTTCATATGAAAAATGTTTGCTAATTTTTTTTCAACAAAAATTTTTCTTTAGAAATTTTTTTCTATATAGAACTTTTTATCAAAAATTTGTCTATAGAAAATTTGTTTATCAAAACTTTTTCTATATAAAATTTTTTTATCAAAACTTTTTCTATACAAAATCTTTTTATCAAAAATTTTTGATAAAAGAATTTTTCTATAAAACATTTTTTTTATCAAAAATTTTTCTAAAGAAAATTTTTCTATAGAAATTTTTTTTTATCAAAAATTTTTCGATATAAAATTTTTTTATCAAAAATTTTTTTTCAGAAAATTTTTTTTATCAAAAATTTTTCTTTAGAAAATTTTTTTTTATTAAAAATTTTTCTTTAGAAAATTTTTTTATTAAAAATTTTTCTTTAGAAAATTTTTTCATCAACAATTTTTTTATAGAAAATTTTTTATCAAAAATTTTTCTATACAAAATTTTTTTATCAAAAATTTTTCTATAGAAAATTTTTTTTTATCAAAAATTTCTCTATAGAAATTTTTTTTTATAAAACATTTTTTAATTAGAATTTTTTCTATAGAAAATTTTGTTTTGAAAATTTTTTCTATGGAAAACTTTTTATCAAAAATTTTTCTATGGAAAATATTTTAGTAAAAAAATTCTAAAGAAAATTTTTTTATAGAAAATATTTTTATCAAACACTTTGCTCTAGAAATATTTTTTATGAAAAATGTTTTTTTGACTAAAACAATTTTATCAAAAATTTTTCTATAAAAAATTTTTTATCAAAAATTTTTCTATACTAAATTTTTTAATCAAAAAATTTTTTAAGGAAAAATTTTTCTATACTAATTTTTTTATTCAAAAATTTTTCTATAGAAAATTTTTTTATCAACAATTTTTCTATAGAAGAATGTTTTAATCAAAACATTTTCACAGGAAATTTTTTTTTTATCAAAAATGATTCTATAGAAATTTTTTTATCAAAAGTTTTTCTTTACAAAATTTTTTAATCAAACATTTTTATATAGAAAAATTTTTTATCAAAAATTTTTCTATAGAAAATGTTTTTGTCAAAACTTTTTCTATAGAAAATGTTTTAATCAAAACTTTTTCTAAGAAATTTTTTTTTGTCAAAAACTATTCTATAGAAAATTTTTTTGTCAAAAATTTTGCTATAGAAAATTTTTTTATCAAAAATTTTTTTATACAAAATTTTTTTATCAAAAATTTTTCTATAGAAAATTTTTTATCAAAAGTTTTTCTATGTAAAATTTTTTATCAAAAATTTGTCTTTAGAAAAAATTTTGACTAAAACAGTTTTATTACAAATTTTTCTATAGAAAATTTTTTATCAAAAATTTTTCTATAGAAAATTTTCTTATCGAAAATTTTTCTATAGAAAATTTTTTTATCAAAAATTTTTCTATAGAAAATTTTTTTATCAAAAATTGTTCTATAGAAAATTTTTTTATCAAAAATTGTTCTATAGAAAATTTTTTTATCAAAGTTTTTTTTTTATCAAAAACTTTTCTATAGAAAATTTTTTTATCAAAATTTTTTCTATGGAAAACTTTTTAACAAAACTTTTTCAAAAGAAAATTTTTTATCAAAAATATTTCTATCGACAAGTTTTTTATCAAAAATTTTTCTATAGAAAAAGTTTTGACTAAAACAGTTTTATCAAAAATTTTTCTATAGAAAACATTTTTCTGGGTAGAAAATGTTTTTGTCAAAAATTTTTTTTCTATAGAAAATGTCAAAAATTTTTATATAAAAAATTTTTTGTCAACAATTTCTCTATAGAAAATTTTTTTTGTCAAAAAGTTTTCTATAGGAGGTTTGAAAATTTTTCGATTTAGGTATATTTGCCTTAATAAAACCTTAATAAAACCTTAATAAAAATGAAATTCTAATAAAAAATTCAACCAGACTTTACCTCGATCGTCACATTGTGCACCGGCTTAAGTGCGTAGGATTAGCAGCATTTATGCTCTTGTCCACCTAATGAATAGAGAGAGCTAAAGTTAAAGAACCCTTGACGGACTTTTTTCCACGATACAAGTATTTCTGTTGAAAATTTTAATTCCAGGAAATAGTGGCAAATTAGAAAGTATTTTTACTACAACAAAAGCCGAAGCAGCAGCAAGTAGTACATTTATGTACTTTGTCGGTATTATGGGTGTTTTTGGGTTACTGGTTCTTAACTCGGCTCCTTAATCTGCTCACTCACCCCTAAATAAAAGTGGTAAAATGCACTTTGCACTTTCTGCTTTTCAAATGCGTTTGCAAAGCAATTAGAAGTAATAGAAAACTACAAAAAAAGAATAAAATAAAAATATGTAAAGGGCTTTCAATACTAAATAGCAAAAAAAAAATGCACATAAGCTAAAGCAGGAATTTTCTGTTGAAACTACACATATGGTTTTTATGGGGATTTCAAGAGTTGAAAATAGTTTTATTTGTTTTCGCTTTTTAAGTTTTATGGTCTAGAACTAATAAACAAATTGCAATTTTGCAATTCATTTTGTTAACGCCGCTGCTGCTGCCGTTTACTTTGAGCACTCTCTATAGCTGGGGGGATTTTTAAAGATTAAATATTTAGAAAATTAAATATTTTATTTTCGATTTTTTCCTTTATTCTATTACACGTTTAGTGCAATAAAAAACGCACTCAAGTGTTAAATTCGTAAGGCTAAAGTAATATAAGCCATTTAACAGAATTTCAAAATAATCGATTGAATATAGTTGAATTTCTATTGTTGCGCTATGGTATTGCACAGTGGTTGCGATAGGCGAGAAAGAACATATTTATACCCTTCACCACCATAGGTGGAAAGGGTATTATAAGTTTGTGCTGATGTATGTAACGCATAGAAATATTTGTCTTAGACCCATCTTTTAGTATACCAATAAGCTTAGAATCACTTTCTGAGTCAATTTAGCGATGTCCGTCCGTCCGTCTGGCTGGCTGGCCGGCTGTCTGGCTGGACCCCCATGTAAACCTTGTAATCAAACTACAGGTCGCAATTCTATAGATAATTTGATGAAATTTGGCACAGATCATTCTTTTGATAATGCGACCATGGCTATTTGTCAAAATCGGTCCTTTATTTATGGTACCTCCCATAGGTCCCACTTCCCGGAATTGATATATTGGTCACAAAAATCAATATTTTTTTCACGAAATTTAAGACAAATACTGCTTATGTCTATTTAAATCACTATACCAAATTGGTCCACATTTGACCATAGCTCCCATACAAACTCTTTTCTCAAAACGCAATAAATGGGACAAAATTCACTAAAACGCTCGTAGAGCCGAAGATAATGAGAATTTTACGTTTATTTTTTGCACACATAATTTTTGTAACAACCAAATTTCGGGATAATCGGTCCACATTCCCTAGCTCTCATATAAGTCCAAATGACGGAAACAGCTTAAATGTATAAGTTTGTATGATGGCAAATATTTGTCTTTATACAGGAAAAGGAACACGTTTGACCTTAGTGGTGAAGGGTATCGTATGGTCGAGCTTGACCGACTATAGCACTTTCTTACTTGTTTTTACATTTTTTTGTGTCTAGAGCAGAGCAAGTGTTTTCTCTAAATGTTTTGCTGTAATGAAAAGAGCAACATTTTCTCTTCTTTTATCTATCGGCTCTCTCTCTCTCTCTCTCTGTTGACTACAGATAATATATTTGTACAACGTATGTGTGAGTATATTCTTGATCGTGTGAGAATGTATTGGAACATGCATAAACTTTCATAAGCTCTTTGTTTACATCTGCAGAAAATGCTAGAAATTCTCTTCTCTACTATAAAAAGCTGACGAACTGATATCGTGGAAGAGTTTTAATTGAGACGCGTATAAGTGAACAGTGTGAGTAAGAATATTTGTAAAGCAGTTTTCGTGAAAGTGTGTTTAAAGTGACTTACTCTAAAGTTAATAAAAATATAACTTTGTAAAACTACATAAAGTGTTTCAATTTTGTTTTCGGTTGTTTGCAAAAATAATTCCTTCCACGTCTTTAAAGGAAAAATGTAACAATATTATTTTATATAAAATAAATTGGTATTTTCAATATTTACGCATAAAAGATTCTGGTGCTTAAAATATTATTTTCAAAAATTTATGAACCACTGTTCTCTTGCAATATTTCTACAAAAGGAGTAACGACAATGGCAAAAATTTATTGAAAAATATTAAAGCGCTAAATTTATTTTCACATGACTGGTCATGAGTCTATAGTCATTGTAAAAGAGATAATAAAATTGTTTTTTCTTTTTGTTTTATTTTATTAAAACTTAAACACACACTCAAACCCTCCACTTGATTATCCTTACACATCCTTGAACAATGGCAAACAGGATCAGCCATTAACCGCACTTGCTGCGAACATTGAATATTGAACATTAAACAGTTTTATGGATTTTATAACTTAATATTGACTAAAACCAAAAAAAGAAGAAGATAATAGGAAGTGATTTCGAGTTGCGAGTATAGTCTCAATGCCAGACTGGTAATGAAAAAAATATTAAAGCTGCAATGAAACATGTCCTTGTGAAAAATATGATTATTTTTGTATTCTTTCGATTTTTCTCATAACTGCTGACTTGGCTGCATAATTTTTGCCAGCAACTTTATTTTAAATTACAATGTCATTTAAATACTTGAAACGTAACGAATCAGTGAAGTATCTACTTAGTTATCTGTTTCATATTCTTTTATATTTTTCAATTTTTCTATTTTTGCCATTATTGAACTTTGTAAAGCTGGTGGGGGAGGCTATAGACTGCAGTTGACGATGATGATGTTGATAAGTTGGTAATGCAGGAGCATATTTCAAGCAATTATCAGACTTTTGAGTAAAATATTATATTATTATTCGATGCAGTTGATTTTTAGCTGTGATACATCATTTCATCATCATATCATTCACTCCTTTGCAGTTTTTTTAAAGCAAATTATCAATAAGTCTTGTGCATGTTTTCCATAACACAAGATTTGGATTTATCTTTAACAAAAATCTCTCTACTTAAGTGCTTAAAATAATGTTACTTCTTTCCTTATCCCTTTGCTCATCCTCGTCATTATTCGTTAATTTTTTTGCAATGTAATTTTTTTAAGTTTATGATTTTTTAAAAGCAATTCCTTTGATCCTTGTTGAGATAAGTGCATATTTTTTTGTGACGTTTCCTCTATTCATCCCTTTTTTCGTTTTTATCTCCATCTGAATTTAAATCTTTCGTTGAGTTATTTCTGTTGTTTTTTTTTCTTAGATTCCGTAATAGATTTTTCCGTTTCTTTTTTTAAGAGTTGTAGATATTAAGTCTCTGACATATGTTTAGCTTTTAACATTTAACTGCAATTTTTATACCCTACATAATCATAGGTGGAAGTTGTATAATAAATGATTAGTGATGTACGTAATGCATATAAACATTGGTCTAAAGGCTACCTTTAATTATATTATTCGACTTAGAATCACATACTAAGTCACCGAAATTGGTTAAAATCGGTCCACAATTTTGGGTAATCCCGTAAATGGAATACCTATATGTCTGTTTCATGTTAAATACTTTTCGTTGTGCTTAATGGTTTTTTATGAAAGCTATAGTCAAATATGAACTGATTCCTAAAAAAATTAATATAGTGACCAATAGTTGCATAAAACTCCTCTATTCTAAATTAAGTCGTCATAGCTATTTCAATTGTATTCCATTTATCAGCATTAATGTGATTTCCGGGTCGGGGTCATATGGGAGCTTTACAGCCTGTTTTTGAAACTTCTATTTTTTCAAATTTTACGTCAACTTACAAAAAAATTGAGCTTTTGGTTTTTTGAATTTTTTTTGAGTGAAACGAGAAAAAGCTTTTTAATTTTGGTTCGTATATGAAACATAGAATAAATAAATACCTAGAAAGTCAACGAAATGTCAAAGTACACTTGGGACATGTCAAAAGTACGGATCAGTAATATGGTATCGGTAAGCTTAAAAAGAGCTTTTACTTTTCTTAATGAATACAAACAGTTGCACAAAAAAGTATGATATGATGGGACGCAAATTTTCTTCAAGATTTTTTCAGTAATTTTAGGATATATTCTTAAGAAATTCATCTTTTAAGGTATAGAATGAGTTTTACTTGATTTTAGGATAATTAAAATGTATAAACAATCTTTTATTTTAAATTTCATTCATTTTTTTAATACCAAAAATTGCAGCCCTACTTGCTCAATATAAATTAAGCAAAACAAAAAATAGAATGTCGAAAGAAAACAAAATAAAAAAATTTTCAGTTTGTAAAAAATAAAAAGTGTTTCTACATTAAAATAATGTTAAAATATTAAAAAAAAAATAACATTTTATGTGTGCAATTTACAACAGTGCGTTTCATTCAAAATTTCGCGGAATTATTCAAACAAAATTTTCAGTGCAAAAAGCTTTTCTGTTTGTTAAAAAAGCTTTTATTTCGTGTACGTGTGATTTAGTAGAATACTAAATTTTAGTGGATCAGCTGACGACCTTCTATATATTCTTCTATGATATGAAATGCATAAACGAAAGTAAATGTCAAATTAGGCAATTAAAAAATTCTAATTGTCTGGGAAACAAAAATACGTTTATTTAAAATTTTTTTTGTTGTGGAATGCATTGTGTTGAAACTAGGAAAAGGTTGTGGGAGGGGAATAGGTGGAGTAGTGTTTGTTACTGGCAAAACTTCTGCGGGAAGCAAATTCTATATGCGAACTGGACGGCTAAAATACTGTAGTGTATCGTCTGTCTACTGATTAATCGACTACGAAAGAATGAGCTCTAATAGATAGACGTGCATTGCATAAGAAAGTTCAAGTACCGAGAACGAGTTTCCTGATTTCATTATAGCACATTCTAAAGAAGTAACAATAGAACAATAGAGTTGGATAACCTACTGTCACCGATGAGCACTTTTGCTCTCTCCTGCACTCGGTCAAGAAGCTCCAAAATAGACTTTGAAGCACCGGCCCAGATATGAGAGTTGAATTCCACCGGTACGCAACACATGTTTCAGTGCAGGATGGTATCAACTCTATTGAACAACAGGAGTGTCACACTTTTCTATGGATATTACTTTGGAATGTGCTCTAACGAAATTAGGGAACCCGTTTCCAAACTGAAATCTTCTTGCGCAATACATGTCTCAGAATAGGGTCTTTGTTAGAGCAACTCGACCGAGTATAGGAAAGAGCGAACGTGCTCGTCGGTATGCAACTCTATTGAGCCACTGGAGTGTCACACTGTTCTATAGTTTCTAGCTACTTTCCTAGTTAGAACAATAGGCATTGCATATGTAGGAGTTATCCTCTGAGTGCAGGTCCTAAATTACACTAAAGAAATATAGATCTGCTGTTCTGAATCTTGTATTATATATATGTCCAATATCAAATAACTATTTACTAGAGTATCAGGTATAAAGTATAATTCTTGTGCACGGTTTCGGTCGGATACAGGTGGTTTTTTAGTTAACCGAGGCCCTTGAATACTTCTTTTGGAACTTGAAAAATGTGATTTATGCAACGGACATCAATTCTCATGCCTAGAACATCATTTTGCAAAGTTTTGAAAAAATTTAAAATTTTATTATTTGTTTGTTTTTGATTATTTTTGATATTATTTAGGGTTACCTTCATTTCACAAAATTACAATAGGGTAAATTTTTACAGGAAAAGCTTTCAGAAATGTAATAAAATATTTCATGACAATACGATTATTTGATATTTCATTACGAAGCTTTTACTTCTAAACGAAAAAAGAAAATGAACTCAATTTAGAGCTTAATCGTTTGGCTAGTAACCGATTGCCTTCTAAGGTATGACAGTTTTGTGAACAGGCTGTTTTCAATAGACAACTTCTTCAAGATATCGAAAAATCGTTTATAAAATTTTGGCCACTCTTATTAAGGCGCTATCGCGCTTTTGTCTGACGGACATAAACCCCCTTTTCTTTTTGTATTTTTTTGTTTCCGTGAGTTTTTTATATGGGAGCAATTAGCCTAGGCGAGGTTATACGGGAGCTATTGTCAAATTTGAACCAATTATGCCCAATTTCAATACCAAAATTTTTCCCTGATATGAAAAATTGTTAAGTATAAGTGACCTAGCTCTTTTGGTTTAGGCGTTATCGTGATTTCAACAGACAGAACGACGGACAGACAGACGGATGGACAGACAGACGGATGTCGCAATATGACCTTAGTGGTGTAGGGTATCATATATATGTAATACAATCTTACCTGCTTATGTTCTATTTGTACGGGAAGATTTTGTTTCTGCTTAAGGGAAAAAATATATAGTTTAGTTATGTCAAATATAATTGAGAAATATTCATCTGCAGTTTTTTGTATTTGTAAAAGAAATAACTTTTTGAAATGAACAGAAGAAAGCAGTAAGTACAAGCTACAAAGCAGGAATTCTTCTACTAAAGCACTGTTGTAAATGATTAAGTAAAATATACCGCCGCCAAGACATTTAAAGGTGTTTAGGAAAATAATTCGAAATCTGAGTTAAATTCGAGCCCTACGGAGGAAAAATCCTTAACAATTTTTAAACAAATGTGTAAGCCGCCGTGGTATAGCATTTTAGTCATCCGACTAGCACACCAGAGGTTCCAAGTCCGGCCAGACCCACTTAAAAAAAAAAAATTTAAAAAGCGGCGGTTCACCTCATAACTCAGCTAGTCACTGGTTATTAAGTACTAGGCTATGTAAAACTTCTCTAACTAATGAATTTGTCGTTCGGGAGTTAAAACGTAGGTCCCTTTCAATGAGTCTAAAAGTAGAATCGGATGCAGCTCATATGCAGCTCATTGTCTGAGAGAAGTACCCCTTCATCCAATTGGAATGTTGTCGGAGAAATATATATATATATGTATATATATATACATATATATATATATATATATATATATATATATACATATATATATATATATATATATATATATAGATTATAGATTTATATATATATATATATATATATATATATATATATATACATTTAAAGTATGCTATGGTAAGTTTATTCTCAGCGATGTAACGATTCATGAGGGTATATGACTGATCCTTTGATCCTTTGTGAGCAGTTGTAATTGACGGAAAAGATGAGTCAATATAGACCCCGATCATTCAACGGTGTCAGAGGAACCAATTTCATTGGTTTTGAAAACGACAAACAAATTAAATTGGTGTCATGAATTCCAATATTCATGTTCATTCATTTTCTATTGGTTTTATGTGTCACAGAAAATAATATTATTGGTTTAGTATTGGAAATAAACCAAGCAACTTACAGTTAACAGATTTCATTTCAAAATTTGTCTATCAATTTTAAACAAAGGCGTTACTGGAAAACTGGTGCGTTTTTTTCGATTTAAAGATCCACTAAGAACAGATTTTTTAAAATTTGGCCCTGTGGGGGATAAAAAAGGGAAAATTCAATAACGCTATAATTTCCAAACTAAAAACAATAGAACCAAAATTGAAATCGAGTTTAGATCTGTTACAGACATAATAAAAAATAACAGTACAAGTGATAAGTACTTTTCGAAAAAAGGGGAGAAAAAGAGAAAATATATTTTTGGTACTTTTTAGCTTTAACTTTCAAATAAAAAGAAATGGGTGAAAAGTTTACATAGCATTTTTTTTGCATGTAATAAGATAAAAGCAAGTTTTGGTACTTTTTGTCTTTGGAATCAATGAACCGTATCGACAAACATAAAAAATATCAAAAATGGGAAAAATTGTAAGGATAGAATATTCTTTGTGTGGAGGTACTGGCGAAGCAAATGCATATCAATTTAACGGATATCCCATGTAAGTGACAATCGTCCTTTCATTGGCTGTGGTTTGTTTCTTGGTATTGGTAGATTACATTTTTTTCAGTCCGCAATTCGGTCATTCCATAATGTTGGGGTATACAAGCTTCAATTGTCCAAATACCTATACCACAAACATCGCAAAAAACTAAAAGTTTTTCTTCAAATAATTTTTTTTAATAATTTTTATTTTATTTTTTATTTGATTTTTGATGTTTCAAAAAAATTTCAAATGAAATAATAAACAATTGATTCGAACATTTTGTCTGATTTAAAACCAATAATAACAAAACCGACTTGGTTTCATGACACCAAATATAACCAGTATTGGTTTTCAAAATCGAGAAATTTAAAAACTGGCTTGGTTTCTATGACACCCCTGATTACTTTGTTGCAGCCAAGATGAAAAAAAGTATAAGTCTATGCTCACTTAATGGATCCGCTACTGCGAAAAATTTCAACTATATCATAACTCTATCTTAACGAGAGGAACTCCAGAAAGGTATCGGGGAAAAAGGAGGAAAAATAATGGTAAGCATATCTTCCATTCTTCATATTCTTCTCTCAATTACAAACAATAGTGTTGACATCATAAGTGGTTTCATGAGGGGATCTGAAAATAAAAGACTTTTTGTAAAACAACTCATATTAAATATTACGAACAAAAATTCAAGAATTATACGTAAATATACCGAAAACAAATTTTCTAAAGTTTATCTTATCATATTTTGCTATTACGAAGTAATTTTCAGAAAAAAAATTCCTCTAATTATCCCTAATTTTTCTCACATACAAAAAAACATAAGCAGTTTATAATTATCTTAATGTCTCCATGGAGTATTTTTAATTTTAACTAATATCCCAAATGTTAGCACTACAAATGCGTAACTAACTGCGAGTATAGTTTTAATGGCACACCTTCTTTTTCCTTTCTTCCGGCCTAAACCGCCAACTAAAATGAATTTCCATTGTTAAATAGATATACCCCATTAATGGCTACATCATTGTACTCGTATAAAAAGGTGATCAATTTAATGACTTTATTTGTTGCTTATAGATTGAAAATGAGTTTAAACGATTTGGAAACTATTTTGTTAATGAATTTATTTCTATTTAATGTAACGTACATATAATACAATGCACATTGAACATATTTTCTAATAGATTGCTAATAGCATTGAAAATACATCCCTTAAAATAAGAGCCTAAAGGGCCACACACACGAACACATATACTCTGGCATACTTATAAATAAACTTGGATAATATCCTAGATTTTAGTGATTACAGCACGCGTTTAGTATATAATAGTTGGAAATACTTACACGTTCACATTTTCTATATTTATAGATACCAAAATAGATTCACTTATGAACCCATATTAGTAAAAGTGTATTATCCCTTTTTGTGTTGTCTCAACAGGAGTTCTTTTGTACAAACACATAGGGCCACATTCAATCGAGAGGGGATGTTTATTAACATACATACATATTGTATAATGTTAACACTAGAGATATCTATACTCCAAAGAAGAACGTCCGATTATTTTTATTTATTTAACAAATACCCCAGGTTTAAGGGGACAATCCCTATATTATGTCTAACACATGACTCTGTCGAAAAGGTCTATCTTATGAAATGCTGAAAGAACAAAGAACATTTGTTCTCTAAATATGAAGTGGGAGTCCTTAATACTCTCACTTATTTGAAAAGTCCTTTTGTTGCAGTAGGTCTATTTTAGCCTTAACAATGTAGTCGTTGTAGTCATAGTAATAATAATAATAATAATTCTAAATGACCATTACCCCCTACAGAGAGATAAATATTATTTTTTTTTTCAATTCCCATACTTTTTCTTTTCTGTGTTGTACAAACGCGCAAATATACGCGTTAACTTTATATGAAAGCTACTAAAACTATGTACGTCTAACTTTCTAAACGTGTAACATATTCAGCTGTTACACCAAAAAGTACAATATTAGAAATCAGCAGGATTTGCTTTGGTTTGCATAGTGGGTCAAAAGCTATAATTATACGTTTTGGTATCATTGGCGTTTAATGGTTACGTTTGAAGTTTTGAAAATAATTGAATTCTAATGGGGTCCATCTTATCAAAAAGTTTTTCACTACTGTCTGGAGAGTCGAAGCTACACTCAGGGAAAAAACGTGCTGATAATAAAATTTTCTGCTTGAAATCGAAACTTTTTCTGCTTGAAAGTAGAGTAAATACGAAAAATCTTATTTTGAGAATAAAATCTTACTTTTTTAAGATTGTTTGTAAGATCGCAATCTTAAAAAAAATCTAAGCACAGGATCGATAAATAACTAAGAATGTGTTCTTATTAATTAAGATTAAATTCTTAATTTTTAAGAATGCACTCTTAATTAATAAGAACATAATCTTAAATAATAAGAACGCATTCTTAATTATCGATCTTGTTCGTAGAACTTTTTCAAGATTGCGATCTTACAAACAATCTTGAAAAATAAGATTTTATTCTTAAAATAAGATTTTTCGCATTTACTCAACTTTCAAGAAGAAAAAATTTCGATTTCAAGCAGAAAATCTTATTTTAAGCACGTTTTTTCTTATTATAATATTCGTATTTGGTGATAAAATAAAACACATTAAGGGTGGTTAAATTGTAAGGGCCGATGTTGAATGTGAACCACACCTAAACTCCAAGTTCTTTTCCGAATTTTTTTTGACATTTCTCTATTTCAGACTTACTCAATTTGAACCATGGAGAGATACACAATCCAACAACGTGTTAAAATTATCCAGACTTATTATGAAAACGGGCGTTCAAATCAAAATGCATATCGTGCACTTCGTGATTTTTTTGGTCAATTTGATCGTCCAAATGTGCGTACAATCACAAAAATCGTGGAAAAATTCGAGCAAACCGGGTCTGTAGAAGATGTGAGAATACCAGTGCATGCTCGTACTGTATAAAATATTGCTGCTGTTCGCGATAATGTGGCTGAAGAGCCGTCCAGCTCAACTCGTCGTCGTGCCCAACAATTGCACCTCTCACGCTCGTCGTTGATGAACATTATGCATAAAGACTTGCATTTACACGCTTACAAGGTGCAATTGGCTCAAGAACTAAAGCCTCTTGACCATCCTAAACGTCGTGAATGGTCAGAATGGTGGCAAGAAATGGCAACAGTGGATGATCAATTTTCGAAGAAAATCATCTTAAGTGATGAGGCACATTTTCACCTGAGTGGATTCGTCAATAAACAGAATTGCCGCATTTGGGCGAATGAGAATCCAAGAGTGATTGTCGAAAAACTAATGCACCCACAAAGAGTGACTGTTTGGTGCGGTTAATGGGCTGGCGGCATCATCGGGCCGTATTTTTTCTAAAATGAGGCCGGTCAGGCAGTTACTGTGAAAGGTGTTCGCTATCGTGAGATGATAACGAACTTTTTATGGCCCGAATTGGAAGATATGGATGTGGACGATATGTGGTTTCAGTAGGACGGTGCCACTTGCCACACAGCTAACGAAACAATGGCTCATTTGCGCCACAAATTCAATGGCCGTGTAGTCTCACATAATCGCGATGTCAATTGGCCGCCAAGATCATGTGATTTGACACCGTTGAACTTTTTTCTTTGGGGTTATTTGAAAGAAAAGGTGTACGTCGATAAGCCAGCAACAATTCAAGAGCTAAAGGATGAGATAATTCGGCACATTAACGGCATAGAACCTCCATTATGCCTTAGGTTCATCGAAAATTTGAACCATCGGAGGTGTGCCGCCGTAATCGCGGCGCCCATTTGGCCGATATTTTGTTCCATACATAATTGAATAATACCAATATATCATAATAAAATAAAATTACAATAATTTCCTAAATAGTTTGTATTTTATTCAAAATCAACATCGGCCCTTGAAATTTAACCACCCGATAGTATTCCTATATATTAAAATTTTGATTTATTTATTTTAGATTATAGGTAGTTAGTAAAAAATTTTATCCTAAAAATACCTTGACTTCATCTTCATCTTGGAAAAAGTGTGCATATTTCTGTCAATATATCTTGGAAATCGTGAGGATGAAGTGTGAGATCCATTTTTAGAATTTGATGTACTATAATCTGGATCAGTTCATCACGATAGTTATTGTTTAAATCTTTGCGTGAAGCATAAAATTCTAGGATGTTTTTGCCACTTACTGATTCATTCAAAAATGAAGCTAAATCCTATATAAATAAACGAAAATATTTTATGTTTTGTACACATTTTCATGTATTAAGTAATTATCTAATACTTTTACCTTGTCAAACACTTTTTTGTTAACTTCCACATTTACAGAAGACGATGAAGTGGAAATTATATCTGGATATTTTTGTAGCCACTGACCTACCTTCGACGGCATCGAAAAAGTATCTTCATAAATTTCAAATTAAAAGACAAAACTATTAGTGGTTTAATTTACTTTCTAAATAAAATATTAAAACCTGTTTATTTTTCCAGACAAATAATTTTTCACTGCTTTCATATACTGCAGACTTCTAAAAGTTACATTTTAGCCTGAAACAAATTAAATTAATATAATTTTTTATAAAGAAATTTACTTATGTAAAGAGTGTTCTAAAATATGCATTTACTATTTTAGACAAAATTTATCCATAGTGCAAGAAATAATTTATTTTTTGATCAAGTTAGTTTCTATAGATATGTCAGATACTATTATTTTAGAAATTATTAATTTTCAATAGTTATTTCAATCAAAATAGACTGCGAAAAAAAAGTTCATGAAAATATAATTAAAACTTTTCAAAAAAAATCCGTCATGGACTTTTAAAAAAATAGCTAAAAATTTGAAAGTTGACCCTCGAACGGTTTCTAATGCCATCAGACGGTATAAGGAAAACCTGAGCATTGAAAAAAAACCTGGATCAGGGATTAAAAAGGGTCCTACAGATATTGGTAAGGCAAAAGAAGTCGAGCGACTCTTTCGAAGAGCGCCTAACACTTCTTTAAGAAAAGCAGCTCGTACGGTGAAATGTTCTACGAATTTTGCACATAGAGTCAAAGCTTATGCTGGACTGAAGACATACAAAGTCCAAAAGGTTCCAGGTCGCAATGCTATAAAGAACTTAGAAGCAAAAAAACGAGCGAAAAAATTGAAGTCTGATTTTATAAAAAAAAATACACCTGTTGTGTGATGGATGATGAAACATACGTACTGGCAGACTTTTCTCAACTTCCTGGTCAAGATTTTTATGTTGCTGATAAACGGGGCAATGTTCGGCAAGAGTTTCGCACAAAAAAACAAACAAAATTCCCTAAGAAGTTTCTCGTGTGGCAAGCTATTTGCAGTTGTGGCAAAAGAAGTAAAGTATTTGTGGCATCTGGCACAATAAACACAGAAATTTATATAAAGGAGTGCCTACAAAAACGGTTGTTACCCTTTTTAAGAGAGCACAGAGTGACTACATTTTTTTTGGCCCGATTTGGCATCATGCCATTATGGAAAAAAGGCACTTGAGTGGTACTCAAAGAATAATGTCATTTTTGTACCACGAGAGGCAAATCCACCTAACTGTCCAGAACTTCGGCCTGTGGAAAGGTATTGGGCTCTGGTAAAAAAGGAATTGAAGAACACAGGAAAGATTTCCAAGAACACGTCCGATTTTAAGCGCAGGTGGAACGCATGCTCCAAAAAGGTATCAGAAGCAACTGTAAAATCTTTAATGGGAGGGTTTCCGAAAAAAGTCGATAATTTTGCAAAACCCGAGTACTAAGTAAACATTTTAATGCTAAATGATTTTGTATAATATGTCATTATATTTGGGTATTTTGTAGAATTTTTATATTAAAAGGTTTGATTTTTATTTAAGAAAATCCAACCACAAATTTTATTTGAGCACTCTTTATTTATTAATATGATGAAAAACTTACGCTGCAGGTACGGAAAAACCCATTCCAGATCGAATTCTTTCAAAAGATTTTTCAGCAACGCGTCATCGTCCATGAAATCTCATGAAATTTCTTGTGAAGGGCAGTTCATTTCATACTCCCCATCACACACCGGAACTAAATTGCCTTCTATTGGAATATTTAAAAGGATCACTTCATTCGGATTAAGGTTTTCCATTTATATTTCTTATTAAATTTATATTTTTTCTCAAAAAATTAGTTTTTCACTTTTTCGCAACTACTTTGGTCGGCGGATTACAATTTATGAGAAAATACTGAGAAATTTCCCTAAAACAAGCACACAAATCTACAAAATCAAGAATACGATCTTTATTATCAAAATAAGAATAAAATCTTGAAATCAAGATCAGAATCTTAAAATAAAGAATACGATCTAAAATTAAGATTTAAAATTTTATAATAAGATTAAAATCTTGAAAGCAAACAAATTGCATGGTATTTTTAGATTGTATTCTCATAACTAAGAATTTATTCTTAAATTTAAGAATATAAATCTTACTGGCTATATTTTCAAGATTGAAAATTCAAGATTTCGCAATCTTATATTGTAGATTTTTTTCTTGAAATCAGATCGTCATTTTTCTCTTAGTGTAGAATTGTCAGAATTATCGCTAGTATGGAGAGCTTTAAATCAAAGGTGCCCAAGCCCTACGCGCTTGGTACAAATTTTTTGCTTGTTAGCTATACACTGTGTATGTATGAAGGAAAATGATTTTTCAAATTTTATAACTTTTTCTACGGAATATTGTGACACTGGGTCTAAAAGTTTAGATCTATGGACGGTCCAAAGTTTAAGAGCCCATTTGTATGGGGAAAAATGGGTTATTTTTTTGTTTTTGCGAAATTTAGACCAAAAATAAATAATTTTTATAAGAAAAAACAATAGAATATTAAAGAAAACTATAAATGTAGCAGTAACATTAATTATCTTTTTTGTTAAAATTGAAAACAAGTAAAATTTACCGAGCATTTTCTCGAATTTGGCTCAAAAATTTACATTTTCGCGAAATTCTTCAATTTGAAATAGCAGGTACGGCGAAACGGTTCAAGATATCGACCTATTTTTTTTAGGTTTTAATCTCCCATTTATCTGTTTTGACACACTGGAAAGCAAATTCTAAATTTGTAATATTTGTTGAAAAAAATTTTCAAAAAATTAAAAAATGATTTTTGAAACCGACCTGAGAAAAATGTACCATTTTCCAACATGAAAAAAACTAAAGCTACGGTCACATTGATTAAACATTTAATCGAAATTATCAAATATTTGATCCTCGTAGTCTGACCACAAAATATTTTTGAGGTTCAAACAAGAAACATGTTGATTTGAACAAAACAAAATCATTTGCCAGCAAATAAAAATTTTCCTAATGTGAACACGCATGAGCAAATATTTTAATCAATTTTGATCAAATAATTATTTAATCTTACAAAATTTTTGTAACATCAAACAGGGTCAAATAACAACTGAGCATTTGTATTGTTTACTATTCAAACAGAAACAACAACATCAAATTTGAGAAACAACAACATCAAATTTGAGAAACAACAACATCAAATTTTAGAAACAACAACATCAAATTTGAGAAACAACAACTCAAATATGAGAAACAAATTGCTAGATACACAATTTTGTTTTGAAAAAATTTGATCAAATATTTTTTGGGAAAATATTTAATCTTCAGAGTGACCATAAATAAAACCTGTTTTTTGTTTATACTTTGAACGTATTTTTTCTGCATTTTATTAAATAAAAATCGTCAAATAAATGTGCAAGTGTGACCACAAATTTTTTATTATATTGTTTTGACAATATTTTACTCAAAATATTTGATTTAAATGTTTAATGGGTGACCGTACCTTAAAAGTAAATTTGATTATATTTAAACAAAACTGAACTATTTACTTACTAGTAATAAGCCATTTAATGATAAATCATGCCTAATTTTGGAATTTCTTTATTTACAGCATACAATTTTTGGTGCATATCCTTAGGCGCGTTTTCAAGGACATGAATTTTCGGGGGAAAACTGCAATAAATTTTAAACTACCTCATGGATTTTCGGCTTTCATGATTTGAAATAAAGCTGTCTTAGTTCTCTTTAATATTCTTTTATTGTTTCTTGTAAAAATTATTTATTTTTGGTCAAAATTTTGCAAAAACAAAAAATAACCCATTTTTCCCCACACAAATGGGCTGTTAAAGTTTGGGCCCGATGCACGCCCATACAACGTTGTCCGATTTGGCTGAAATTTTCAGATCTAAACTTTTGGACCTAGTGTCACAATATTCCCTAGAAAAAGTTATAAAATTCGAAAAATCATTTTCCTTCATACAAAAAATTGTTACCCTAATGTGTATACATCAAATTTGTATCATGTTCCTGCGTGCAACTATTCTTTTTTATTGCCGAGTATTGCTTTTATCAGACGGATCAACTGCTGCTTATCTTAGAACAGATTATTTTTCAAGATTTTTATTAAGAACAAAAAGTGTATCTAAGCGAGGTTTAAATCTGTTTACTTGACTTTTGGATTCCTTGTTTTTTATTTAATAGCCTTCTTATTATCCTTATTTGCCCCACTGTACTATGTTTATCATGTTAAAACAATCTGCTGCTGTTGTTCGCCTGGTGTTTGCTGTTAATGTTGAAATTCATATTTCGTTAATATTTATCCCAAAAGCAAAAAACAAACAAACAAATGGCCAACAATGAGCCACCAAAATTTAGTCGATTCAACATAAAGGGTTCAAATGTCGTGCTAACAAAACATCCATTAAAATTAAACAAAAACAAAAAAAAACCCAAATGACTTTTTGGCGGAAGTTACAACAGAACAACTCTGGTATAAACCAAATGTAAGTATTAGAGCTTAAATATTTACCTCATAGATATGGAAGTAAATAGAAATGATCAAAGATCCTGTTTTCTGGGGGGTGGGGTCATTTATGAAGTGTGTTCTCAGTATTAGAAATTTATGGCTTTTTATTACTATTTATGTATGTATAGCATAGATACAAATACAAATTTTGTATTGTTCCATTTACGTTTCTTGTATGTTTAGTTTATTGACCAGAGAAATTGTTTAATTTTTGCCGACTTTTCCTTTTAGTTTTGGGCTTCCTTTTATCATAAAAATAATTCAATATTTTGACATTATCCATATTGTTGGCCTTTGTTTGGCTTTCGACAAATATTCTCTGAAGAGTAAATTACAGGAACAAATGAGTGGTCACTCGTAGAGGAAACCAAGGGAAATTAATCTTGTGAATAGTTAAATATGGAATTCATATTGTATGAATTATTTGGTAAACATTTAACAGATGGGATGTTGAGAAAAAGAATTTGGTGTTTTATTTAGTTTTTCGGTTATAGCTTTTATAAATCAAACTATAATCCTATAAAAAATCACTTATTAGCTTATCCAAAGAATGTTAAAGAAACGCTGATTCCTATATTGAAGATTCACTCGGAATCAGGTTAATTGGTGCGCTATCCATTACAATGTAAGCGACAATGTTGCTTCCAATCCTACACTCTTGATTGAAAACTAAGCGACCATGTCACCTCTCAACGAAGCACTCTTCTGCTCTTGAACACAACACGCTTATACATTATAAAAATGTGTAATCTGTTTCGCCCGAAATTCAACCTTGAACTAAATACGAACTTATTTTTGCGTGTTTCTTTATACATACATACGAAAGTTAAGGTATTTTGCCACATTCATACAATAGCTGAGTCCCGGTTTACGCCATGATCGGAATTGTGGATGTTAAATATCATGCAAACTGCTATCGGTTTCAGTCTACGAACTTCGTTTTCTTGTCGCTGAATGAATCCCCAGCTAACATCGTAACAGAAATAGTGATAGTTGCGCATGATTATTTAGATGATGTTATGCTACACTCAACCAAAATAAGGGAGTAATATTGACAAAAAAATTTCGTAGACCCTTAACGAAAATAAATTGTTGAATCAATAGATTTTTTTTCGATTCTAATAAAAAATTATTCAGTACAACAATTTTTTTTTAAATCCACAGAAATTGTTTGAGTTAAAATTGAACATAAATAATTTTGTTCCATTTAATACATTTTCGTTAATAAAATGCCTAAACTTCCTTTAAAACAACGAAATTTTGTTAAAAAGGTAGTAAAAAATCTACACATAAAATTATTCAAAATAACCTGTCTATAGCTGTTTGAATAAATAAATATTTTCATTTATCTAACGAAAATTTTTTCAATTTAAATAATCAAGTATACGATAGATAATATAAATTTTTTCAACTAAATTATTTTGTAATATTAACCCTTATGTCTATACCAAGGTACCCCGGTACCTTTAGCACTTTCATCTTAACTTTTTTAATGGAAACAGATGGTTCACAAACCTCAAACTTCTTGAGAACTCCTAACTATTGAAATAGTTTAAATTATTATTACTTTTAAGCTAAAAAATTATATTGTATAGGCGCTGTGGTCCAATTTATATCTTATATACGTAACCGTACGGCAAGGTACCCGGGTACCTTCATACATTATATATGAAAATACTGTAATAAAAAGTAAAATTTTATTGATAGATAACTAAAGCAAAATTAGACAGATTAGTTATAAATATTTTATATATGAATATTTACGTAGAAACAAGATTTACACTATTTTCTTTGTTTTATACATAGTTTCGAATTTTTTTTAAATTTTATTTTGACCCTGGTTATAAAAGGGCTAGTGACATCAAATTTCAACCAATATTCTAAAATATATATTTTTATCCGTTGTAACAATCATAATTTCAGTTCTGCTTATAAAAACTGCTAATATATAACAATTTACGTGCTTTTTTATAACTTTGGTGAAAAATTATGTTTTTTGTCGAAATCCTTTGATTTTAAGTCGCAGGTACGACAACCCGTTAAAGATATTGCTCTAGTTTTTTCTTTGTGGTAATCTGTAGGGGGTTCTAACTATAACGGGAACTTTTTTTTACTTTTTTCGATTTCGTTTAACAATCTATTTTAAAAAACCAAAAAAGGAGTTTTTAAAACGGTATGAACAAAATACTTTTTTTCGTCCTGTGCAAAAGTGACATATCGTTAGCCCATTGCATCAAAAATGGGTATTTAAATATCGTAAAGCCTTAAAAAAGTAAAACTAGTCAAACTTTTTAAAGTTTTTAAAAAAAATTAATTTTTTTTATAGCATATGCTCAGGAGAGTCTTCAAGGACATGGGATATTTTATAAAACCTTTGATAATCAGAAAAGTCTTCAACCGATTTTAAGGTTATATATCATGTATTTGGATTATTGGAGTCAAATGTAGAAAAATTGGAGGCTACATCTTCCTGTAGTACGAAACTCAATTTACTTAATACAAATTTATGGTATACATATATATTCGCCATGACTTGTATCCTTACAACCGCCACGTTGAATTCACCTTGAGATTTACTATTTACTATAAATGAACGTGCATTGTAACTCTCAGAGTTATTTTCCGAGATCACTCATTTATTTTCTCCAAAAATATTTGTTTACAATAATTTTTCCATATAGGTACCCGGGTACCTTGCCATTCTCTTAAAGGTGTTTTTTTTGCCATACACATAAGGGTTAAAGAAATTTTTTTAATTTTGTTACTAAAAAAATAATGTGTATTCGAAAAAAATGTATAGAAAATAAAGATTGTTTTAACAAATATACATATTTTCGTTCCATTGATGAAATTTTGTTAATGTAAAATAAAATAGTTTTTTGACTCTACTGAAAATTTAAAAATTTTGAGTTAATAAACTCTTGTTGGTCAAGTGCGATATGGAGAAAAATACAAATCTGGCAACACTGACCATAATAGCTTTCAAAGCTGTTTACCACAAATGCAAATGTTAATGTATATGTTTTTCGAGAGGTCTGCTCCAAATTTAAGCTTAAAATGTTAACGTCATTGGTTATTATCTAAGTGCTTCGTTTCGCTGTACTTCGTTTACCACTGGGAGGTTGACTGGCTTTTGTGGTTTCCGGGAGTGGTTTTTATATAAAAGCTGTTGTCAAATATGGACCGATTCCTATAAAATTTGTTAAACTGACCACTAGTTGCATAAAACTACGGCAGTTATGGTCAAATGTAAACCGATTTCGTCCAATTTCATTACCAAAATTTTCCAAGAAATGAAGAATATTTTTGCCAAATTTTAATGACCTACATCTTTTTGTTCAGGTTCTATCGTGCAACATCATAATTTTATAAGAATTCAGAATATACATCGATTTTAAGTCAATATTAAGGAACATCTAATTCCTGAATGTTTACACCGTCCATGGATGCATATTGAGTAACATCATCATGAGTTTTGCGTGCATTAAAGTCGACTCTATTCACACGATCCCATTTGGAAACCGGTTCGAGATTGTGATTCAATGATTTATTCATATTTTGTCTTATAGCCATAATCTGTAGAAGTTTCGGTCTTCGATATAGTGAATACGACTGGCAAATGTTACTGTCATCTGCAGACAAACAAACAGGATTGGAAGTTTGACATAGAAGGTCATAAGTGCATATAAGAAATATAGTAGGAGAAAGAACAAAGCCTCACGGTATCCCTTAATTGATCCTGAAATCGTTTGATTAGATCCCATCAACAACAACTGTTATTGTATATTGCGATCCCATAGGAAACTCGATATAAGTCGAGAGAAGGTATTGTCGACAGCGAAAGCAACAAATTTTGACTAAAGCTCACCATACTATACATAGCCCCAACTGCACTTTCGATAAAATGGTGAATGGAACATAACAATTTTTCTAAAAAAAAAAAATGCTAGTAAGTCTACTGTAGAGCTTCCCTTAAGAGATCCATAACGGGCTAGCGCTAAGTAATTTGTTATAGTGCTGAAAAAATCGCTATTGGGAGGTAACTTTCATGGAAATTATTGCGTTAGGTTATTTACGTTGCATTAGCAACCTTCCAACACATGAAATTCACCTGCATTGTATAAGATACTAAAAACGTTGTCTGACGAGCTATTGTCGAAGAGCACAGTTTCAAGATCAGCAGCTGGAATACCATGAGGCACTTAAGACTTGTTTGTGTCGAGAATCTCTAAGACCCTTTTAACTGCACGAGCTCGAAAAAATATATTTGGCATAGTTACGAATACTCTTTCAAGCCCTGGTAGTGATTGATCGCTTTATAACAAGTAGGTTTTTTTATCAAAAACTTCTCCATAAAATTCCTATGTACCAGATTCGCAACCAAATTTTAGTTGCTTCGACTACTGGCAACACAACTAGTAAATAATGTATTGCTTATAGCAACCCATGTCAGTTGATAAAAGCCATGAAAAAAATATTAAAGAAAGTGCCACTTCAAAACTTTTGACTATAAAGAATATCTTTGTAGTTTGTATATTTTGTCAATATTATACAGGTCGTTGCCACTCTCGTATATTATTTTATGGAAATTTGTAAACTAAAATGTGTAGTTTGAAAAAATAAAGCTTAAAATAACTCATATTTTCAATAAAAAGTCTAATAAAATTTGTAGTTTGTAGCTTTGTATACAGGGACCGTAACTGTTATAACTTTTATCGTAAAAGTCAGAAAATAAAACTTACTTTTTGAGTTTTATTTTTTCGAGCAGAAATAAAAGTTATTTTTTGACTTTTTTTTTCGATAAAAAAATAACAGTTATTTTTGACAAAAATAACAGTTATTTTTAACTTTTATTTTTTCGAGCAAAAATAAGAGTTATTTTTGACTTTTATTTTTTCAAGGAAGAATTGTTGTTGATTTTTATTTTTTTGAGCAGAAAATAAAATTATTTTAGTTTTTCGAGCAGAAATAAAAGTCATTTTAGTTTGAATTCATAATAAATTCATTGAAAATTTTTTTCAAACAAAGATAACACAGGGCAACAGCAAAAAATGCTCGAGTGACCACTATATACATTTGATGTATCATGGCTACCTAAGTACAAAAATGGAAAAATTTTTAAATTCTATGGCAAGATTTTTTTTTAATTTTTTTTTTTAATTTCAATTTTTTTTAGACGTTTCTTCAAATAATTAATGATTACTCAAAAACTACTAGTCCGATATTATAAAAATAAAGTCAGAAAAATTAAGATTTACATAGCCTTTAATTCGTCTATATATCGCGTTTCAATCGCATCAATAGTATCGGAGTTATAATAAAAAACTTAAGAAAAAAAATATATTTTTTACATAAAAATGGCAAAAATTTTCGTTTTAAAAAAATCATGAAAAATCGAAAACGGCAAAAAACTTCCAGATTTATTATTTTAAATATCTCATAGCGACATATAAAAGCAACAAAATGAGATATCGACCATACAAATCTGATTTTATTTTAATAATATCGGAGTATTAGTTTTTGAGTTATCATTAATTATTTGAAGAAACGTCTAAAAAAAATTGCAATTTAAAAAAAAAAAAAAAATTTTTAAAATCTTGCCATAGAATTTAAAAATTTTACCATTTTTGTACAAAGGTAGTCATGATACATCAAAATTGCATAGTGGTTTTAAGAGCACATGAATTTTTTTTTATTTTGTTGTGCTGTGTTATCAGTTGCTATACGTAATGTTATTATCTATGGCAATTTGTCAACACAATTAAAGTTGAGTTTCAATACACAATCGCTGCTAATCAATGGATATTCAGAAGAGAAGGCGTATGTTATACAAATTTTTTATACTTTTATGATTATCAAGGAACCATGTTATTTTTTTTTATGAATTTCAAAAAAGTAAATGTTTTTCGATTTTCACAAAAAAATATTTCAAAATAGTCGATTACACCAAAATCTTTTATTAGCCCTTCTTAAGGGAACTTTTGTTCTTAATATTTTAATATACTTTTCAATAAAATTGGACAAGTCGTTTTCAAGATATGTTAAACTAACAAGGACAACCTCTTTAAAAACTATAGATAACTGTTTATTTGTTTTTTTTTTTTTAATCTCAAAGTATTAAACATTGGCCCAGACCAAGATTTGTCTAAAATATTTTGATGACATAGATGTCATATTATTATATTCATATTCTGCAAGTGTAAAACTTACTTTTTATACCGCATGTAATCAAATACAGGCCGCAATTCTAAAGATAATTTGATGAAATTTGGCGCAGATCATTTTTTTTTATAGTGGGACCACGGCTTGTTTGCCTGTTAAGATGTTTATGTGCCTTCTTAAGTTTTAAAACTCAATTAAAAATTTGTCAGCTCATCATTATATGCCTTTAAAATCATACCACATTATAACGAGTATCTATTTAGAATGACAAAAACTAGACAAAAATAAATTTTGTACAAAATAAATGACTGAAATTAGGAACAGGAAGATTTCTCTTCAAATGTAGTCAAAATACACAGTTATTAAGATTAAGGATAACCAAATGAGAAACTACTTTAAATATTGCACATCAACAAGATAAGCCCAAAATATATTAAACTTGAGGAAATTCTATATATAAAAGCAGCAAATCAAATAAATTGATGTTTACAAGATAATATTCTTTTTTACACGATTAAAAAAGGTAAATTGTGCTTAAATATTACAATAAAAAGATTACATCAAATACAACACCCTACAATTTTATTTCATTGAAAAAAAAAAAACTGGTAATAAAACCGGAAAACACATTAAGCTTCAAAACCTAATATCCTTACAAGGACATTTTTATGAAAACCACCTTAAGATGGCAGAACAGGAAAGGGGAATTTGCAAATTATAGAAACAAAAACATCTTAAGTGAAGGAATGAAAGCGAGTGCCAACCAAAAAGAAAAAGGAGGAAAAGAAATCAATGTACCCAGACACGCAACAACTTAATTACTTGCTCTTGTTTTTTAATTGGTTTAATTAATTTGTACTCAACATTTTATAACGTCAAATGGTTGACGTTTCACTTTCCTTTAAATCTTGTGCAAGAAATACCAAAACAAGCTATTGTTTTGATTCCATGGTAATAAAACGGAAAAGGGGTTGCTGCTATTTGAAAAAAGGTTTTTTTGAAAAGATTTTAACTGGAAACGGATCTTAGAACACGAATCTATTACCACGTGCTCTAAATGAGTTATAAAACATTTAAGAAAATTATTGAGGTTACATATCCTGAGCAAATTTTCCGAAAGATTTTCCGAGCATTGCAATTTAGCAACGACGCTTCGCTATCCATTATTTACTAATTAAGCTGAAAACTTACAAATTTGAGGTAAGGAAAAATTGACTTTCAAGTGATAAAATGTCAAGAATCATCATAATGTCATTCCTTAACATTTATTTTGTAAAAAAAAATAAAAATGTTAAACACTTAACTCTGCACTCTTAAAGAAAGAATTTTAATTACAACAAGTAAGAAAGCGCTATAGTCGGTCAAGCCGACCATACGATACCCTTCACCACTAAGGTCAAAGGTGTTATTTATCCTGTATAAAGACAAATATTTGCTAAATTTTGCCATCATACAAACATTTTCTCAAAACATATATATTCAACCTGTTTCCGTCATTTGGACTTATATGAGAGCTAGCGTCAAATGTGGACCGATTATCTCGAAATTTAGCAAATTGATTACAGTTGTTACAAAAATTATGTATGCAAAAAATAAACTCAAAATTTTCATTATCTTTAGATTTACGAGCGTTTTAGTGATTTTTTGTCTCATTTAGTGCGTTTTTAAAGAAGAGTTTGTATTGTATTTGGTACAGTGATTTAGGTTTACATAAGCAGTATTTGTTTTAAATTTCATGAAAAAATATTGATATTTGTGGCCAATATAGCAATTCCGGGAAGTGGGACCTATGGGAGGTACCATAAATAATGCACCGATTTTGACGAATTTCAATAGCCATGGTCCCATTATCAAAAATATTATCTGTGCCAAATTTCATCAAATTATCTTTAGAACTGCGACCTGTAGTTTGATTACAAGATTTACATGGGGGTCCAGCCAGCCAGACGGACGGACGGACATCGCTAAATCGACTCAGAAAGTGATTCTAAGTCTATTGGTATACTAAAAGGTGGGTCTAAGACAAATATTTCTATGCGTTACAAACACACTTATAATACCCTTTCCACCTATGGTGGTAAAGGGTATAAAAAGTAAGAGTGCTATGTTCGGCTATGCCGAACCTCAAATACCCTTCACCAGTGGTGTTGCAAAAGTAAAGTGCAGAGAGGAAAGAGTTTTTGGTCAGTTACAAGTAGGTATGTATGTTTCAGAAGACTGATTTAGGCGAATCCTACAAAAATACTAATATACATATGTATATTGATTTTCTAATCTGAAAAATTTTCAAATCTCGATAATTAATACGCCTCATACGTTTAATTTTTAGGCGAGATATGAATAATAATTTAATTAGTGAATAACCTTGTTTTATATTGGGTCTAAAACATTTTGGAGGTAGATTGAAATACAAACAATTTCAGAAATTACAAAACATTGTAACATTTCGCACCTTGAGAGAAGTCGTATTTAAATGCATATATCTTTAAAATTAGAGAACCGATTAAATGGTTCCTTTAATGAGAATATTTAGCGGACCTATTTAGATTAGACTTTTGGCAACAACACTTACGTAAGATATGCAAAAGTCACTTATTTAAGACATATTTCGTTATAATGAAATCAAGTTTGATGAGCTTCTAGATGGCATACCGACATAACTTATACATTAGGGTGGGTCGTTTTTTGACTTTTGTTTTTGATCGACTTCTAATAGTGAAATTATATGGCCAAATTATGTCAATCGGAAGTGTGCAAACTATTATTGATTTATTTTTAGGATACGAGCCCGCGCAACGGGCCCAAAGTTTTTGAGCCCATTTGTATGGGGAAAACTGAGAGTATTTGCAGTTTTTACTACATTTCGTCCATTTACAATTTATTTTAAAGAAAAGGGATAATGAAATCTAAAAGTGAACTAATGCAGCGTTAATTAAAGTCATCAATATTTGAAATCCATAAAACAGTTTTGAAGTTATTACGATTTTACCCTAAAAAATCGTGTCCTTGACAACACGCCTAAGGATAAACTGCTAGAAAAAAATACTTTGGACAAAAACTCGAAAAGTAAGACTATTTTCAGACTTGTAAGTACTTCATAGTTTAAGTTTATTAAAATATAACAATATTGACTTAGTTTTTTTCATAATCGAAAATGTGTAATTTTTCTCAGGTGGTTTTCAAAACGCATTTTTTAATTTTTTGAAAATTTTCTTAAACAAATATTACAAATTTGAATTTCTCTCATCGGTGAGTTGAAGCGAATAAAAAAGACAATAAAATAAAAAAAAATTGAGGTCGATATCTCAAACCATTTTTATGGGGACAATATGGTCCCCATAAATTTTTAGGATTAATATTTTTTAATAAATAAACTTAATCTTAGTGTAAAATGTTTACTTAATGCCTTTGCTGGAAAAAGTGACAAAACAATTAGTAGATAATTTTTGACAAGATTAATTTTTTTTATTATAAAAAATATTTTAACCCTTAAAAGACATGGGAGCAAAAATTATCTGCAAATTGTTTTGTCACTTTTTAATAGAAAATAGATAATTTTTTAATAAAATAGTTTTTTGTGAATAAACAAATTTGTTTTTTGTATTAGGAGATATCTTAAATATAACATAAAAGTTTCAGCAATTATTCCAGTATTATGGGATATTGTGTTATAGAAGGGAAAACTTTAATTGAATTCATATAAATAGGCGACCAGATTGAAGCTTAAGTAACGTTTTGATATAAAGCCAATTTTAAATTGTCCTTTTTTATAGTTATAGTCAAATGTGGGCCAAACTTTATCAATTACGAAACAAAGAAAATCCAACTTTGAAAAATAACTGACAATCTAATGACCAGTCGTTCACTAACGCTAACGATATTTGCTAGTAATTCACACTTGCCTGAATGAGTATCTGTAAATTGACTGACATATATTTTGGAGCTCGTGTAGTTAAAAGGGTTTTAGCGGTTTTTAACATAAATAAGACTACTTTGCCGGATGGTATACCAGCACAGGTCTTGAATCAGTGCTCTTCGATTTTAATTCATCCATTATCACTTTATACCATGCCGAGGAATTTCCTATGTATTGCAAGCTTACTAATATAAGGCCAGTCCCCAAAAAGGGTAAGGCTAGCAACCCCAAAATTTACCGCCTAACAGCAATTTGTTCAGCGCTATCCAAAGTAATTTTGAAAATATGATCCACTACTATCTGGTCAAATATTTGGAGTCTACTTAATAACCTACTACACGACCGGCAGTATGAATTTCGTAGGATGCGCTCTGCCGGTTACGTATTTGCCTTCCTTTGAGAAAATGAATGCCCCTCTATTCTCCACACACTGGCTGGTATTTATATAATGCTTGTTTTTGCAAAATTTAGTGGCCATAGCTGTCATAGTTTATAATTTAAAAGCTTTTAACTGGCCTTTGCTACATTTTTTTGGTTTCCGGGAGTGTTTTTTATATGAAAGCTAAAGTCAAATATGGACCGATTCCTATAAAATTTGATACACTGACCAACAGTTGCATAAAACTTCTCTATTCTAAATTTAGTCGTCATAGCTATTACAATTGTATTCAATTTATCAGCATTCATTTGTTTCCCGGGCGGGGTTATATGGGAGCTCTAACTAAATGTGAACCGATTTCGCCCTTAATCAGTACACAACTTCTGTTACATATCAAAAATATTTTGGTACAATTGTGTCTCTCTAGCTCTTGTAGTAAAGGAGCTATCGCACTTTTATCTGATGGACAGACGGATATAAACCACGTTTTCTTTTTGTATTTTTGTGTTTCCGCAAGTTTTTATATGGAAGCTATGGTCAAATGGTGACCGATTGTGACAAAATTTTGCACACTTTCTGGTATTCACATAAGACTTTCTTGTGCTAAATTAAGTGGCCAAAGTTATTACAGTTTATCATTTATTGGCATTTAAGTGTATTTCAGGTGAAATTTAGCCAGTTTCCGTTTGTTTTTTATATAGGAGCTATGGTTAAATGTGAACCGATTTCGATGAAATTTTATATGCTGCCTAGTGCTTATGTAAAACTTTTAGATATCAAATTTTGTCATCATAGCTGTTATAATTTGTCACTTATTAGCAAATAAGCGAACGAGGTTATGCGGGAGCTATGGTTAAATATTAACCGATTTTGCCTAATTTCAATACCAAAATTTCCTCATAAATGAAGAATGTTTTTACTAAGTTTAAGTGAGCTAATATTAAGGAAATTACAAACGGAATGACAATCTCAATATACCCCCCATTCTTTTTGATGGTGGGTATAAAAACGTTTGTTCAAAGTATGACCCGAACATCACATGTGTATTTTTATACCCACCATCAAAAAGAATGGGGGGTATATTGAGATTGTCATTCCGTTTATAATTTCTTTAATGTTGGCTCAAAAACCAAAAATATATTCTGAATCCTTATGAAATTCTAAGATGATTGAGCGATGTCCGTCTGTCTGTCCGTCTGTTGAAATCACGATAACGCTTAACGAAAGGAGCTAGTTCACTGAAACTTAGTAAAAATATTCTTCATCTCTGAGAAAATTTTGGTATTGAAATTGGGCAAAATCGGTTCATATTTGACCATAGTTCCCGTATAACCTCGTCTAGGCTAATCGCTTATTTGTTCATAAATGACAAATTATAGCAGTATGATGATAAAATTTGGTATATAGAAGTTTTACATTAGTCCTAGGCAGCGTGTACAATTTCATTAAAATCGGTACACATTTAGCCATAGCTCCCATACAAAAAACTTACGAAAATAGCCTAGATTTCACCTAAAATATACTTAAATGCCAATAAATCTAAAAGTATAACAAATATAACCATAAATATAACCATAAATTTGGCACAAGAAAGTCTTATATCAATGCCAGTTAGTGTGCAAAATTTTGTCACAATCGGTCACCATTTGACCTAGCTCCCATATAAAAAACTTAAGAAAACACAAAAATTCAAAATGAAAAGGGGATTTATGTCCGTCTGTCCGTCAGATAAAGTCGTGATAGCTCCTTAACTTATGTCAATGTCAGCCAGTGTGCAAAAATTTGTCACAATCGGTCACAATTTCACCATAGCTCCCATATAAAAAACTTATGGAAACATAAAAATACATAAGGAAAAGGTTGTTTATCTCCGTCTGTCCGTCAGATAAAAGCACGATAGCGCCTTAACGAAAAGAGCTAGAAAGACAAAATTTTACAAAGGTATTTTGGATATCCTGGAAAAGATGTGTGTTGAAATGGACAAAATCGGTTTCAAATTAGTTAGAGCTCCCATATAACCCCGCCCCGGGAAACACATTAATACTGATAAATTGAATACAATTGTAATAGCTATGAAATAGGGAAGTTTTATGCAATTTTTGATCAGTTTATCAAATTTTGTAGGAATCAGTCCATATTTGACTTTAGCTTTCATATAGAAAACACTCACGGAAACCAAAAAAATTTAGCAAAGGCCAGTTAAAAGCTATTTAATTAGAAAATATGATAGCTATGGCCACTAAATTTTGCAAGAATAAGATCTATATATAAACCAGCCAGTGTGTAAAATTTTGTTACAATCGGTCAACATTTGGCTATAATTCTTGTATATATAATATCCCCTTTTTTATATCTACAATCAAAAAGATTTGGAGGTACATTCACTATATTAAGATTGCACCTATGAAATTAGATACCCATCAATCAATGTTCAGCCCAGACTTTATATATGATGAATGCATTAGGAACTCCTAACGAAATATATGGACCTGCCGTATTACTATTAACGTGTTTAGCCTAACTACAAATTAAGCACAACGAAAAGTATTTAACAACTTATTAATGTAAAACTATACCCGCTTATGAGACCGAATTTTGATCAAAGTAAATACAGGGGAAACCACTAAAATATTTTTAAATGTTGAACTATAAAGCTACGGCAAGCGAATTTAGTCCAAAGGTTTTACCAACAATACCAATAGTTTAGCGATTTTTTGAGTTTGGATCCAGATTTTGAATTAGCTACACCCTGTTTCTGAATTTAACACAACTTGATGGTGGGTATATTAAATTCGGCACAGCCGAATATAACACTCTTACTTATTTTTTCTAACATAGTATGAGGGTTAAGAATTATATGCGCTTCCAAGCTTTGAAAGATTTTCTTTTACCTAATCTTTCCAAGTGGAGGAAAATTGATTAATAATTACAGAAATCGATACTGACTTAACCGGGAATCGAACCTAGACATAATATGATATATTATGCTTAGTAGTCAACGTGTTAACCAACTAAGCTACAGAACCATACATGGATGCATCATCTGAATTTCTACAGTCTTATTGAACCACCCTCGTATCTTTACTATTAAATATTCCCCATACTTATTATTGCTTCCACAGAAAACAGAAGTTATTAATTTCGTATTTTTAAGTGACGTGGTTAATGAGTGACACGTGACAGCAATATCTTGAAAAACAATGATAAAAATTCCATGAAAATTATTATAAAGAAAGCCCCAAAAGAAAATTCAATTGAATCAAAATGTAAATACAAAACTAAATTAAGAGAAAAATTGTTTATTATTCATTATAATAAATGACAAGGTATTAATGCCTTTAGAGCTCCTTTAATTCATTAATAATTATTTTCACAAAAAAATCTAAAATTTGTATAAATCTTTGCAACTTTTCATTTCAAATATATTTTCTAATTTTTCTTGTCTTTGCCCAAACGTAGAACGTAGTTTGGTGATGACACCTTAAAGCCTATAAAAATATTTTATTCAAGAACAAACGAACGAACGAAGGAAGTAACATCTTTGCTAAAAATACGGTAATAATTCACTAAGAGAACAAAAATGAAAATTAATGGTTTCTTATTTCTGGAAATAGTAGACCATTTAAAGGAAGAGCCTAGTGGTAGGAAAGGAAGGAATACAAATAAGTCTACTCTATACAAAAATAAAATGGCCATAAAAATAAGGAAGTCTATTTGTAGGATTGAAGACAAGTATTGAATAAACATGAACTTGGTTCGGTAAAGAATTGAATAGCAAAAACAAAAATGAAAAAAGAAAAATCATAAATTATTGGTTTTATATTTGGGGAAAAAATACCCAGAACTGCAGACCGCAATCAACGAATCAGAGAAACACGTAAAGAAAGATAATCATTTAAACAAATTGAAATTTGTTGCTTAAGAAATTTTAAATAAAAAGGGAAAATTTTAAATAAGTACTTAAGACCAAATATATGGTTTCTTAATTTATTTGCATTTGTTTAAATCTTTTTCAAAGTAAAAAGTGTTGAAGGTTTGACATATACAGAGACTGGCCAAATAAATAAATAAATCTAACCCTTTTTATTGTGAAAAAAGTCTCAACTGTCAATAGTTAATCCAATTCATTTAAAAGTATTGGGTTTAATTTACAATTTACTTAAATCTTCGAAGTCAAAGGACATACAAACCCAAACTAATCCTTAAAATTTGTTTTCTATTTTAAATTCCATTGGGGGCCAATTACTTAAGCCTCCACTTTGGCTTATCACTTTTTTTTCAGTTATACAAACGATTTCTTTTTGTAATAACAATAACAATAATCATAACTTTTATTTTTCATTCACTCCTTCTAGGGCAATTTTATGCATTTCGAAACAGTGAAAAGGTATAGATTACCATTGCTTGCATATTTCTTTCAGAAATAAAAGGGTTGCAAAAAGGATACAATTCCATAATTTACTTATTCTTACATTCTTAAATCTTGCTGAATTTTAGGCTATACAATTTTCCCAGACATCCACTTTGTTATTAAAATCTAGATTGGTAATACAATACATTAAGCAGTTTATGGACTGACCTTAAATTATCAAACGGGGCACACCTTCAATAAAAATCTTTCTCTATAAAAAATAAAGTTGTTATTTTTATGACTATTTTTTATCTAGATACAAAAAATTGCAAACAACTACAATTTGACTTTGGTTGGACTAGAAGTCGAGCTATATGAAAGTCAAGAGGGTTTAACCCCACACAAAGTTGAGAACTGTACAGTAATGACCAAACAATGTTACAGAAAGTGGCATCTAACCTATAGCCAATCCCTTTTAATAGTCAACAACTCACACTTTCTAATAGACAGTTGAGATAATACCGATCGCAGGTGGAAGCGAAGAACTATGCAAAGTACGAATGCGATATTGTTCGGAAACTTTTGAGCAAGTATAATTAGCATTCGGTTTGTTGATTCTTTGATAAATATATAGTTATTTTTATACCCCCCTCAAAAAGAATGGGGGGTATATTGAGATTGTCATTCTGTTTGTAATTTCCTTAATATTGGCTCAAAAATCTACACGATATATATTCTGAATCCTTATGAAATTCTAAGATGATTGAGCGATGTCCGTCTGTCTGTCTGTTGAAATCACGATGACGCCTACACGAAAGGAGATGCTCACTGAAATTTAGTAAAAACATTCATCATCTTTCAAAATTTTGGTATTGAAATTGGGCAAAATCGGTTAACATTTGACCATAGTTCCCGTATAATGTCGCCTGCGCTAATCGCTTATTTGCTAATAAAAATAAACTATAATAGCTATGATGACAAAATTCGGTATCGGTTCACATTTGGTGATAGCTCCCATACAAAACTTGCGGAAACAGCCAAAATTTCACCTAAAATACACTTAAATACCAATAAATCTAAAATTAAAATAGATAAAACCACTAAATTCAGCACGAGGAGGTTTTATGTCAATGCCAACCAGTGTGCAAAATTTTGTTACAATCGGTTACTAGCTCGATAGCGTCTTAACATATAAAAAACTTATGCATTAAACACATAGACAACAGCAGGCTACGGGCTACAACCTGACAAAATTAGAATACATGCATTCAAATAGAAATAAATTTTTTAGAGTCGACACGGCTACACGACTACCGACCACCGTTGTAGCTGTAGCCAAAATTAAACTATTTTCTATTTTTGTTGGCGACAATAAAAGATTTAGTGCTGTCAACACCATATAATATTGAAATAAATGAGCGATTTAAACCACTTGAATTTATTTACCACAAATACAATGGGGAGAATTTATGTAAACAATTTACATACTTATAAAATATTTATATATTTAATGTATATAATAATATCTAATAAAATATTATGTAAAAATTTATATATATATAACTCTAAATCAATAGAAGTAAAATTTTAAAAAGTTATTTTTTAAACTGTTTAACTCACACGCTACGTGTGCTAGAGCTACGTATGTTATATAAAAGCCCAGTATGTCCTTTATAAAATTTATTATATAAAAGAGCATACTTATATCTATGTTCTTTTAAGATATACGAATTTTTATAAAAAAAAGTCGGTTGCAGAAATAAGCTTATAGTATATTAGCTTTTAATCCATTATAAAGAATTTTATATAGAATATTATATAGAATATATAAGAATATAAAAGATATCAGTAGCTTTTGTTTGATACCAAAAAAGTTAATATCGGATATAAACTTCTAAAGTTATACCGTATTATTCTTGAAATTTAAAAAACACATAACTCCTAAACTATTAGAGATCACACTAAAATCTTTCTATAAAATTTTTTTTTGATATAGACATACCATCAGGTACAGGAAAACCGTTGATTTCGGAGGTTAATTAATAAAATGAATTTATGTCGCTTTTATCAAAATTTAAATTGTTATTTTGTCCATCTTATAAACGCGATATTGGCACCACTCATAAACAGGTGATTCGAAATGTAGCTGCCATCTTAAGCATGGATTAGTTGAACTTAGCGTGAGGCCGCCGGAACGGAACGTCACAGCTGATCGTTTCTATTGTGTGTAAAGCAGTTAGAGCAGTTAGTGAATTCTGCTGTCACTTTACCTTAACGTCTGAATCTGTTGAAAATAGAAAATCCCTAAGTTCTTAAGTGACATTAATCACGAGTGTTGTCAATATGTTGATATGGAAGGACGCTAAAATGAAAAATACATTGTAAAAACGCTTAATAATATTTCTAGTTTTATAATTATACTGAAATTATATCATAATTTTCATGAATAATGTTCATAGTTAATTTTTCATATAAAATATTATTTAATAAATTATCTGTTTTTATACAATGTCAGAGTAAATTATATGTTTAGTAATTTTTTTTTACAAAAAAAGTTAATTTTATGTTATTTATTGAGCCGAAAGTTTGATAGCCGAAGTGGTTATGACAATAGGCCTTTAAAAAGCTCTGATTTGAGATAGCGCTGTTTTATTTTGACAAACCTGAAGCAGTTGAGCACTTTAAGGCCGACATTTCTGATGTCATTGCTGAGTTACTACCACATACACTCGAACAAGTGTTGCAATATTGGCCAACTCGGAAGAGTTAATGGTAAGGCCGCGATATCCACATGAATGAACTAATATTCCACCTCTTACCAGTAAAGTTTTATTAATAGTTTGCGTAATTTCAAAAGGATTTTTGAATTTTAACTTTTAAAGTTTTTATTGAACCACCCCTAAATGTCCCACCCTATATAGACTTCTGTAGAAAATATTAGACTCTGTATAAAATGTATGTATTCGGCAGAGCCCAATATTGCTCTATATATGTTGTTTTTTAATAAACATAAAATTTAAAATAGCCGCTATTAAAAACAGATCTAAAAATCGCTGTAACTCTTTCGTATATTTCACTACTGACAACACTGTACAAACAGCTGTTTAAATATAAACAAATCTAAAAATATCAACAAGTTGAAAAAAAGTGCAAAAGTGAAAAACAAAAATATAAACATTTTAAGAAATTTAATTCAAAGTAAAAAATAAAAATATAAAAATTTAAAGTAATTTTAAAAAATTTAAACACAAAAAATTTCTTTCACATCCATTGTTTTTCTTTTTTGTGTATACAACAAACTGTTCAGGCGGCAAATAATTTGTTTTGTTTGTTTATGTCAAAATCATATGGCACGTCTTAAGTTTTTAAGTTGTTTAATAACTGTTCTAAAGTCAGACGTTAAGTTGGCCGTTAAGGCAGCCTCACGATAAGTTCAACTAATCCACCCTTTAAATGTAGCTGCCGTCCCCAAAATAATTAAGTAGCTGACTGCGAGGCGACGATTGCAGCCAACGACTTTTGTAGTCGGTGTTCGTGTAGCCCGTTGTTGTCTATGTGTTTAATGCATTTCGGAAATACAAAAATACGTCTTTCCGTCAGAGAAAAGCGCGATAGTTCCTTAACTACAAGAGCTAGAGAAACAAAATTTAGCAAAAGTATTTTCGATATGTTGTAGAAATTGTGTGCTAAAAATGGGTAAAATCGGTTCACATTTAGTTAGAGCTCCCATATAACCCTGCTCAGGAATCACATTTATGCCGATAAATTAAATAAAATTCTAAAATCTATGACTACTTAATTTAAAACATAGAAGTTTTATGCAACTTTCAGTCAGTATGTCAAATTTTATAGGAATCGGTTCATGTTTTACCATAGCTTTCATATAAAAACCGCTCCCGGTAACCACTAAAATGCCACAAACGCCAGTTAAAAGCTATTAAACTATAAATTGTGTCAGGAATGGGCACTAAATTTTGCACAAATAAACTTTATATTAATACCAGGCAGTATATAAAATTTTGTAACAATCGGTCAAAATTTGGCTATAGTTCTTATATATATAACATCCCCTTTTTATATCTACAATCAAAAAGATTTGGAGGTACATTCAGTATATTAAGATTGCATCTACGAAATTAGATAGCTATCAATCAATGTTAGGTCCAGACTTTATACACGGTAGATGTATTAGGAACTCCTAACATAATATATGAACCTGCCGTGGTGCTATCAACATGGTTATGGCACAACGAAACAGCTTATTAATGTAAAACTATATTCGGTTATGGAACAGCATTTTGTCCAAGGTAAATACTTGGGAAACCACTTAGATACTTTTAAATGTTAAACTACAGTAACTATACTATTGCAACCGAATTTAGTCCAAATATATTACCAACAATACCACATTTGGTCAACATTTCGAATTAGTTGCACTCTCGTACAACTTGATGGTAGGTATACAAGATTCGGCACAGCCGATTATAACACTCTAACTTGTTTTATTTTTCTTTTGTCAATAAGGGAGATAGTCTAAAACGTGACATAGACTAAGATTTATTATAGTTCAAGTCATAGTCGGAGACACAAACGAAGTCTAAGTCGACATAGACTAAGATATAAGCAATTTAAAAAGTAAGTAAAGATATAGTCTAACACTTAGTCACAGAATAAGATATATTTTTAAACAAAGATATATATAGACAAAGGAGTTGGCTTATTACCCAGTAAAACTTTTTATTACCAAATAATGAGTTAAACAGTTTAACTATTGAACACGAACTACTTACTCATTCGCTGTTTAAGTCATTACATTAACATGGGGATGTCATTGGAGGCAAGTACTTACCAATTGCAGAAAAGTAATGACTTGGGTAAGCAATTTGAAAACAACAACAGCAACAACTTTTTTGTTGTTGTTTTATTAAAAACATATATTTTTAAACGAAATACAAATTTTTTTTTATGATCCCATGGGGGGCTCGAACCCAGACCCTCCGACTGCTAGGCAGAGACTCTTCCACTGAGCTACTTCATATGTTGAAAACTTAGCAGCTTATAATTAATATAAACAATTTTTATTTTTAGATCCAAAATCATGTGAAAATAACTTTGTTTTTCCCTGCTTTTTTTTGCTTTGTTGTAATTTTTGGAAAAATATGTTTATACGATTTATTGTAATTATTTTAAAACTTTTTTTAAATTATTTTAAAACTTAAACAATTTAAATCTTCTTTTTTGTATAAGTTTTTACATAAGATTGACTCTTACTTACTTAAATGTTACAACCTGTTAAGGTAAAAGTCCGAGCATATTTTAGAATTCCATGGATTTCGATCTTGTGCGAATATTCTCCAATTTTATAGGCCAAGCTTTGAAAAATGTTCCTCTACTTGGTCTTTCTATCGAAGTTTCGGACATCCTCCTCTAACATTAGGTAGTGGGACATTTCAATTCTAATTTTATCCTCTTCATTGTATTTTTTTTTCAAGAGAGGGTTACTTGCCCGTAATCCTAACCCATTTTTATCGATCTTATGGGACAACTCTCGGAACATGTTAACTCACAATATTAATGGGTGTTAAACTAGCTCCCCGGGTGACACCATGAGGAGGTGTGTGTCCACAGTTGAGATGAAGGATGACCCAGATAAGTTGGGCTTACCAAGTTAAGACCAATTAGAATCGTGTTTGGTATTCAACATCCCCTACATAATCAAAATTGACTCATGATGGTATTTTTTCATTAACGTGAGTTTACAAATTTTTTTTTACAGACGATAATATTTAAGTTCTTAAAATTCAAAAATCATTTAAAAAGACTCTTTTAATAAAAACAAAAAAACCAAAAAAAAATTTGTTGCCCTTGGTGGGATTTGAACCGGGGCCATTCAGTTTAAATTACCATCTTAATTACAAATAAGTACTTCTGTAATAACTTATTATTTATTCGGATGGTATGTTGTAGTCGTTACAAGGTAACCAGTTATCAGAGTACTTGCCATTACCAAAGTTTTGCTGGGTAATTATTCTTTGTCATTACATTTGTAAAATTATTTTCAACTCCAGATTTGTTTCCTATAACTTAAAGTTAATATTTCCTCCCTTCTGCCACTAAGTTTGATTATCTAATGAATATTTAATAACTTCCTTTAAAATGCATCCTTAAATAAAACAAAAAAAAATAAATATGCAACACTTATCTCCATTTATCAAAATTATTTCGATAGCATAAAATGGCCAGCCGCAGTTAATTCACTTCAATAACGAAATATAAAAAAAATTCAATATTGAAGATTAAATTTAATAATTCCATAATTCACACATCCTTCCAATTATGTTTCTTTTCTTCTTTATGTATGCTTATCCTTACCCTTTTCAGATAATTTCCATAAATTGTCTACTACAATAAAACTGAAAGCACCGGCAACATTTCACACCAACACCCCCACTTTTCTAAGTAAATTTAATGAAAAGAAGAAAATTCAGAAAAAAATTGAGTAAATGTTGGGTAAAAGTTCAAAGGAACACAAATATTTTGTTGTACTTGAAAAGGAGGAAAAAGCAATAATTATGCATCATTGATTTCATGGTGGGCGGTTGATATCAATAACCAGCCAAGAAGTTAATGCAAGTCGCTGGCACGAAAAGGAGCAAAAGAATGAAACTGAAAAAGGCAGTTGGTATGATTTTATTTCTATCAATATTTTTTTATGATGTGCAGTTGGTCCTTTTAGTCGTTTGCCGGGGAAAAGGAGATGTCTTTGTGTGTACATTTATTGGGGAATATTATTTGAGTACAATATAAATATAAAGTACTGAAAAGCATTATCGTCTTCTTAGTCACATGGGGATACTTACCAACTTTCGCTTCTACATATATCATCTTTATCATCGTGGTCGTTGTATTATTCGTAAAATTTAGCTTTAGCAAAAATTTTGACAACGAGGGTCGGAAGGTAAAATTTTAAAGTAAAATTTAGTCAAATGTAAATATTATCATAGTATCAGAAAAACTATTAGTACTAGTATGATTACAAGTACTAGTAATGCATATACTATCAATATAAGCATTAGTGTGATAACTACAAGATTACAAGATTTTGGGTTGGGGTCTTATTTGACGGACTATTTATTAAAGAAGTTGATATTGAGTTTAGAACCGACATGTTGCTACTGCGACTAATACTAATACTAAAAAATATTAAAAATTTAAGCCCTTCAAAGGGCTTAAATCAACAAAAATAGTATTCTTTTCAAATACCATTTTATCAAACTGACCTTACGACCCTCGTGCTTAGCATGAAAGGACCATAAGTTTAACAAAAAAAACTAACCCACACAATTTCACAACTAGAAATGAACAAATTATGATTTCTCGCACACACACACATGAAAGTCAGCCAACCAATACAACACTCACACAACCCTTTGTATGGTTATTTGTCTATAACTGTGTATTCTCGAAGGTTATTACATCATCCTCATTACTTTGGTACTTCTAAAGCAGGCTTTAGTAAGAATTTCCAATACCAAGCGTTGTCGACATCATCAAAGTAAAGCAAAGCAAAGTAAAGTAAAAATAAACTCATACCAAGCGTTAAAGTTACCACGTGAAAAGTCAGACACTTCGTTGTCATAAATTATAATATGGATGAAAATAAAGAGATAAAGGGGCAAGGAGTAGAACATAGAGCTCTAAAATAAACTTGCACTTTTTTCGGGGGAAAGACAAATTCGAAAGACCAAACGAGTAAACGATGATATCGTAGTTATACTCACACACAAACACATACACTTGTGTTACATAGCCATGCAAACATTTCGCAAATAACCCTGAACTGAAACAACTTAGGCCAAGTACTTACAAGATTTACAAGAGTATTAGAAATAATTTTTGTTCTTAAAGTTTTTTCCGTTTTAATGTTATGTTACGCGAAAAAAATGAAGATGGTGAAAATTTCAAACAGCATAAATGATATATAAGTATGGCAGAAAGAACTTACAGTTAACAATGGCAAAGAATTCTGGTGGTGAGTTATTGAAAAGTAAGGAATATATAGTATATGACTCAACGAAAAATTATGTTAACAGTGGGACTGAAGATTAAATATGGATGTGATATGAAACATAAGATATAAGTAGTAGATGAAATAAATTTGTACGGAGTTAAAAAACCGACCAAGCTGTGGTCAAAATCATAACCTATGGAGAATGTTAAGAAGGTTTGACTGAGAAATCATGAGTTTACATTTTAATCATTCCATGATACTTCACACATCCTTAACTTGTTTTCAGTTTGGCGCCTTCACGGCCAGAAAATTTTATGTATGCGTCTAAGGCACTCAGCTAGCAATTTGGTGAATGTTGACGATAATATCAGCAAAATGAGTCTTTTGGGATTCGTATAGATGATCAAAAACTGATTAATCAGCTTGATGATCTGAAAAAGATCCCAAAAAGACTCCTTAAAATGCTTAGAAAACGACTAGTTTACAAAAGCACAAACAATTCTTGCAGAGTGTGTGCAGTCAAAATCTTATCTTGCAAACGATCCTTATACGACTGTTTTTTATGTTATTTTAATCAGTCAAAAAGACCACAAAAAGACTCAGAAAATACCTTGAAATCGACTATTTGAAAGCAAAATGTGTGCAATCAGTTTGGTGATTAAAAAAGTGTACAAAAGGACTCATAAACGCTTAGCAACCGACTAGTTAAAAATAGAACAAAAAATCTTGTAAAATGTACGTAATATAACTATTTTTAGGTGATAAAAAAATGCCGCAAAAAGATTCTATCTCATTATGGGTGATGTGGCTTAGTTGGTTAGCACGTCGACTACTAGGCATAACATATCACTTTCAGCAGCCTAGGTTCGATCCTCGGTCTCGGCAACATCAATTTCTGTAATTATTAACGCAACTTCACTGTTTTATAAATAGATAATGGCGTGTTGAAATAATAGATATACTGTGTTGAGTTTTATTCATTTTTGTTTTTTTTTTTTTACAAATCTAGCAAAATGTGTGCAGTCATATTCTAATCAGCAAAACGAGTCATTAAAAACTCGTTTTGAAGAGTCGCAATGAGGGTACCATTTTCTCACACAAAAAGATAATTTTTAACTCATAAGTGATATCATAAATGATCACTTTAATCGTGCAGTGAAGTCAAAAAAGACTCATATTTGATTAAAATTTTCCAAAAATGCTAGCTGGACATTGACTAACAAATGCTTGTTAACATGGTGGTAGGAGAGATATGAGGATTTTGAGATATCTAAAATTTGTTGAGAATTCCAAAAGCTTTGCATAACCACTGTTCATTATAAGATTTATGGGTATTTTTGCAAAAAAGCAATAACATGTTCTAAGAATGAAACAAACTTAAAGAATATGATCCTGCTACTGGAGAGACAGGGTTTTTATGAAGAGTTAAAAATAATTTCTTTTCAGCAGAAAAATGGCAACGAACGAAAGCCTTTGTAACCCTCATAATTTTCAAACAAAAAAAAATATGAAGGAAATAAAATTTTTGATTTCTCATAATCCTACTGCGTAAGTTTAGTCAAACGGCAAAGAATTTAAGAAATTTATTTCAAAAAACGTCTGCTTAATTTAAAATTAAGAAATAAAAGATAAAAACTCCCTCAACTGTTTATGATTTAAACTATCATATTCTAGAATAAAGGAAACATAAATTAGAAATAACATACGAGTTATTATACACATGAAAAATTTTCGCTAAAGTCTGCAATTTCACAAAAAAAAAGGATAATGTTTATTTTTCCATAGATTTTCTATGTATTTAGACAAATGCAAAAAGGGGAAAGCCCAGACAGTTAAATAAACAAAACTTTGAATAACAATTTCTACGCAAGAAATCAAATTATAATAATATTCACAAAATATAAGTACTAACAAATATTTTATAAAATTTATGCCCGGATTCATATTCTAAATTCCAAAGAAATAAATAGTAAAATATTTTGGGCAAACATATTTTCATATCAAATAAATTTTTGGTATGTTTTTTTTTTTTTTTTTTGTTAAAAACCACGTACAGGAAACATTCATTTTCGTTGTTATTTCGCTTTATTTATTTGGTTTTGATAAAAGTGTAAACAATAATTGAAATAACTTTCGAGAATGTTTATTTTACAATTTTGAATAAAAATTAAATTTCTTTAAGGGTAAGAAAGTGCTTGTGTAAAGCAATTCCGTGGAAGGGATTTAGAAAATTATTATAGATCCAACATTTGTATTATCCCATTTTCTAGGACTTAAATTTTTGTTTATTAATCTTTAAGTTTACAATACTGTCTTAGAGAGATTCCCCTTCTTATCAAGACAATTTATTGAACTGTCCCTACAAATTAAAATTTTTCTATAGAAAATTTTTTACTACCACAATTTTTCGATACAAAATTTTTTCTATAGAAATTTTTTTAAACAAAAATTTTTCTATAGAAATTTTTTGAGACAAAAATTTTTCTATAGAAAATTTTTTGAGACAAAAATTTTTCTATAAAAAATTTTTTGAGACAAAAATTTTTCTATAGAAAATTTTTTGAGACAAAAATTTTCCTACCGAAAATTTTCTGAGACAAAAATTTTTCTATAAAAAATTTTTTGAGACAAAAATTTTTCTATAGAAAATTTTTTGAGACAAAAATTTTTCTATAAAAAATTTTTTGAGACAAAAATTTTTCTATAGAAAATTTTTTGAGACAAAAATTTTCCTACCGAAAATTTTCTGAGACAAAAATTTTTCTATAAAAAATTTTTTGAGACAAAAATTTTTCTATAGAAAATTTTTTGAGACAAAAATTTTTCTATAAAAAATTTTTTTAAACAAAAATGTTTCTTTAGAAAATTTTTTGTTTAAAAAGTTTTGACACAAAAATTTTTCTACAGAAAATTTTTTGAGACAAAAGTTTTTCTATAGAAAATTTTTTGAGACAAAAATTTTTCTATAGAAAATTTTTTGAGACAATAATTTTTCTATAGAAAATTTTTTGAGACAAAAATTTTTCTTTAGAAAATATTTTGAGACAAAAATTTTTCTATTGAAAATTTTTTGAGACAACAATTTTTCTATAAGAAAATTATTGATACAGAAATTTTTCTATAAAAAATTTATTGATACAAAAATTTTATTACAGAAAATTTATTTTTCGTTATAAAAAATTTTCTTTAGAAAATTTTTCTTTGCTTTAATTTTTCGTTATAAAAAATTTTCTGTAGAAAACTTTTCGTTATAAAAACTTTTCTTTAGAAAATATTTCGTTATAAAAATTTTTCTGTAAAAAATTTTTTGTTATACAAATTTTTATAAAGAAAATTTTTATATACTAAAATTTTTCTTATAAATTTTTCAATATAACATTTTTTTTATAGAAAATTGTTCAATATAAAAATTTTCTTAGATATAAAATTTTTTCTATGAAACATTTTTAGATATGAACGATTTTCTATCGAAACTTTTTTGAGACAAAAATTTTTCTATAGAAAATTTTTCGACATAAAAATTTTTCGATAGAAAATTTTTCGACATAAAAATTTTTCGATAGAAAATTTTTCGTTATAAAAATGTTTCTATAGAAAATTTTTCGACATAAAAATTTTTTTTATGTTCGATCAAACTCAATGAGTTAGGTTGATGATTATCTCTACAATTTGACAATTTGACTATGGTCGAGGGCGCTAAGTGCTGATGACGTCCTGTGGCGGGACAGAAATCGCAATCCACTAGCCGCGTTCAAAAATAGTTTTTCTCCATAATTTACTTTCCAATTTTCAAAATTAAAAATATTAAAATTAAATGAACTCAAGCCTGATGAAACCTATTTTTCAATATAAAAATTTTTCTATAGAAAATTCTTCGACAAAAAAATTTTCCATTGAAAATTTTTCGACATAAAAATTTTTATATAGAAAATTTTTCGACATTAAAATTTCTCTGTAGAAAATTTCTCGATAAAAATTTTTCTATAGAATATTTTGCTAAAGAAAATTTTTCGATATAAACATTTTTTTACAGAAAATTTTTTGATATAAAAATTTGACTATAGAATATTTTTTGATATAAATTTTTCGATAGAAAATTTTTCGTTATGAAAATTGTTCGTTATTAAAATTTTTCTATAGAAAATTGTTCGTTATTTAAATTTTTCTATAGAAAATTTGTCGTTATTAAAATTTTTCTATAGAAAATTTTTTGAGACACAAATTTTTCTATAGAAAAATTTTTCGTTGTTCAAAATTTTTCTGTAGAAAATTTTTGTTATTAAAATTTTTCTATAGAGAATTTTTTGTTATAAAAATTTTAAAACAATTTTTTTTTTATACAATTTTGGTTAAAAGCTTTTTGGTATAAAAAATGTTTCGATAGAAAATGTTTCTGTATAAAAAAATTTTAGTTATAATAATTTTCTATAGAAAATTTTTCGTTACAATATTTTTTTTATATAAAATGTTTCAACATCAAATTTTTCGTTTTAAAAATATTTATATAACAAATTTTTCGTTACAAAAATTTTCTATAGAAAATTTTTCAGCATAAAAAATTTTTAGTTTTAATAAATTTTCATTTATATTAATTTGTTAAAAAAGTTATGAAGATAAAAATATACAAAATTTCTATTTTAAATTTTTCGTTTTAAAAATTGACCTTAAGAAAATATTTTGTTATACATATAAATTTTTCTCTAAAAAATTTTTGTCATAAAAAATGTTCGTTATAAAAATTTTTCTTACAAAAATGATTCTGTAGAAAATTTTTAGTTACACAAATTTTTCGATAGACAGTTTCTCGGTATAAAAATTGTTCTATAGAAATTTGTTTATAAAAGTTTTCCACGAAAGATTTTTGGTTATTAAAATTTTGAAAAAAAATTTATTTGTTATAAAATTTTTCATTATATAAATTTTTCTATACAAATTTTTTGTTATTTTTCTAAAGAAGGTTATTCGTAATAAAAAATTTTCTATAGAAAATGTATCGTTAAAATAATTTTCCAAAGAAAATTTTTCGGTAAAAAAATGTACTGAAAGTTTTTGATTTATAAATTTTTTGTATAGATATTTTTTTACTCTGAGTCGATCTTTCTTTTATGTTGTGGTGTTATACAACATTTCTATTTGTTAAAAACATAGGAAAAAACCCAACCTTATTATGTGGTGAAGGACATAATAACTGTTAAAAAAAGTAATGAAAATAATAATACAAAAAAAAAAGATATATCCAACTGTTAGTTACAAAAACTAAGTTAGTTTTTTATTTTGTGACCAAAAAAAAATTTAGCAAATAAAATTATATTAAAAAGAGTTAAGAAATCTCCCTGAATAAAATGTAAAAAAGAAAACAACAGGAGGTCCTTTCAAATCAACATCCATTTAATCAGTGAATTCTGCGCTGATGACGAAGGGTAGACTTCGCAATTATTTGATTCAAAATGTTTATTTATAAGCTTTACTATTTTAACTTATTATAGCAAATATTTAAACAATGTGAACTTATCAGAAGCTAAAGCCTTTGCCAACTGTTTCAACAGGCTATAAAACTAATCATGTTAGTAGTAGTAAATAAACTCACACTCATACATGTTGCAAACAACAAATCTAATATTCTCGATATCACAATGAGCTTTTATCGGAAAACCAACATAAATCTTTACAAACACTCGAAAATTAAATAAATTTGAAAAGCACACGCGTGTAACACGCATAACGACTAAAATTGAAAACTGAAATATGTTGGAATCCATATACAAGAAATTTGTAACACACTCCGCCCTAAAAAAACACCACAAACACAGGCACACTCGCCTAAAAGAAACTTTTTTGGGTAAAATTTAGCTGGTACTCGTTAACAGTGTAAATTAACACTGACACATATCAAAACATGACATATGCAAATACAATAACAATATTCAAACATAAATAATTTCAGATTCCAGCAAAAAAATATTATTTAGTTGGATTGTGTTTTTCAATTTAATTTAAAATTTTCTAAGTATTTAAACGTGTGTGTGTGTCAGTAGTAGTAGTAGTAGTGTGAGAATATAAAGGATTTTTATCCCCTCTATAGAGTTTACAATTACAATTAGTTTAAGGATTTCGTTACATTATTTATTATGTGCGTATGTATTTGTTTAGCTTTGTATTTTTTTTTTTTCAAAACTTTAATTTTAATAAAGTGATGATTTGATTACATTGTTTTTTTTTACTGATTGGTCTGGCTATAAATTTCTCACACTTTAGGATTAGCGAGGATTTGAAATTACTACGAGGGTGGAGTGATAAAGCAGTTGCATTTTCATGGAATGGGATTTAAGTGGAATTAAAATAAAGAAGCTAATTGCTTGTTCAAGCAGAACATTTTTTAAAAACTAATAATTTTAATAAGAATTACAAACTAAAGGGTATGAAAGCTGAGGAGTTACTTACTACTAACTGATACTTCTCCTTTTAAAATAATTTAAAAACAAGTTGTGTTGAATTTAGAAACATATCTCATATATCTACGACGGTGCAGCAAATTCAAAACGTGGACCAAATTGGAAAAAAGTTGTTACGCTAGTTGGTACTGTTGGTAAAATATTTGGAATAACTTCGGTTGCAGTTACTTTGTAGTTCAACATTCAAAAGTGTGTAAGTGGTTTCCCTAGTATTTATTTACTTTGAAAAAAATTCGCTATCGTAACCGGGTATGTTTTTACATTATTAAGTTGTTAAATACTTTTCGTTGATAGTAATACGATAGGTCCAAATATTTTGTTAGGAGTTCCTAATGCATCTACCATATACATAATTTAAATATGCTACTTGTACCTCCCAATCTATGGTATTTATATGAAGCTTATTTTTGCAAAATTTAGTGGCGGTAGCTGTCACAGTTTCTAATTTAATAGCCTTTAACTGGTCCTTGCTATATATTTTTTGGTTTCCAGGAGTGTTTTTTATATGAAAGCAATAGTCAAATATGAACCGATTCCTATAAAATTTGATATACTGACCAATAGTTGCATAAAACTTCTCTATTCCAAATTTAGTCGTCATAGCTAATACAATTGTACTCAATTTATCAGCATTCATGTTTTCCCGGGGCGGGGTTATATGGAGCTCTAACTAAATGTGAGCCGTTTTCACCCATTTTCAGTACACACCTTCTGTTACAAAATACTTTTGTATAATTTTGTCTCTCTACATCTTGTAGTTAAGGATCTATCGCGCTTTTATCTGACGGGCATAAACCGTCTTTTCTTTTTGTATTTTTGTGTTTCCGTAAGTTTTTTATATGGGAGCTATGGTCAAATGGTGACCGATTGTGACAAAATTTTGAACACTGGTTGGCATTGACATAAGAATAAAGTTAATTTTTTGCAGCATATCCTTAGGGGTGTTGAAATGGACACAATTTTCTAGGGCAATTTGCAATAACTTAAAAGTTACTGCAAGAATATTTAGTTTTTATGATTCTAATGAAAGCCAATTTAGTTGTCTTCTAAATCCATTCATTTGTTTTGACAAAAACATATAATTGTTGGTTGAAATTTAAAAAAAACTGAAAAAACTCCCATTTTCCCCATACAAATGGGTCCTTGAAATAAATGTACTGTGCGCCACCTCAGGATATTGACCTAGGAAGACAACATTTTTTTCTGAGCACCTTAGGATGTAGAGCAATGATTTAAAATACAGGCGTATCGAATTTCAATAAAAGTTGTTTTTCCCTCCACCCTTAAGCACATATCACCTTCACTAGAAATGGCCATGCTTTTGATTCGCTCATCCAGAGTATCTAATATTGCACGATCTCTGTGCAAATTATATGTTGTTGCTGTCTAAAGTAGCTAATCATATCAACAAAATAAAAGATTCGAAATAAATGTCTTCTTCTTCTGTTATCTTTGACTCCCAGTGGAGCATAGCGCCTAATTTGTTTAGGAATCCCACACCTCTATACTGCTCATCGCCCCCCGGGCGGCCGAAGTAAAGAAACACAGTATTTTCATTCCATGTCTCCCCTTGCCCTGTCCTGCCATAGCAGGGGGATTTCTCACTTGATTACCCCTTGGTCGGTTGGCTAGCTGGACCTTGTAATCAAAGTGCAGGTCGCAATTATGAAGATAATTTGATGAAATTTTGCACACTTAACTTTTTTGATGGCTATTAAAATTCGTCAAAATCGGACTTGATATTTTGGCCACAAATATCAATAATTTTTTTTATGAAATTTAAAACAGATAGTGCTTATGTAAACCAAAATCACTATGTCCACATTTGACCATAGCTCCCATACAATATATTCTATAAAAACTACTAAAATGCTCGTAAGTCTGAAGATAATTCCGATTTGAAGGTTGTTTTTTAAATTAATTTCAAGGGCCGATGTTGATTTTGAATAAAACACAAACAATTTATGAAATTATTGTAATTTTATTTTATTATGATATATTGGTATTACTCAATTATGTATGGAACAAAATATCGGCCAAATGGGCGCCGCGACCACGGCCGCACACCTCCATCCGATGGTCCAAGTTTTCGGTGATCCTGAGGCATAATGGAGGTTCTATGCCGTTAGTGTGCCGAATTATCTCATCCTTTAGGTCTTGAATTGTTGCTGACTAATCGATGTACACCTTTTCTTTTAAATAACCCCAAAGAAAAAAGTCCAACGGTGTCGTCCACATCCATATCTTCCAATTCGGGCCATAAAAAGTTCGTTATCATCTCACGATAGCGAACACCATTCACAGTAACTGCCTGACCGGCCTCATTTTAGAAAAAATACGGCCCGATGATGCCGCCAGCCCATTAACCGCACCAAACAGTCACTCTTTGTGGGTGCATTGGTTTTTCGACAATCACTCTTGGATTCTCATTCGCCCAAATGCTGCAATTCTGTTTATTGACGAATCCTCTGAGGTCAAAATGTGTCTCATCACTGAAGATGATTTTCTTCGAAAATTGATCATCCACTGTTGCCATTTCTTGTCACCATTCTGCCCATTCACGACGTTTGGAATGGTCAAGAGGCTTTAGTTCTTGAGCCAATTGCACCTTGTAAGCGTGTAAATGCAAGTCTTTATGCATAATGTTCATCAACGATGAGCGTGAGAGGTGCAATTGTTGGGCACGACGACGAGTCGAACAGCAGCAATATTTTCTGCAGTACGAGCTGTACGAGCATGCACTGGTGTTCTCACATCTTCTACAGACCCGGTTTGCTCGAATTTTTCCACGATTTTTGCGATTGTACGCACATTTGGACGATCAAATTGACCAAAAAAATCACGAAGTGCACGATATGCATTTTGATTTGAACTCCCATTTTCATAATAAGTCTGGATAACTGTAACACGTTGTTGGATTGTGTATCTCTCCATGGTTCAAATTGGGTAAGTCTGAAATAGAGAAATGTCAAATAAAATTCGGAAAAAAGCTTGGCTTTAGGTGTGGTTCACATCGGCCCTTACAATTTAACCATTAGATAAGTATATGCAATATATACCTGACATATGTTTAAAATGTATGTATCTTGAACTAATAAGTCCACTAACTTTAGAGTTTGCGTAACTTATCAAGAACTGTTTTAATACAGCTATGATACAATATATCCAATATCGTCAGGTTTAATTATTGTTACATAGTCTAAAGTTATTTAAACACAAGTAAAATATCAAACGATATTAAAGCAAGCAGCATTTAAAACGTGCCTTCATAAATCAAACATTAATCCTTTTAAAATTAATTGAATACTCTTCAACAGCCACAATAAATAATCGTCAAAGAAAACATGATATAAAATCTTTCTTAAAAATTTTAAACCTTCTCTAACCACTCACGTAAACGCCCTCTTTTAACAGTAACAAATAAACATATAAAAAAATATGTAATTCCATTAACAACCCCTTTTTTATCTAAACATCCTTTGTCTTCAGTCTAGTACTTCCTCATCATGGCTTCTTGGCTGAAAGCCCCTCGACTCAACTCAATGGTAGCGATGGTAGAAAGCGTTGTTGAATTATATTTATCATAAGCATTCATATGATTATTAAAATAATAATATTTTTGGCAAAGTTTATTCTTTTTATTATTATTTTTCTGCTTTACTTGATCCGGGTAAAACTCATATACATTTTGGTTTGGGTAAAATGGATAAATGTTTACATATACATACATACATGTGCAGATATTGAAACATAAATATATACATACACAGATATTCGTTGAGCTCATATCCTTTTGAACATTTTTCGTTTCGTTTTCAGCTCATCTCGTTATTGTTTTTGTTATTATTGTGTTTTTTTTTTATATTTTGGTTATTGAATTTTCATTGTTTATCAATTTTATGCTTATTTTCAATCAGAAGAGGTTTCATTCATATTTCCCTTCCTCTAAGTCGTTCATTTATTCTATTAGTACGAGTATGTTTGTGTGTGTGGGAAGTACAAAATATTATCTTTCAACTGATACTTACACCATTTGATTTAAGGAAAAAGAATTAGCATATATTGATTTAGGAATTTACGTTTCTTATTTTCGAGATATTCCTAGGAGACTAATAAATTCAAAGTGCTAATAAGCCGTTTACTTAGATTGACAGTTAATCATTGGAATAGGTGGGTTATTTTAAAGGTGTTTAAAATTTAAGGTTTACAAATACTAAACAATATTATTTCTGATGAATCTAGGAAATTAACATGATGAAATTTCTTATTCTTTTAGCGAAAAAACGAACTTTTTTTAAACATTTTTCAAAAAAAATAGCCCAGTTCACAATCGGTTGCAAATAGTCTTGCATCGCACAGTGGTTTGAAACCATAAAAAAAAACTAAAAAAAATCTGAAATAAATCTGTATCTTCTATGCTCTAAGTCTGATTGCATCAATATGTATGAAAGAATTGTTAAGGAGGACTCAGACTTTATAAATTTTGGATTTATGGTTACCCTGTGTTTACAAAGTGTGAAACATTGGGCGTCAAAGTAGACGTGTAGCTCTTTCAATTATTGTCCAATATGGTTGATTTTTTACATTTTGAATTAAGCTTAAAGAAATGAAGAAAAAACGTGGATATTCTATCATATTAACTGTTATAAGGTTTAAGTTATTTCATTTCAAAAATACAAAAAATCATTTTTGTCTTCGACTTTTTTTTAATTTTTGACCCATTGTGCATTTGATATTGCTAGTTTTTGTAGTTCAGGAGCTGTCGTACTTTAATCTTACGGACAGACGGATAAAGAAAACATCGGTACAAATTTTTTATATAGAAAATTTTCGGTACAAATTTTTTATATAGAAAATTTTCGGTACAAATTTTTTATATAGAAAATTTTCGGTACAAATTTTTTATATAGAAAATTTTCGGTACAAATTTTTTATATAGAAAATTTTCGGTACAAATTTTTTATATAGAAAATTTTCGGTACAAATTTTTTATATAGAAAATTTTCGGTACAAATTTTTTATATAGAAAATTTTCGGTACAAATTTTTCATATAGAAAATTTTCGGTACAAATTTTTTATATAGAAAATTTTCGGTACAAATTTTTTATATGGAAAATTTTCGGTACAAATTTTTTATATGGAAAATTTTCGGTACAAATTTTTTATATGGAAAATTTTCGGTACAAATTTTTTATATAGAAAATTTTCGGTACAAATTTTTTATATAGAAAATTTTCGGTACAAATTTTTTATATAGAAAATTTTCGGTACAAATTTTTTATATAGAAAATTTTCGGTACAAATTTTTTATATAGAAAATTTTCGGTACAAATTTTTTATATAGAAAATTTTCGGTACAAATTTTTTATATAGAAAATTTTCGGTACAAATTTTTTATATAGAAAATTTTCGGTACAAATTTTTTATATAGAAAATTTTCGGTACAAATTTTTTATATAGAAAATTTTCGGTACAAATTTTTTATATAGAAAATTTTCGGTACAAATTTTTTATATAGAAAATTTTCGGTACAAATTTTTTATATAGAAAATTTTCGGTACAAATTTTTTATATAGAAAATTTTCGGTACAAATTTTTTATATAGAAAATTTTCGGTACAAATTTTTTATATAGAAAATTTTCGGTACAAATTTTTTATATAGAAAATTTTCGGTACAAATTTTTTATATAGAAAATTTTCGGTACAAATTTTTTATATAGAAAATTTTCGGTACAAATTTTTTATATAGAAAATTTTCGGTACAAATTTTTTATATAGAAAATTTTCGGTACAAATTTTTTATATAGAAAATTTTCGGTACAAATTTTTTATATTGAAAATTTTCGGTACAAATTTTTTATATAGAAAATTTTCGGTACAAATTTTTTATATAGAAAATTTTGGGTACAAATTTTTTATATAGAAAATTTTCGGTACAAATTTTTTATATAGATTTTTAATACAAATTTTTTGTATAGAAAATTTTGGGTACAAATTTTTTATATAGAAAATTTTCCGTACACATTTTTGTATATAGAAAATTTTCGGTACAAATTTTTTATATAGAAAATTTTCGGTACAAATTTTTTATATAGAAAATTTTCGGCACATATTTTTTATATAGAAAATTTTCGGTACAAATTTTTTATATAGAAAATTTTCGGTACAAATTTTTTATATAGAAAATTTTCGGTACAAATTTTTTATATAGAAAATTTTCGGTACAAATTTTTTATATAGAAAATTTTCGGTACGAATTTTTTATATAGAAAATTTTCGGTACAAATTTTTTATGTAGAAAATTTTCGGTACAAATTTTTTATATAGAAAATTTTCGGTACAAATTTTTTATATAGAAAATTTTCGGTACAAATTTTTTATATAGAAAATTTTCGGTACAAATTTTTTATATAGAAAATTTTCGGTACAAATTTTTTATATAGAGAATTTTCGGTACAAATTTTTTATATAGAAAATTTTCGGTACAAATTTTTTATATAGAAAATTTTCGGTACAAATTTTTTATATAGAAAATTTTCGGTACAAATTTTTTATATAGAAAATTTTCGGTACAAATTTTTTATATAGAAAATTTTCGGTACAAATTTTTTATATAGAAAATTTTCGGTACAAATTTTTTATATAGAAAATTTTCGGTACAAATTTTTTATATAGAAAATTTTCGGTACAAATTTTTTATATAGAAAATTTTCGGTACAAATTTTTTATATAGAAAATTTTCGGTACAAAGTTTTTATATAGAAAATTTTCGGTACAAATTTTTTATATAGAAAATTTTCGGCACAAATTTTTTATGTAGAAAATTTTCGGTACAAATTTTTTATATAGAAAATTTTCGGTACAAATTTTTTATATAGAAAATTTTCGGTACAAATTTTTTATATAGAAAATTTTCGGTACAAATTTTTTATATAGAAAATTTTCGGTACAAATTTTTTATGTAGAAAATTTTCAGTACAAATTTTTTATATAGAAAATTTTCGGTACAAATTTTTTATATAGAAAATTTTCGGTACAAATTTTTTATATAGAAAATTTTCGGTACAAATTTTTTATATAGAAAATTTTCGGTACAAATTTTTTATATAGAAAATTTTCGGTACAAATTTTTTATATAGAAAATTTTCGGTACAAATTTTTTATATAGAAAATTTTCGGTACAAATTTTTTATATAGAAAATTTTCGGTACAAATTTTTTATATAGAAAATTTTCGGTACAAATTTTTTATATAGAAAATTTTCGGTACAAATTTTTTATATAGAAAATTTTCGGTACAAATTTTTTATACAGAAAATTTTCGGTACAAATTTTTTATATAGAAAATTTTCGGTACAAATTTTTTATATAGAAATTTTTCGGTACAAATTTTTTATGTAGAAAATTTTCGGTACAAATTTTTTATATAGAAAATTTTCGGTACAAATTTTTTATATAGAAAATTTTCGGTACAAATTTTTTATATAGAAAATTTTCGGTACAATTTTTTTATATAGAAAATTTTCGGTACAATTTTTTTATATAGAAAATTTTCGGTACAAATTTTTTATATAGAAAATTTTCGGTACAAATTTTTTATATAGAAAATTTTCGGTACAATTTCATAAAGAAAACATCGGTACAAATTTTGTATTTTTGTGTTTCTGTAAGTTTTTTATATGGGAGCTATGGTCAAATGGTGACCGATTGTGACAAACATTTGCACACTGTTTACCATTGACATAAGACCTCCTCGTGCTAAATTTAGTGGTTATATCTGTTATAGTTTTGATTTATTGGCATTTAAGTGTATTTTAGGTGAAATTTTGGCTGTTTCCGTAAGTTTTTTGTATGGCTATGACTAAATGTGAACCGATTTTGATGAAATTTTATATGCTGCCTAGGGCATATATAAAACTTCTTTATACCAAATCATCATAGCTATTTTAGTTTGTTATTTATTAGCAAATAAGCTATTAGCATAGGCGAGGTTATACGGGAGCTATGGTCAAATGTTAACCGATTTTGCTCAATTTCAATACCGAAATTTTCTCACAGATATAGAATGTTTTTATTAAGTTTCAGTGAGCAAGCTCCTTTCGTTTAGGCGTTATCGTGATTTCAACACACAGACAGACGGACAGACATCGCTCAATCGTCTTCGAATTTCATAAGGATTCAGAATATATATCGTTTTTTGATTTTAGAGTTAATATTAAGGAAATTACAAACGGAATGACAATCTCAATATAATGGGGATTATTAATGGTGGGTATAAAAAATACAGGTGTTTTAAGAGAAATAGAAAAACTGCTATGACAAATCGTTTGAACAAATGCAAAAATAAAGTAATTTGTATTCATAAATATTTTGTATTATTTGCTTTTCCCAAAACATAAATAGTACCTCTCGTACAGCAATATTTCAAACGAATGTAACAAATGTTTTGAAAATATTCGGAAATGGTGTTTTCACTGAAATCACAAGAATTTTTCCTTTTACATATTTTTAAGCATTTTGGCTTTTGTCTCTAATAAAATAATATTGTTGCTGATGTTTTTCCTTTTTTGCTAACTCGTTTCTTTCTTTGGCTACCAAGAAAAAAAAAACAACAGCCAAAATCGAGTGTGAGGATAATTGTAATTAAATTTGGATCTTATCCAATATTATATAAATCATTATGCCTTTTTAACGTCGACTATACATTTTTCGTAACCCAAAGAATTTCAAAGGAAAGGATCTAAAACGAATAAAAAAGGATGAATAAAGACTTTATTGTTTTTCCAGATTTTATGCTTCATGTTCATTTTTAATAATTTTATTTTGGCTAACAGCACAAAATTGTCTGCATATCTGGAAGAAAATAGTTGGGCAAAAATATTGTGGTGTTGTGGGAAAAACTCAAGATACAGGCACACACACTTGCATACAAAGGACAGTGAAAGGACTAAACTTTTCTATATAGATTTTATTGAAATGTTATTGTCTTGATGATTATGTTTAAGAAGGTTTTTTTATAAGAAATTCCTTGAATTTTTTTCTGTTTCATTTTTTTTTGTTCTTTTTTTCCGTCTGATTTCTTGGCATTTGTCTGGTCTGCCCGGGTAGACATGAAAATGAATGGTCTTTTAAGTTTATTAAAATAAAAAGAAACTTAACACGACTTTTATGTTGTCGTGGCGATTTTTAATATATTTGAAATGAGGCTAAAGGATGGGGAAAATGAAGTTATTTGAAGATATTAAGTAATTAACAGTGTAAAGTGTTAAAGAGATATCTCAACAAAATTACAAGTATAATTAAAATTTTTCAAAAACAAAAAATCGCAAAAACTTAAATGCGGGACAACACTTCTATAAACGGTACATAAATATTTCTATAAAAAAGTTGATGAAACCACAACATTTTTAAAGAAAAGTTGACGATAGGATAACTTTTCTATAGAAAAGATGACGATAGGTCAACTTTACTATAGAAAAGTTGACGATAGGATAACTTTTCTATAGAAAAGTTGACGATAGGAAGACTTTTCTATAGAAAAGTTGACGATAGGAAGACTTTTCTATAGAAAAGTTGACGATAGGAAGACTTTTCTATAGAAAAGTTGACGATAGGAAGACTTTTCTATAGAAAAGTTGACGATAGGAAGACTTTTCTATAGAAAAAGTGACGATAGGAAGACTTTTATATAGAAAAGTTGACGATAGGAAGACTTTTCTATAGAAAAGTTGACGATAGGAAGACTTTTCTATAGAAAAGTTGACGATAGGAAAACTTTTCTATAGAAAAGTTGACGACAGGAAGACTTTTCTATAGAAAAGTTGACGACAGGAAGACTTTTCTATAGAAAAGTTGACGACAGGAAGACTTTTCTATAGAAAAGTTGACGACAGGAAGACTTTTCTATAGAAAAGTTGACGACAGGAAGACTTTTCTATAGAAAAGTTGACGACAGGAAGACTTTTCTATAGAAAAGTTGACGACAGGAAGACTTTTCTATAGAAAAGTTGACGACAGGAAGACTTTTCTATAGAAAAGTTGACGACAGGAAGACTTTTTTATAGAAAAGTTGACAATAGGAAGACTTTTCTATAGAAAAGTTGACGATAGGACAACTTTTCTATAGAAAAGTTGACGATAGGACACTATCGTCAACTTTTATATAGAAAAGTTGTCCTATCGTCAACGTTTCTATAGAAAAGTTATCCTATCGTCAACTTTTCTATAGAAAAGTTGTCCTATCGTCAACTTTTCTATAAAAAAGTTGTCCTATCGTCAACTTTTCTATAGAAAAGTTGTCCTATCGTCATCTTTTCTATAGAAAAGTTGTCCTATCGTCAACTTTTCTTTAGAAAAGTTGTCCTATCGTCAAATTTTCTATAGAAAAGTTGTCCTATCGTCAACTTTTCTATAGGAAAGTTGTTCTATCGTCAACTTTTCTATAGAAAAGTTGTCCTATCGTCAACTTTTCTATAGAAAAGTTGTCCTATCGTCAACTTTTCTATAGAAAAGTTGTCCTATCGTCAACTTTTCTATAGAAAAGTTGTCCTATCGTCAACTTTTCTATAGAAAAGTTGTCCTATCGTCAACTTTTCTATAGAAAAGTTGTCCTATCGTCAACTTTTCTATAGAAAAGTTGTCCTATCGTCAACTTTTCTGTAGAAAAGTTGTCCTATCGTCGACTTTTCTATAGAAAAGTTGTCTTATAGTCCACTTTTCTATAAAAAAGTTGACTATATAGTCAACTTTTCTATAGAAAAGTTGTCCTATAGTCAACTTTTCTATAGAAAAGTTGTCCTATAGTCAACTTTTCTATAGAAAAGTTGTCCTATAGTCAACTTTTCTATAGAAAAGTTGTCCTATCGTGAACTTTTCTATAGAATAGTTGTCCTATCGTCAACTTTTCTATAGAAAAGTTGTCCTATCGTCAACTTTTCTATGGAAAAGTTATTCTATCGTCAACTTTTCTACAGAAAGGTTGTCATATCGTCAACTTTTCTATAGAAAATTTGTCCTATCGTTAACTTTTCCATAGAAAAGTTGTCCCATCGTCAACTTTTATATATAAAAGTTGTCCTATCGTCAACTTTTCTACAGAAAAGTTGTCCTATCGTCAACTTTTCTATAGAAAAGTTGCCCTATCGTCAACTTTTCTTTAAAAAAGTTGTCCTATCATCAACTTTTCTATAGAAAAGTTGACGATAGGACAACTTTTCTATAGAAAAGTTGACGATGGAACAACTTTTCTATAGAAAAGTTGACGATAGGACAACTTTACTATAGAAAAGTTGACGATAGGACAACTTTTCTATAGAAAAGTTGACGATAGGACAACTTTTCTATAGAAAAGTTGACGATAGGACAACTTTTCTATAGAAAAGTTAACGATAGGGCAACTTTTCTATAGAAAAGTTGACGATAGGACAACTTTTCTATAGAAAAGTTGACGATAGGACAACTTTTCTATAGAAAAGTTGACGATAGGACAACTTTTCTATAGAAAAGTTAGCGATAGGACAACTTTTCTATAGAAAAGTTGACGATAGGACAACTTTTCTATAGAAAAGTTGACGATATGACAACTTTTTTAGAGAAAAGTTGACGATAGGACAACTTTTTTATAGAAAAGTTGATGATAGGACAACTTTTCTATAGAAAAGTTGACGATAGGACAACTTTTCTATAGAAAAGTTGACGATAGGACAACTTTTCTATAGAAAAGTTGACGATAGGACAACTTTTCTATAGAAAAGTTGACGATAGGACAACTTTTCTATAGAAAAGTTGACGATAGGACAAATTTTCTCTAGAAAAGTTTTCTATTGGATAACTTTTCTATAGAAAAGTTGACTATAGAACAACTTTTGTATAGAAAAGTTGACGATAGGACAACTTTTCTATAGAAAAGTTGACGATAGAACAACTTTCTTTAGAAAAGTTGTTCATTGCATAACTTTTCTATAGAAAAGTTGACTATAGAACAACTTTTTTATAGAAATGTTGACTATAAAACAACTTTTCTATAGAAAAGTTGACTATAGGACAACTTTTCTATAGAAAAGTTGACTTTAGGACAACTTTTCTATAGAATAGTTGACGATGTTAAGGAAATAGTGGCAATGACACCTTCACTGGCATTGACTGTTTCCTAGAATTGAGGTTTTGCCTAAGATTTTCTTTTAGATTTTTGTATAGAGGACAAAAATTAAAGGAATCTATATCAGATAATATTTGCCCAATTTTCTTAATTCAATAAGTTCCTATTACATTTTAATAACATTCAATATACTCAGTGGGATCGTTAAGAGGGAAAACATATAACAAATTATGATTTTGTTAATATATTTTTTATTTCACAGCATCTCGGCATCTCAACCATTAAAAATAATTCATACATAAACTCCTATTGTTTTCGCTGTCTTTTACCAAAAAATCAAATAAATATCAAAGAAATTCAATACGATTTTTCCCCTTCTTTAGACACTAAATCAGCGGAAAGACAAAAGGATATGGAAAAAGCATAAAGTAAAGAAAAGGGAAAACCAATGCCAGAAGATGCCGGTTTAATACCAATATTTCGCAGACACATAAATCTTTGATACGTAAATAAACTGATTAAAATTTATGTGAATAAAATGATTCTCCTTTAAAAAAAAGGATTCAATTTCTTAAGTGCAACACATTAAAATTTTGGTGTATATAAAATAAAGAGATACTAGGGCTTCTGCTGAAAATATTATATCCCTACAATATACAAACATATAAATTTCAAAGATTATGAATGTGTCAGCCGCAACCCAAACACGTGTCCATACATACGTTTATCAAACGGACTGACTGTTTGACTGCATGGGTGGCTGGTTGGCTCATACTGTAACAAATTTAATCAGTTTGAATGTTGAAAATAATGACGTTTGTATTGAAAGGTCAAACAAATTATGTAGTCCTCAAGTATTTAACCCTCCCAGTATTTTTTACACCCCTATTCACTCCTAAAGTTCCTTGCGGGTTATGTTTCATTGTTGCTTTTTTATGGGAATTCGTTTTCCTCTTCCACTGATTTTTTTGTTCTATGCATATGTTAAGTGTTATTGTTCTTGTTGAGAAATATTTCAGGGACTGAGTTGGCTGGTTGGGCGATAAATAAAGAAGCAAAAAGAATATCAACTACGCAAATGAGAACCACTTGAAACTTTAGTACTTCATTAAACGCGTGTCTACTGTTAGAAAGTGGTTTACTTATCAGTTTAGAATGGAACAAAAGAAACTGAAATAAATCTAAAAAATAATAAAAAAAACAAAGGATATAAGCATAGACGCCTTTTGCTTCTGTCTATGAAGTCAGGGTGACAAAGAGTACATTCCTCAGAAAAGAAATAGAACAGCAAAAGTACAAAACTCGATAAGAACTAGAACAGAACTAGAACTAGAACTAGAACTAGAACAGAACTAGAACAGAACTAGAACAGAACTAGAACAGAACTAGAACAGAACTAGAACAGAACTAGAACAGAACTAGAACAGAACTAGAACAGAACTAGAACAAAACTAGAACAGAACTAGAACAGAACTAGAACAGAACTAGAACAGAACTAGAACAGAACGAGAACAAAACTAGAACAGAACTAGAACAGAACTAGAACAGAACTAGAACAGAACTAGAACAGAACTAGAACAGAACTAGAACAGAACTAGAACAAAACTAGAACAGAACTAGAACAGAACTAGAACAGAACTAGAACAGAACGAGAACAAAACTAGAACAGAACTAGAACAGAACTAGAACAGAACTAGAACAGAACTAGAACAGAACTAGAACAGAACTAGAACAGAACTAGAACAGAACTAGAACAGAACTAGAACAGAACTAGAACAGAACTAGAACAGAACTAGAACAGAACTAGAACAGAACTAGAACAGAACTAGAACAGAACTAGAACAGAACTAGAACAGAACTAGAACAGAACTAGAACAGAACTAGAACAGAACTAGAACAGAACTAGAACAGAACTAGAACAGAACTAGAACAGAACTAGAACAGAACTAGAACAGAACTAGAACAGAACTAGAACAGAACTAGAACAGAACTAGAACAGAACTAGAACAGAACTAGAACAGAACTAGAACAGAACTAGAACAGAACTAGAACAGAACTAGAACAGAACTAGAACAGAACTAGAACAGAACTAGAACAGAACTAGAACAGAACTAGAACAGAACTAGAACAGAATTAGAACAGAACTAGAACAGAACTGGATCAATCGATTTGTAAGCTTGGAGACCAATATTTTTATATAATACAAACATCAGCACGAGCCCAATAGCACTTCTTATTCGATGGTGCTGTAGGTTATATCTAAAACAGAACTAGAACTGAAATTAAAGAAATCATTCCTTTTGAAACTGTTGATAATTAAAGTAACTCATTTCTTATTATGTATTTTCTAACATTTGTAGTCATACATTTAAAATTCTACGAGTATGTTTATTTATGTTTAATATTTGAGCTATGGTGTTTCTATGTTGTGGACCAACCCTTTTCCGCTTCATTCATTCGTTTTCTTGCTGCTACTCTGTATGAGGAGTATGTGTTAAATCCTTAAAGGCAAATTTGAAATTGATATTGCTGCTGGGCATCTTTTCTTTTAGACACCAGCGGCGAACCAATGTCGCTATTTGTTTCCGTTTTTTCATTTAGTCTTATTGTATATTACTTTTTATGGTTACTGCAAGATGTTTAACCCTTTCTGGGCCATTTTTGTTTATAGGGAAAATTATCTGGAGATTTAACAAGTACAGTGCCTTGTGAGAAGTGATATTAGATACCGAAGTCTGTGGAGATAAAATGATACCAAGACTGCAGAACGCTTACTATCATAAGTGCGACATATTTGTTTTAAAACTGAAAGTGTAGTTCAACGTGTAGATTGTCAGAATCAGAGTAGAACCAAAAATAAAAGTAAAAATAATTTCAGTTTTTCGACGTTAAACTCTAAACCTATAAACTCTTGGTCATCTATGTATGCTGAATTCTATAGTCGAATGTCTCGCTGTCTCATTAAGAGATGACCGGCATTAACGATTAAAAACAGATGGCGATCTGGTTGTATTTTTGACGACCGTATATCTCTTTTATATATAAAATGCTCTCTTGATAAGAAAGTTTATTTGCAATAATGTTGTTATAATGATTCAAGTACTATATCATCCTAAAATACTGAGTCATCAGAAACTGTTGAGTCATCAGAAACTGCTGAGTCATCTCGATCTGCTCATTACGCACAAACCTATTAAAAGCTTGATCGCATACCATTTAAATTAGTCTACTACTTCCCATGACCAGTTAATCTATTACTTTGAAAAATGCAAGATCGTGACTATATGGGTCCTATTCTACTATCAAATTGTAGAAAAACCCTATACTCAGTTTGGTCAAAAATGTAGCCAATAGTATGGCGAATATTTCTTGCTAAAAATCTTTTGATAAAAATGTGTTGTATCTTATACTTTTTTAAAAAAGTAAAACAAATTTTTTGTTGTTTTTAATTTTTTTATCATAACTTTTTGGAAATCCTGATTTTTCTTACACTAAATTTGAGAAAATTGTAGCCACGGTAAAGCTTAAAAACTTCTGTGAACGTATTAATTTTATCTGAACGTGTCTAGATATCAAAAATAGGTCATAAAGACTCCCTTGTGCCAACAAAGCACAGTTACCGTTTTTGTGTCAAAAGTAGACAAAAAGTAGACAAAAGTATTGCAGTAACTGCAAATGCATCCCCAAAAAAGCACTTTATGCCGCCGGACTCATTGGACCATGTTTTTTAAAGTCGGAAACATGAATGAATGTCCAGTGCTGAAATATGGGTTTTATACATTTTTTGCCCAAAAACGAAGAGCTTGGTTTATATGTGGTTTTCACAAAATGGTACCACGTGCCTTACAGTACTCTAAACAATGTCCCAATGTTCGGAGTCAGCCAAATGGCTGCTTAGATCATGCGATTTACCGACTATAGACCATTTGTTTATGCATCTAACTATGGTTTCTAAGGCATTAGAATCAATATATAATAATTTCATCTCGAAATATCGACCGATATGTTGAAGAGGGTATGCCAAAATCGAACCTAGCAAAATCATCTTTAAACTTTGACTCAAATAAAATTTTTATGCATTTCTCTGAAATGGACTTCAGAATTTAAAAAGTAAAGGTCTTGATGTAGCTTATATGTACGTATGTTTTTAGAAAAGTTTTTTTTTTTAAATCGGTACCGAAAGGGTTAAATACTATCGATGAACTTAATGTAGTTGTATGAAAAAAATATATTAAAAAACAAGTAAGAAAGTGCTATAGTCGGTCAAGCCCGACCATACGATACCCTTCACCACTAAGGTCAAAGGTGTTATTTTTCCTGTATAAAGACAAATATTTGCAAAATTTTGCCAAAATACAAACATTTTCTCAAAACTTATATATTTGGACTTATATGAAAGCTAGAATCAAATGTGGACCGATTATCTCGCAAATGTGTACAAAAAAATTCTCATTATCTTTGGATTTACGAGAATTTTAGTGATTTTTGTCTCATGTTTTGAGAAAAGAATTTGTAAAATAAATAATGGACCGATTTTAACGAATTTCAATAGCCATGATCCCACTATCAAAAAACTGATTTGTGCCAAATTTCATCAAATTATCTTTAGAATTGCGACCTGTAGTTTGATTACAGGTTAAATGGGGGTCCAGCCAGCCAGACGGACGGACGAACAGACATCGATAAATCGACTCAGAAAATGATTCTAAGCCTATTGGTATACTAAAAGGTGGGTTTAAGACAAATATTTCTATGCGTTACATACATCAGCACAAACTTATAATACCCTTTTCACCTATGGTGGTGAAGGGTATAAAAAAACGTATGCACATTGAGTATATTGTAGAATGGAGGCAGGGAAAATGGACTTTGAAGCAACATTTTTATCTGAGGTTTATGTTTTTTTACAATTTGTTTTATTTTTTCCGGTTTTTTATTTCTTTAGCTTTTTTTTCGAATAAAGTAATTTTTTCTTTTTTGTTTTAAGTTTTCCTTATTTTTTTTTTTGACTTCAGTTGGGGGTTTTTCGGCTAAATGTAAGTTTTTCTTGCGTTTTCCGTATATTATTCTCCATGTTTATATTTTTTCTTACTTCAATCCTTTATTTCCAAACATTGGTTGGGTTTTGGTTATTCGTTTACTATTTTCAGTCGTTCATTTCAGTTGAGTTCGTTTCGTTTATGGCCATGATTTATTGAATTGCATAAATAGCAATGAAAGGAATACAATCATTGGTTTTGTTTCGGCTGTTGCTAAAGTTGTTCCAATTGTTGTTGTCGTTGTATTATTGTTGCTACTTGTTCATTTTTCTTAAGGGTCCCTTTAGCATATTTAACTTAAAGAGTCCTTTTTCAGTTGTGGCGAAATGTATCCTTTTTTTTGCAGGCATGTTTATGTGATTGCTTGTATTTGAGTTATATTAAGTTGCCTCTTTGACTATTTTGGTTCAGTTTTTATAATTTTGGTTCTTTTTTTTATAGTTTTTTTTTTGTTTTATGTTGTTGTTTTTGTATTTTTTGGTCACATTTTGTGCTCGCTGAGTGTAAAATGTCGTGTAAAATTACTTTACGCTTTTGTTGTGCATGTACGAATTACTATATACAAACGAGTAGAGTTTTCCCCAAGAGCTTATAAATCACAAATACATTTTTCGTAACCTTAACCCCAAAGTATGAAAAACAACGAAAATAATAACAATAATCTTGAAGAGAAAAATGCTAACGAATAGCTTTTCAAAAGTAACAAAAATAATGGAAATGGCAAAAAAGAGGCCATTTAACAAACAACCATTAAATGCAGAAATGTCCAATAAAAAAGGGAATAAAATTTCAAGTAATTTTCAGGAAAGTTTATCAAAAAATGTCTAAAGATAACTTGATAATAGAAATTTGTCTATAGAAAAAAGCTCCATAGAAAAATTTTTATAACAAAATCTTTTCTATATTAAAACTTTTGTAACAAAAACTTTTCTATAGAAATTTTTTAAGGGAAAAATTTTCTTGTTCAAACAAAATTCTACAACAAAAAATTTTCTATAGAAAGACTTTTATAACGAAAAGTTTTCTATAGAAACATTTTTAAACGAAAAATTTTCTATAGAAAAAATTTTATAACAAACATTTTTCTGTAGAAAAATTTTTATAACGAAAAATTTTTTATAGAAAAATATTTAAAACGAAAAATTTTCTATAGGAAAATATTTATAATAAAAACTTTTCTATAGAAAAAATTTTATAACGAAAAATTTTCTATAGAAAAATTTTTATAACGAAAAATTTTCCATAGAACAATTTTTATAAAGAAAAATTTTCTATAGAAAAATTTCTATAACGAAAAATTTTTACAACGAAAAATTTTTATAACGAAAAATTTTCTATAGAAAAATTGTTGATAACGAAAAATTTTCTATAGACAAGTTTTTCTAACGGAAAATTTTCTATAGAAAAATTTTTATAACGAATAAATTTCTATAGAAAAATTTTTATAACGAAAAATTTTCTATAGAAAAATTTTTATAACGAAAAATTTTCTATAGAAAAATTTTTATAACGAAAAATTTTCTATAGAAAAAATTTTTATAACAAAAAAATTTTCTATAGAAAAATTTTTTTAACGAAAAATTTTGTATAGAAAAATTTTTATAACGAAAAATTTTTATAACGAAAAATTTTCTATAGAAAAATTTTTATAACGAAAAATTTTTTATAGAAAAATTTTTATAACGAAAAATTTTCTATAGAAAAATTTTTATAACGAAAAAATTTCTATAGAAAAATTTTTATAACGAAAAATTTTCTATAGAAAAATTTTTATAACGAAAAATTTTCTATTGAAAAATTTTTATAACGAAAAATTTTTTATTGAAAAATTTTTATAACGAAAAATTTTCTACAGAAAAATTTTTATAACGAAAAATTTTCTATAGAAAAATTTTAATAACGAAAAATTTTCTATAGAAAAATTTTTACAACGAAAAATGTTCTTTAAAATAATTTTTATAACAAAAAATTTTCTATAGAAAAATTCTTATTACGAAACTTTTATAACAAAACCTTTTCGATAGAAAAATTTATAAAGAAACATTTTCTATAGAAAAATTTACAACAAAAAATTTTCTATAGAAACATTTATCACAAAAAATTTCTATAAAAAAATTTTTAACGAAATTTTTTTTGTATAGAAAAATGAAACAATGAAAATTTTAAGCAATAAAACGTTTTCTATAGAAAATTTGTATAACGAAAAATTTTATTTAGGAAATTTTTAATCAAGAACCTTTTTCTATAAAAAATTTAAAAAAACGAAAAATTTGCAATAACGAAAAATAGAGAAATTTTTAATAACTAAAAATTTTCTATTGAAAAATTCTGTGTAAAAATTTGTAATAACTAAAAATGTTTTGTTATTACAAAATGTCTTTTGAAAATTTTTAATAACCATAAATTTTCTATAAAAAAAATTTTATTAACAAAAAAATTTTGTATCTAAACATTTTTAATAACGAAAAATTTTTTAAAGAAAAATATTAAATTATGGCAAAATTTCTATTAAAAAGTTTTTGGTAACGAAAAATTTTCTACAGAAAATTTTTTCGATAGAAAATTTTTGAATAACATAAAATTTTCTATAGAAAAAAAATGTATAACAAAAAGTTTTCTATAGAAAAATTTTTAAAACGAAAAATTTTCTATAAAAAAATGTTTATAACATAGTCAATTTATAAGCATTAATGTGTTTCCCGGGTCAGGGTAATATGGGAGCTCTAACTAAATGTGAACCGATTTTGTCCATTATCAATACTCAACTTTTTCAAGGTATCCAAAATACTTTCGTAAAATTTTCGTTAAGGCGCTATCGCTCTTTAATTTGACGGATATAAACCGCCTTTTCTTTATGTATTTTTGTGTTTCCATAAGTTTTTTATATGGGAGCTATGGTGAAATGGTGACCGATTATAACAAGTTTTTGCACACCGGCTGGCATTGACGTAAAACCTTCTTGTGGTTATATCTGTTATATTTTTAGATTTATTGGCATTCAAGTGTGTATTAGTTGAAATTTATGCTGTTTCCATAAGATTTTTGTATACAACCTATGGCTAAATGTGAACCGATTTTGATGAAATTTTATATGCTGTCTGGGGCTCATGTAAAACTTCAAGATATCAAATTTTAGCATCGTAGCTTTTACAATTTGTCATTTATTAACAAATAAGCGATTAGCCTAGACGAGGTTATACGGGAGCTTGCCCATATTCAATACCAAAATTTTCTCTGAGATGTAAAATATTTTTTCGTCTTAGAATTGTATAAGGATTCAGAATATACATCTTTTTTGAGCCAATATTAAGGAAATTAAAAACGGAATGACAATCTCAATATACCCCCATTATTTTTGAGGGTGGGTATAATGATGAAAATTTTAAACAATCAACATTTTTTTTTAGAAAATTTTGGAACAAGAATCTTTTTCTTTAAAAAAATTTTAAATAACGAAAATTCTTTATACAAAATCTTTGAATAACGAAAAATTTTCTATAGAAAATTTTTGAATAACGAAAAATTTCCGATAGAAAAATTTTCTATAGAAAAGTTTTTAATAACCAAAAATTTTTTATAGAAAAGTTTTTAATAACGAAAAATTTTTTGTAGAAAAAGTTTGATTGCAAAAACTTTTTGTATGAAATTTAAAAAAAATTCTGATTTTAGTGCCTAAGGTTGTCTTTTCCTAAATTACACCCATTTATAACTTTGATTATAAAATTAAATAATGAAGCAACAAAAAAAATTAAACATAAAACAAAAACGGCTGTACATGCAAATCCCACAAAAGTTTGAATTTCTATTTATTTTCAAATAATGATTACGAAATGTTCTTTAATTTCTTTTGTTTTTCCTGTTTTTTTATTTTTTTGTTTTTGTTCTGAAAATTTTCTTCTAAATCTGATGACTTAATGAGTTTAAAATATTGTCTTTTTGTTTAAACAATTTTAGAAATTATAAAGTTTCCCCAGCTTTTTACTAATTCCCTTTGATAACACATCTAATCCTTAACTTATATATTATTTTCACTGAACTAGTCGTTCAGCCATCAACTACCCACTTACCCGACCAAGGCAAACTCTTTCTAAGTTCAAGAAAAAACAAAAACAAATTAAGGAAAACTTGAAAATGATAACAAAGGACATTAGAAGGAATTGAAGAAAAATGATTTGGCTAAGTAAAGGATTGTTTGTTTAGCATCTTGTTTATTGTTTATTACTCTATGTTGTATAATTTGTTATCTTGTTTATGGATGAAAGAAATCTGAAAGAGGGGGAGCGAATTTATTGGGTCCAAGATATGAGTTTAATAAGTTTAATAAGTGGTGGCTTGTTTTAAAATAAATGGAAATTTTTGACAGAAAAATTTTTCTATAGAAAAATTATTGATAGAAATATTTTTCTATAGAAAAATTTTCGATAGAAATATTTTTCTATAGAAAAATTTTCGATAGAAATATTTTTCTATAGAAAAATTTTCGATAGAAATATTTTTCTATAGAAAAATTTTCGATAGAAATATTTTTCTATAGAAAAATTTTCGATAGAAATATTTTTCTATAGAAAAATTTTCGATAGAAATATTTTTCTATAGAAAAATTTTCGATAGAAATATTTTTCTATAGAAAAATTTTCGATAGAAATATTTTTCTATAGAAAAATTTTCGATAGAAATATTTTTCTATAGAAAAATTTTCGATAGAAATATTTTTCTATAGAAAAATTTTCGATAGAAATATTTTTCTATAGAAAAATTTTCGATAGAAATATTTTTCTATAGAAAAATTTTCGATAGAAATATTTTTCTATAGAAAAATTTTCGATAGAAATATTTTTCTATAGAAAAATTTTCGATAGAAATATTTTTCTATAGAAAAATTTTCGATAGAAATATTTTTCTATAGAAAAATTTACGATAGAAATATTTTTCTATTGAAAAATTTTCGATAGAAATATTTTTCTATAGAAAAATTTTCGATAGAAATATTTTTCTATAGAAAAATTTTCGATAGAAATATTTTTCTATAGAAAAATTTTCGATAGAAATATTTTTCTATAGAAAAATTTTCGATAGAAATATTTTTCTATAGAAAAATTTTCGATAGAAATATTTTTCTATAGAAAAATTTTCGATAGAAATATTTTTCTATAGAAAAATTTTCGATAGAAATATTTTTCTATAGAAAAATTTTCGATAGAAATATTTTTCTATAGAAAAATTTTCGATAGAAATATTTTTCTATAGAAAAATTTTCGAAAGAAATATTTTTCTATAGAAAAATTTTCGATAGAAATATTTTTCTATAGAAAAATTTTCGAAAGAAATATTTTTCTATAGAAAAATTTTTGATAGAAATATTTTTCTATAGAAAAATTTTCGATAGAAATATTTTTTTATAGAAAAATTTTCGATAGAAATATTTTTCTATAGAAAAATTTTCGATAGAAATATTTTTTTATAGAAAAATTTTCGATAGAAATATTTTTCTATAGAAAAATTTTCGATAGAAATATTTTTCTATAGAAAAATTTTCGATAGAAATATTTTTCTATAGAAAAATTTTCGATAGAAATATTTTTCTATAGAAAAATTTTCGATAGAAATATTTTTCTATAGAAAAATTTTCGATAGAAATATTTTTCTATAGAAAAATTTTCGATAGAAATATTTTTCTATAGAAAAATTTTCGATAGAAATATTTTTCTACAAAAAAATTTTCGATAGAAATATTTTTTTATAGAAAAAATTTCGATAGAAATATTTTTCTTTAGAAAAATTTTCGATTGAAATATTTTCCTGTAGAAAAATTTTCTTTAGAAATATTTTTCTGTAGAAAACTTTTCTTTAGAAATATTTTTCTATAGAAAAATTTTCTTTAGAAATATTTGTCTATAGAAAAATTTTCTTTAGAAATATTTGTCTATAGAAACATTTTCTTTAGAAATATTTTTCTATAGAAAAATTTTCTTTAGAAATATTTTTCTATAGAAAAATTTTCATTAGAAATATTTTTCTAAAAAAAAATTTTCTTTAGTAATATTTTTCTATAGAAAAATTTTCTTTAGAAATATTTTTCTATAGAAAAATTTTCTTTAGAAATATTTTTCTATAGAAAGATTTTCTTTAGAAATATTTTTCTATAGAAAAATTTTATTTAGAAATATGTTTCTATAGAAAAATTTTCTTTAGAAATATGTTTCTACAGAAAAATTTTCTTTAGAAATATGTTTCTACAGAAAAATTTTCTTTTGAGATATTTTTCTATAGAAAAATTTTCTTTAGAAACATTTTGCTAAAGAAAAATTTTCTTTAGAAACATTTTTCTATAGAAAAATTTTCTTTAGTAACATTTTTCTATAGACAAATTTTCTTTAGAAACATTTTTCTATAGAAAAATTTTCTTTAGAAACATTTTTCTATAGAAAAATTTTCTTTAGAAACATTTTTCTATAGAAAAATTTTCTTTAGAAACATTTTTCTATAGAAAAATTTTCTTTAGAAACATTTTTCTATAGAAAAATTTTATTTAGAAACATTTTTCTATAGAAAAATTTTCTTTAGAAACATTTTTCTATAGAAAAATTTTCTTTAGAAACATTTTTCTATAGAAAAATTTTCTTTAGAAACATTTTTCTATAGAAAAATTTTCTTTAGAAACATTTTTCTATAGAAAAATTTTCTTTAGAAACATTTTTCTATAGAAAAATTTTCTTTAGAAACATTTTTCTATAGAAAAATTTTCTTTAGAAACATTTTTCTATAGAAAAATTTTCTTTAGAAACATTTTTCTATAGAAAAATTTTCTTTAGAAACATTTTTCTATAGAAAAATTTTCTTTAGAAACATTTTTCTATAGAAAAATTTTCTTTGGAAACATTTTCTACAGAAAAATTTTCTTTAGAAACATTTTTCTAAAGAAAAATTTTCTTTAGAAACATTTTTCTAAAGAAAAATTTTCTTTAGAAACATTTTTCTAAAGAAAAATTTTCTTTAGAAACATTTTTCTATAGAAAAATTTTCTTTAGAAACATTTTTCTATAGAAAAGTTTCCTTTAGAAACATTTTTCTATAGAAAAATTTTCTTTAGAAGCATTTTTCTATAGAAAAATTTTCTTTAGAAACATTTTTCTATAGAAAAATTTTCTTTAGAAACATTTTTCTATAGAAAAATTTTCTTTAGAAACATTTTTCTATAGAAAAATTTTCTTTAGAAACATTTTTCTATGCAAAAATTTTCTTTAGAAACATTTTTCTATAGAAAAATTTTCTTTACAAACATTTGTCTATAGAAAAATTTTCTTTAGAAACATTTTTCTATAGAAAATTTTTCTTTAGAAACATTTTTCTATAGAAAAATTTTCTTTAGAAACATTTTTCTATAGAAAAATTTTCTTTAGAAACATTTTTCTATAGAAAAATTTTCTTTAGAAACATTTTTCTATAGAAAAATTTTCTTTAGAAACATTTTTCTATAGAAAAATTTTCTTTAGAAACATTTTTCTATAGAAAAATTTTCTTTAGAAACATTTTTCTATAGAAAAATTTTCTTTAGAAACATTTTTCTATAGAAAAATTTTCTTTAGAAACATTTTTCTATAGAAAAATTTTCTTTAGAAACATTTTTCTATAGAAAAATTTTCTTTAGAAATATTTTTTTATAGAAAAATTATCTTTAGAAATATTTTTCTATAGAAAAATTTTCTTTAGGAATATTTTTCTATAGAAAAATTTTCTTTAGGAATATTTTTCTATAGAAAAATTTTCTTTAGAAATATTTTTCTATAGAAAAATTTTCTTTAGAAAAACTGTAAAAATTAAAATGATTTTCCAATTTAGACTGAAAATTTAACCCACTGTGCTCAGCTTAATATATTTATGTTTATTATTTATTGACTCCTTAAATTATTGATAATGTTTTCTTTACTATTGTTGCCAGAGTTTAATGTTGCGAAATATTACTTAAATAATTTCTTTGTAAAAAGAAAAAAAAAATCGAAAAACGAAAATGTAAAATAATGTAGAAAAGTTTTATTTTATATTTTGCTATTTCCTGTAAATCAACCACAAAAACTACTTATTTTTCTTCTTACATTTTTTGGTCCTTTTCTTTTCTTTTTTTTTTGGTTTTTGGTGTTTCTGTCTGTAAAGACGTTAAACGTTTTGTAAATTATGTTGTTTATGTTGCATTGATGATGTTGAAAGGAGAAACAAAAATCATCAAGAAAATAAGCAAAGCAAAAACAAAAAAAAAAACTATTATAATAATGTTGCACATTTATGTTGCAGGAAAAAGGATAACGAAAGGAAAATAAAGTTGGTAGAAGAAGTCTGTTGTTGAAAGAAATTTCATATTAAATATATTCGGTTTCCTTTAGTTAATGTATGTAACTGTTGTGGTAGTGGAAGCTTCGATTTTTTTGTTGTAGTCCTTTAATACATAAATATTAAAACTACAGATTCCGGGTTGTTGTTTTTAAAATTTATAACCGTCAGACACATTAATGTTTAAAATATGTACAATATAAAAATTATATAAAAGAAAAAAAATTACAATAAAAACTGCATTATATTTATATGGTCATGATTTTGTAATTTGATAAAGTAATCATTATATTAAATTAACTTCTGCAGGGCATAATAAAGTTGAAATATGAAAATATGCAGAGCAAAAATAAAAAAAGGGAATTTAAAGATTGATAAAAAATGTTTTTAAATCATTAACAAAACTATTAAATTTAAGTCACAGATAAAGTTATCAAAGAACAGGTAAGAAAGTGTTATAGTTGGTCAAGCCCGACCATACGATACCCTTCACCACTAAGGTCAAAGGTGTTCTTTTTCCTACATAAAGCCAAATATTTGCTAAATTTTCTCAAAACGTAGATATTTTAACTGTTTCCGTCATCTGGACTTGTATGAGAGGTAGGGTCAAATGTGGACTGATTATCTCGAAGTTATCTGGGACAAATTATCTTTAGAATTGCCACCTGTAGTTTAATTACATGGTTTATATGGGGGTAATATATATATATATATATATATATATATATATATATACATATATATATATATATATATATATATATATATATATGTATATATATAAATATTTTTCTTCTGTCATAGTTTCAAATTTAGTAGATTCTAACTTCCGGGAGTGTTTTTTATATGAATGCTATGGTCAAATATGGACCGATTCCTATAAAATTTGATATACTGACCAATATTTGAATAAAACTTCTCTATTTTAAATTTAGTCGTCATAGTTATTACAATTGTTTTAAATTTATCAGCATTAATGTGTTTCCCGGATCGGGGTTATATGGGAGCTCTAACTAAATGTGAACCGATTTCGTTAATTTTCCATATCTTTTTCCAGTATCAAAAATACTTTTGTAGAATTTTGTCCCCCTAGCTCTTTTTGTTGAGGAGCTATCGTGTTTTTATCTGACGGATAGACGGACATATACCCCCTTTCTTTTTTGTATTCTTGGGTTTCCGTAAGTTTTTATATGGAAGCTATGGTCAAATGTTGACTGATTGTAACAAAATTTTGCATACTGGCTAGTAGTGACATAGGACTTCCTTGTGCTATATTTAGTGGCCTTAGCTATTACAGTTTATCATTTATTGGCATTTTAGTATATTTTAGATGGAATTTAGGCTGTTTTCGTAAGTTTTTTGTCTGGGAGCTATGATTAAATGTGAACTGATTTCTATGAAATTTTACACGCTTAATAACGATTATGTAAAACTTTTCTGTGCTAAATTTTATCATCATATCTGTTATAATTTGTTATGAATTCACAAATAAGCAATTGTTCTAGGCGAGCTATGGTCAAATGTAAACCGATTTTACCCAATTTCAATATTAAAGTTTTCCAACAAATGAATAATATTTTCGCCAAATTTTAGTAACTTACCTTCTTTTCTTGAGGCCCTATCGTGCTGACATCAGACAGAAAGATATACGGACAGACAGACGAACAAAAAGACGGCCAGATAGGGACAGCATACAGGCAGACACATAAACAGACAGACAAACAGAAGGACAGACAGACATACCGGCACAGCTCAATCTTCTTAGAATTTCATGAGGATCCAGAGCCAATATTAAAGAAATTACAAACGGAGTAACCAACTAAATATACCAACTTTTTTCTTTTCGGTATAAAAATATGGTTTTATGTTGAATTTTCTACTTTCAGTAGTTTTGAAGAAACCCAATAATAAGAATTACAGTGGTCAAACAATCATAAAACTATCACCAGTCAACCATCAAACAATTGTAAAGCGTCAGTTAACAATCATTTAACTATCAACGACAACAATTCTACAATCGTTAACTATCATCAAACAATTATCAAACAATTGTCAAAAAATGGTCAAAAAATAATCAAACGTCTTTAAACAGTCTTTATCATTAAACAGTCAAACAATCGTCAAATAATAATCGAACAATCTTTAAAAATTATCTAACAGTCGTCGGTCAATCGCCAATCAATAATCAAAAAAACGTCTAACACTCGCTAAAGAACTATCAAACAATTATCAAGCAATCGTTAAACAATCATCAAACAACCGTCAGACAATCGTCGAACAATTATGGAACAATCATTCAAAATCATCAAGCAGTAGTCAGTCAATCGTGTTTTTTCTAAAAACTAAGAAAAACTTAGTCATTTTTCTTTAACTCTTTATCATATGCACTAGCTTTATAACCTGCTACTTCGTTAGCGGTAGAATTTGAATTGACAAAGTTAGAATTAAGAAGTTACAAAATTTACCAAAATATTTTTTTCACTTATTTATCGACTCCGATATAAATTTAATTTAATATGTATATCAAAATAAGTACCTACCATCTACTAGTGCCATTTTCGAAAAAGTACTTGTTAAGCCTCCCTTATTTTCGTAGCTGATCCAATTTTGATTGCTAACCAATTTAAATCTTGTTCTTGTCGCTTTGATTTTGAATATACATATTAAAGAGTGCTCTAAATAAAATTTGTAGTTGGATTTTCTTAAATAAAAATCAGACCTTTTAATATAAAAACTCTACAAAATACGCAAATATAATGACATATTACACAAGATCATTTAGCATTAAAATGTTTACTTAGTACTCGGGTTTTGCAAAATTATCGACTTTTTTCGGAAACCCTCCCATTAAAGATTTTACAGTTGCTTCTGATACCTTTTTGGAGCATGTGTTCCACCTGCGCTTAAAATCGGACATGTTCTTGGAAATCTTTCCTGTGTTCTTCAATTCCTTTTTTACCAGAGTCCAATACCTTTCCACAGGCCGAAGTTCTGGACAGTTAGGTGGATTTGCCTCTCGTGGTACAAAAATGACATTATTCTTTGAGTACCACTCAAGTGCCTTTTTTCCATAATGGCATGATGCCAAATCGGGCCAAAAAAATGTAGTCACTCTGTGCTCTCTTAAAAAGGGTAACAACCGTTTTTGTAGGCACTCCTTTATATAAATTTCTGTGTTTATTGTGCCAGATGCCACAAATACTTTACTTCTTTTGCCACAACTGCAAATAGCTTGCCACACGAGAAACTTCTTAGGGAATTTTGTTTGTTTTTTTGTGCGAAATTCTTGCCGAACATTGCCCCGTTTATCAGCAACATAAAAATCTTGACCAGGAAGTTGAGAAAAGTCTGCCAGTACGTATGTTTCATCATCCATCACACAACAGGTGTATTTTTTTTATAAAATCAGACTTCAATTTCTTCGCTCGTTTTTTTGCTTTTAAGTTCTTTATGGCATTGCGATCTGGAACCTTTTGGACTTTGTATGTCTTCAGTCCAGCATAAGCTTTGACTCTATGTGCAAAATTCGTAGAACATTTCACCGTACGGGCTGCTTTTCTTAAAGAAGTGTTAGGCGCTCTTCGAGAGAGTCGCTCGACTTCTTTTGCCTTACCAATATCTGTAGGACCTTTTTTCCTCCCTGATCAAGGTTTTCTTTCAATGCTCAGGTTTTTCTTATACCGTCTGATGGCATTAGAAACCTTTCGAGGGTCAACTTTCAAATTTGTAGCTATTTTTTTAAAAGTCCATGACGGATTTTTTTGAAAAGTTTTAATTATATTTTCACGAACTTTTTTTTCGCAGTCCATTTTGATTGAAATAACTATTAAAAATTAATAATTTCTAAAATAATAGTATCTGACATATCTATAGAAACTAACTTGATCAAAAAATAAATTATTTCTTGCACTATGGATAAATTTTGTCTAAAATAGTAAATGCATATTTTTTTTAGAACACTCTTTACTAAGTCACTAGTCGGCCAAATTTAAATAATACCTAATACATATTCTGATATTTTTATTGCTGATCTTAACTCCAGTTTTGTTACAGTTTTTCTTTTTTAACCCCTGAATTGAAAAAAGTACCAAACACCTGTCTCATATTTCTTCAATGCCAATCGTCCATAAATTATCATTGACTTAAATAATATGCATAGTTTAAAAAGAAAAAAAACCTATTTTTAAATTTTTGACCCTTTTTTGTCCTTTTCTACCCCATTAGTTGAAAAGTACCAAACACGTATTTGATAGTTTTCTGATGTTTATCGATAAATTTTGTTTCTATAATAATTTATTCAAAAGTTATATTTGACCCATACATATAAGTACCAAAATTTTGTTTTTATCCTTTTTATTCCCTATTTTTACCTCATTTACGAAAAGTACTAAAAACGTGATTTTTTTTTTCTAGTCGATCTAAATCCAATTTAAAATTTGTTTCTATCGATGTTAGTTTCGGAGATAAAACTTTATTATTTTTTTAATTTCTACCCTAATTTAACCCCAAAACTGTTTAACTTGCAAAAAGTACTGAACACTTGTCCCTTAATTTTAAGTGCTAATCTTAGATCATTTTAGTGTTTGTTTCTACCACTTTTGGTTTAGAAGATATACTGTCATCGATTTTTCCCTTTTTGGCCCCTTTAAAAGTACCAAACACTTATTTTAATTTTCTTCAATATGAATTGACACTTCTCTAATTATACTTCTCATAGTTTAAAAACAAAAAACCTACTTTTGAATATTTTCCGTTTTCACTTTTTGAACCCCATTTATCGTAAAAATACCAAGTACATGTTTAATATTTTTTGAATACTTATTGATTGTGGCATAAAGTGAGTCTTTATGTTTATAAGTTCAAAAGATACGTATGGGTTAAAAAAAAAGTACCAAAATGTAGTTTTTACCCTTTTTCACCCTTATTAGTGCCATTTCTAAAAAAAAGTGCCGAACACATGTCCCCTTGTTTTTCTAGCCAATCAAAATTTAACTTCAACTGTGATTGGTTGTTGGTTTCGGAGATATGATGGTACTTATTTATTCATTTTCTAACCTGTTTTGACCATAAGCGGAAAATTAAAAAAAAAATACCGAACCTGTGATAATTATTTTTAGTGCTGATCATAGACCAATTTAATTTTTGTTTCTATTACTTTTGAACCACTGTGGTATGGCAGGTTAGTCATCCGCCTAGCATATCAGTGGTCCCAAGTTCAATCGTCGGTCAGACTTACTTGAAAAAAAAAAATTCAAAAATGCGGCGGTTCACCTCATAACTCAGCTAACCACTGGTTATTGAGTATTTGGCTATGTAAAACTTCAGTAACTAATGCATTTGCAGTTCGGAGACAAAGTTAAAAAGTAGGTGCCTTTCAGTGAGTCTAAAAATAGAAACGGATGCAGCTCATTGTCTGAAAGAAGTACCACTTGTTTCAATTGAAATGTTGTCGTGGAAATTATAATTATTATTACTTTTGATTTTCAAGATATTACGTTACCGATTTAAATTATTAAATTAAATATCCATTTTGGTTATAGTGAGCTAACGTCAAGTCACTTTTACATTTTCAAAACTCCTTTTTGGGTTTTTTCAATAGTTTGTTAACTGAATTCGAAAGTAAAACCAACCCTGTAGTAAAACTGCGATCATGTGTCTCCATGTCAACACTTTGTGTAACATCAATTCGAATGTCCCCAATTTTAGTTCAGTACTGAAATAGTGAATATATAGAGACAACTATTCTAGTATATATCTGGTGACATTGTCAACGAATGTGTCAACATATATGTATATCAATAGGCCCCGATTTGATCCCAATGTCTCCATTTGGACCAAAAGAATTACAAAGTCAATACTAAGTAAATAGTGGTAATGTCTACTGGTAGATTTCGTAGGAACTCTAAATGTTAAATGTTAATAGTAGATAACATTGGATGGGGCAAAATAGGCAAGTAGTACTGGAGACATTGTCAATAGCAAAACAGTATTGTTTCTGTAACGGCATTTACTGCAGGGAAGTGTTCCAGAGTTTCAGTAAAAACACCCAGATTAACACATAAAAAATTAGATCGATCGATTAGATCGATTTAACGGCTTAGCCGTATCTACAACTTAAAATCAAAGATTTTCGACAAAAACACAATTTTTCACCAAAGTTATAAAAAAAGAACTTGAATTGTTATATATTAGCAGTTTGTATAATCAGAAATGAAATAACTATTGCTTCCATGGGTAGAAATATATAGAAATTGAAATATATAGAAATTGAAATCCGAAGTCATTAACCCTTTTATTACCAGAGTCAAAAGTAAAATTTTTAATATATAAATTTTTTCCAAAAAGAACTAGAAACTACATGCTTTTATTGCTATGTTTCAATGAATATTCAAAAAATCGTTCAAAGGCGCCTTTAAATACATTTTTGTACAAATTAACCCTTGAGGTCCCATGGAAAATTACAAAAATTTAAGTTTGATTGTAAAAATATGAAGAAACTTTAAAATAAAACTGTTAAAATTTCCACTGCATTCAACCTTTTCATAGCCATATTGATTTTTGTATTATTTTTTTTTTTTCATAGTAATTTATTCCTTTAAAAGAACTCAAAAGTAAAATGCGCTCTCATAAATATCCATAAAAAGAAACATTGAAATAAAACCATTTGATAGCTGAATAAAGAAAAATGCTAATTTAATTCATTAAATAAAATCAGCACGATTTGTGGATTAAAAATTGATTTATAAACCTGCACAAAGCCAAAAAAACAAAAAAAGAAACGTAAGGGAAATATCAAAAGCCGTCAAGCAAAAATAATCTTAACTCATAAATATTATAATAAACTTTAGATGAAGAAGCAAAAAAAAAACTTTACTTCAAAGTGTTTGATAAAATAGAATATACTCTTTTGCTATACACACCATTAAATGTCTAATCTAAAGGTACACCTATCGTATACATAGGTCCTGTAATAGCTATACCGCAATTTATGTGTAAATCTAAATAAATACTTAGTATTCACTTTGGCTGACAGTGACCGCAGTCAGGTTGGCTAAACACCAGACACATTCATCTGTCTACCGTTTTGCCAAGTCTCAACTTCCTTACAACCACCTAGAAATGTTTAAACATATCCTCTTTGTAAAAAATCTCCCTAAAGAATTGTTCGTTGGTGTTGTGTCAAAATTATATGTCTAATAATATCATATGTTCTTGTGTAACCGGTAGTTCTGGTGAGTATTAAGTTAAAGCGAATTGATCTAACTTTGATAAGCATTTAAGTGGTTTCCGGAAGTGGTGTTTATACTGAGGCTATGGGAAAAACTTGACCGATTCTTGTTAAATTTTACACTATTCCTGATAGTCATAAAAAGCTTCTATATACTTAATTCTATCGTCATAGTATTTATAATTTGAAATTCATTCGCATTTAAATGGTTTCCGAAGGTGGATTTATTTATATAGGAGCTATGGTTAAATGTGGACAGATATTCTCAAAATTTAACACTATAATTTGTTACTTGCATAAAACTACTCTGCGCTAAATATAGTCGTCATAGCTATTACATACATACATAATTCTCACGACATTCCAATTGAAGCAATTGGTTCTTCTTTCAGACAATGAGCTGCATCCGATTCTATTTTTGGACTCATTAAAAGGGACCTTCACTTTAACTCCGGCTCCGAACGGCAAATCCATATAAAAGTTGTACATTAGGGTGACAATTTTTTGTATGAATGAAAATGATTTTTCGAATTTTATAACTTTTTCTACGGAATATTGTGACACTAGTTCTAAAAGCTTAGATCTGAAAATTTTAGCCAAATCGGACAATGTGCTACTGGCGCGCATCGGCTCCAAAGTTTAAGAGACCCTTTGTATGGGGAAAATGGAAAAAAATGGGGAAATTTTTTTGTTTTTGCGAAATTTAGACCAAAAATAAATTATTTAAAATAATTATTAAAATTCGCTAATTTTTACTTGATATTTCGTAATTTCGCTATGAAAATTTTCTGAAAATCCAAATTTTGTCATTTGACCGCGGTGAAGAAAGGGTTAATCTCCTCCAATATTTAAAAAACCCCTTAGCATAGGTTTTCCATAAACAAAGCAATAATTTGAATTATCTTTTTTGTTCAAATTGATTACAAGTAAAATTTACCGAGCATTTAATCGAATTTGGCCCAAAAATTTACATTTTCGCGAAATTCTTCAATTTGAAATCGCAGGTACGGCGAAACGGTTCAAGATATCGACCTAATTTTATTTGGGTTTTATTCTAACATTTGTCTGTTTTAACACAATGGAGAGGAAATTTTAAATTTGTAATAGTTGTTGAACAAGATTTTCAAAAAATTAAAAAATGATTTTTGAAACCGACCTGAGAAAAATGCACCATTTTCCAACATGAAAAAACTAAGTAAATTTGATTATATTTACACAAAACTGAACTATTTACAAGCCACTAAATGATACATCATGTCTAACTTTGGAATTTCTTTATTTACAACATAAAATTTTTGGTGCATATCCTTAGGCGCGTTTTCAAGGACATGAATTTCCGGGGGAAAACTGCAATAACTTTTAAACTACCTCATGGATTTTCGTCTTTTATGATTTGAAATCTAGCTGTGTTAGTTTTCTTTAATACTCTATTATTTTTTCTTGTAAAAATTATTTATTTTTGGTCTAAGTTTCTTAAAAACAAAAAAATAACAAATTTTTCCCCATACAAATGTGCTCTTAAAATTTGAACCCTATGCGCGCCCATAGAATGTGGTCCGATTTGACTCAAATTTCCAGATCTAAAATTTTAGACCTAGTGTAACAATATTCCGTAGAAAAACATTTGAAATCAAAGACAAAATTTTTTCTGTCACCCTATTGTACAATAGCTAGTGGTTTGCTGAGTTACAAGGTACATAAACCGTTCTTATACCCACCATCAAAAAGAATGGCGGTATATTGAGATTGTCATTTCGTTTGTAATTTCCTTAATATTCTAAGACGGTTGAGCGATGTCCGTCTGTCCGTCTGTCTGTCTGTCTGTTGAAATCACGATAACGCCTAAACTAAAGGAGCTAGCTCATTAAAACTAAGTAAAAATATTCTTCATCTCTGAAATTGAAATTGGGTAAAATCAGTTAACATTTGACCATAGCTCCCGTATAACCTCGCCTACGCCAATAGCTTATTTGCTAATAAATAACAAACTATAATAGCTATGATGATAAAACTTGGTGTATAGAAGTTTTATAGAAGTTTTCAAAATCGGTTCGTATTTAGCCATAGCTCCTATACAAAAAACTTACAGCCTCAAATTCACCTTAAATACACTTAAATGCCCATTAATCTAAACAGATATAACCACCAAATTTAGCACAAGGAAGTCTTATATCAATGCCAGCCAGTGTGCAAAAATTTTGTCGCAATCGGTCACAATTTGACCATAGCTCCCATATAAAAAACTTACGGAAACACAAAATCGCGATAGCTCCTGCATGAGCTAGAGAGACAAAAGTTTGCAAAAGTATTTATGATGTGTTATAAAAGTACTGAAAACGGTTCACATTTAGCTAGTGCACCAATATACACCGCCCCGGGAAGTACTTTAATGCTGATTAATTGAATACAATTGTAATAACTTCGACGAATAAATTTAGAATAGAGAAGTTTTATGTAACTATTAAGTTACTATTTGCTAAATATTTTTTGGTTTCCTGGAGTGTTTTTTATATGAAAGCTATAGTCAAATATGGACCGATTTCTATAAAATTTAATATACTGACCAATAGTTGCATAACACTTCTCTATTCTAAATTTAGTCGTCATAGTTATTACAATTGTATTCAATTTATCAGCATTCATTTGTTTCCCGGGGCGGGGTTATATGGGAGCTCTAACTAAATATGAACCGACTTCGCCCATTTTCAGTACACAACTTCTGTTACATATCAAAAATACTTTTGTACAATTTTGTCTCTCTAGCTCTTATAGTCAAGGAGCTATCGCGCTTTAATATGACGGGCAGACATACATAAACCGTCTTTCTTTTTGTATTTTTGTGTTTCCGTAATTTTTTATATGCGAGCTATGGTTAAATGGTGACGGATTGACGGCTGGCATTCACATAAGACTTCCTCTTGTAAAATTTTGTTCCTCTAGCTCTTTTCGTTAGGGTGCTATTGCGCATTTATCTGCCGGACATAAACCCCCTTTTCTTTTTGTATTTTTGTGTTTCCATAATTTTTTGATATGGGACCTATGGTCAAATGGTGACCGATTGTGACACAATTTTGCACACTGGCTGGTATTCACATAAGACTTCCTTGTGCTTAATTTAGTGGCCAAAGCTATTACAGTTTATCATTTATTGGCATTTAAGTGTATTTCAGGTGGAATTTTGGCTGTTTCCGTAAGTTTTTGGTATTGGAGCTATGGTTAAATATGAACCGATTTCGACGAGATTTTATATGCTGCCTAGTGCTTATATAAAACTTCTAGATTTTGTTATCATAGCTGTTATAATTTGTCGTTTATTAGCAAATAAGCGATTAGCCTAGACGAGGTTATACGGGAGCTATGGTCAAATGTTAACCGATTTTGCCCAATTTCAATACCAAAATTTGAAGAATGTTTTTACTAAGTTTTAGTGAGCTAGCTCCTTTCGTTTAGGCGTTATCGTGATTTCAACAGACAGACAGACATTGCTCGATCGTCTTAGAATTTCATAACGATTCAGAATATATATTTTGATTTTTGAGCCAATATTAAGGAAATTACAAACGGAATAACAATCTCAATATACCCAACATTCTTTTTAATGGTGGATATAAAAAATTGAGACACATCCAAAGTAATAAGTGTTAAATACTTACTATAATTACTTGGTATTTAGTTTACTGTGGGCATGTTGCTATTGACTTCAGTAATACGAGTAACAAATAAAAATCGTTTAATGAGACAACTGATTATCCCTTTGACTACAAAGAGAAAACCTATATACTTTGATAGTTACACAATTAAGAACAAAATACATGTATAGCTTACGAATTATCCATTTTATGAAGATAAATGATGCCACTTATAAAACTGAGAAGCAACCGACTACATTTTCGGTTACCAAGGGAATATAAAGAAGACTATGAAATATCTTATTAAAAGCCATTCAAAATTACTTAATTTCGCCGATAATCCTTAAAACTGCTGGGTATGCTAAATTGTAGGCAACTTTCCTTTCTCATGCCTCTATCATTTACATAATTGGTTTAACTCACTTCTTTTTGGTGTTTTCTATTTAAGTATTCTGGGTTGTTTCACTAGATCAATTTTAATATGGTTACATGGCTTAAATAAATAAATATTTGTTACTTCATTTATTCATTCTTTCACTCAGTGAATCATTTATTTTTCTATAGCTTATTTGATCTCAAATAAATTTACAGGAAATGGCAAAAGGTAGAAATGTTCAAATATGAAAATTGTATATAAATATTTGAAGAAAAAAGTGGGGTTGTAAGTTACCTTAATGCTTAATAGAAGATTTTAACGAAAATGACTTGATGGAATGGATATTGAAAGTATAGAAAAATTTTTTTATCGAAAATTTTTCTATAGAAAAAATTTTTTATCGAAAATTTTTCTATAGAAAAATTTTTTTATTGAAAATTTTTCTATAGAAATCGAAAATTTTTCTATAGAAAAATTTTTTTATCGAAAATTTTTCTATAGAAAAATTTTTTTACCGAAAATTTTTCTATAGAAAAATTTTTTTACCGAAAATTTTTCTATAGAAAAATTTTTTTTACCGAAAATTTTTCTATAGAAAAATTTTTTTTACCGAAAATTTTTCTATAGAAAAATTTTTTTTACCGAAAATTTTTCTATAGAAAAATTTTTTTACCGAAAATTTTTCTATAGAAAAATTTTTTTACCGAAAATTTTTCTATAGAAAAATTTTTTTTACCGAAAATTTTTCTATAGAAAATTTTTTTTTACCGAAAATTTTTCTATAGAAAAATTTTTTTTACCGAAAATGTTTCTATAGAAAAATTTTTTTTACCGAAAATGTTTCTATAGAAAAATTTTTTTTACCGAAAATTTTTCTATAGAAAAATTTTTTTTACCGAAAATTTTTCTATAGAAAAATTTTTTTTACCGAAAATTTTTCTATAGAAAAATTTTTTTTACCGAAAATTTTTCTATAGAAAATTTTTTTTTACCGAAAATTTTTTTATAGAAAAATTTTTTTACCGAAAATTTTTCTATAGAAAAATTTTTTTTACCGAAAATTTTTCTATAGAAAAATTTTTTTTACCGAAAATTTTTCTATAGAAAAATTTTTTTTACCGAAAATTTTTCTATAGAAAAATTTTTTTTACCGAAAATTTTTCTATAGAAAAATTTTTTTTACCGAAAATTTTTCTATAGAAAAATTTTTTTTACCGAAAATTTTTCTATAGAAAAATTTTTTTTACCGAAAATTTTTCTATAGAAAAATTTTTTTTACCGAAAATTTTTCTATAGAAAAATTTTTTTTACCGAAAATTTTTCTATAGAAAAATTTTTTTTACCGAAAATTTTTCTATAGAAAAATTTTTTTTACCGAAAATTTTTCTATAGAAAAATTTTTTTTACCGAAAATTTTTCTATAGAAAAATTTTTTTTACCGAAAATTTTTCTATAGAAAAATTTTTTTTACCGAAAATTTTTCTATAGAAAAATTTTTTTTACCGAAAATTTTTCTATAGAAAAATTTTTTTTACCGAAAATTTTTCTATAGAAAAATTTTTTTTACCGAAAATTTTTCTATAGAAAAATTTTTTTTACCGAAAATTTTTCTATAGAAAAATTTTTTTTACCGAAAATTTTTCTATAGAAAAATTTTTTTTACCGAAAATTTTTCTATAGAAAAATTTTTTTTACCGAAAATTTTTCTATAGAAAAATTTTTTTTACCGGAAATTTTTCTATAGAAAATTTTTTTTTACCGAAAATTTTTCTATAGAAAAATTTTTTTTACCGAAAATTTTTCTATAGAAAAATTTTTTTTACCGAAAATTTTTCTATAGAAAAATTTTTTTTACCGAAAATTTTTCTATAGAAAAATTTTTTTTACCGAAAATTTTTCTATAGAAAAATTTTTTTTACCGAAAATTTTTCTATAGAAAAATTTTTTTTACCGAAAAATTTTCTATAGAAAAATTTTTTTTACCGAAAATTTTTCTATAGAAAAATTTTTTTTACCGAAAATTTTTCTATAGAAAAATTTTTTTTACCGAAAATTTTTCTATAGAAAAATTTTTTTTACCGAAAATTTTTCTATAGAAAAATTTTTTTTACCGAAAATTTTTCTATAGAAAAATTTTTTACCAATAATTTTTCTATGGAAAAAATTTTTTACCGAAAATTTTTCTATAGAAAAAATTTTTTACCGAAAATTTTTCTATAAAAAAAATTTTTTACCCAAAATTTTTCTATAGAAAAAATTTTTTACCGAAAATTTTTCTATAGAAAAAATTTTTTATTTTTCTATAGAAAAATTTTTTTATCGAAAATTTTTCTATAGAAAAATTTTTTATATCGAAAATTTTTCTATAGAATTTTTATTTAATATGATTCTATAGAAAAATTTTTTTATCGAAAATGTTTCTATAGAAAAAATTCTTTATCGACAATTTTTCTACAGAAAACATTTTCTATCGAAAATTTTTCTATAGAAACAACTTTTTTTAGAAAATTTTTCTTTACAAAAGGTTTTTTATAATTTTTTTTATCCAAAAATTTTCTTTATCTTGAAAATTTTTCTATAGGAAAAATTTTTGATTGAAAATTTTTTAGAGAAAAAATTTTTGATTGAAAATTTTTTATAGAAAAATTTTTTGTGGAAATTTTTCTATTAAAAAATTTTTATCGAACATTTTTTTATTAAACAATTTGTATCGAACATTTTTTTATAGAAAAATTTTTTATCGAAAATTTTTCTATAGAAAAATATTTTTATTGAAAATTTTTCTATAGAAAAATATTTTTTATCGAAAAATTTTCTATAGAAATTTTTTTTTTTTAGAAAACAAATTTTATTTAATATGTTTCTATAGAAAAATTTTTTTATCGAAAATGTTTCTATAGAAAAAATTCTTTATCGACAATTTTTCTACAGAAAACATTTTCTATCGAAAATTTTTCTATAGAAACAACTTTTTTTAGAAAATTTTTCTTTACAAAAGGTTTTTTATAATTTTTTTTATCCAAAATTTTTCTTTATCTTGAAAATTTTTCTATAGAAAAAATTTTTGATTGAAAATTTTTTAAAGAAAAAATTTTTGATTGAAAATTTTTTATAGAAAAATTTTTTGTGGAAATTTTTCTATTAAAAAATTTTTATCGAACATTTTTCTATTAAACAATTTGTATCAAACATTTTTCTATAAAAACTATTTTTTATCAAAAATTTTTCTATAGAAAAAAATTTTTATCGAAAATTTTTCTATAGAAAAATTTTTTCTGTAGAAAAACTTTCAATACAAAAATGTTCAATAAACAAATTTTTACAAAATATTTAATATGGTCTTAAGATCTGACACCAAAAATTGCCACAATTTATTTAAAAATAAAAAACTACATCTTCTGTCAATCAATACGCAAAATAATTTAAAATGTATGAATTTCTTCAATCTCTTAACCATATTATAAATTCTTTTATATGTACATTTACTCACACTTACGCACATACAGGCACACACCTCCCAAATAATCAAAACGGAAACGGAAGTATATAAATTTACGCCACATTGAGATAAAGTAAAAGTAAGAAAATTCTCAACGAATCATACGTTAAGTGTTCGTGTGAATATTTGCGTAAAACTCATAGACATGCCAAGACTTGAAAATTTAAATATTATTTCGATAAATTCAAAATAAAACGATAAACGCAGATAAAGAAACGAAATTCAAATATCGGCTGACTGGCAATACAATCAAACATTTAAATTTATCATGATTGTTTTTCATAACATAAATGCACGTAATTCTACTACAATGACACGACTACAATAAATAATAATAAGCCAAATAAACACAAAAAATAATAATCCAGATAAAAGTGAGATATGAATGTAACCCAAAATAATCCAAAAGGAAACGAGAACCCCAAAATTATTAGAAATATGATTTGTATTATATTTCGTTGTTGTAAAATAATTTCAAAACATTTTTCCAGGTATTTTTATTAGTTCGTATGATTTTTAGCTTTACTTGTTTATAAAAAATTAATATTTGTGTTCATTTTTCTTCTAAATTATGAGCAAAGCAGGTGTTAATTTTTATTTTTTGTTAGGGTCAAACTATATTTTATTTATATAGAGTTTTTTTTTTCAATATACAATAATTGCGACCACAATTTAGATGTTTTATTGTTGAAAAATCATATTTCCTTTAATTTTATTGCATTTGCTGTAACCATATTTCCAGAGTTAATTTTCAATAGAAAATTGATTTTAGTACAAAATTTTATGTGGTTTTTCGAAAAGAAACAAAATCAGCTAAAATAATAACACCAGGGGTATTCACTTGCCCTATGTCCTCTGTTAAAAAAATATCTATATTTTAAATATTGATATGAGTAGTATTAAAACTTATACTTTTTAAGGAAGTAGTTTTTTTTTAATTTGTATAATATAATTTTAAAACAAGTAAGAGTGTTATATTCGGCTGTGCCGAATCTTAAATACCCACCATCAAGTTGTACTAGAGTGCAGCTAATTCAAAATATTGACCAAATATGGTATTTTTACTAAAATATTTGGACTAAGTTCGGTTGATAGTAATACGAAGGGTCCATATATTTTGCTATGAGTTCCTAATGCATCTACCGTATATAAAGTCTGGACATTGATTGATAGCTATCTAATTTCCATGGTGCAATTTTAATATGCTGATTGTTTATCCAAATAGTTTTGATTGTAGATATAACAAGTAAGAGTGTTATATTCTGTTGTGCCGAATCTTATATACCCACCATCAAGTTGTGTTAAATTTAGAAATATATCTCATATATCTGCAAGGGTGCAGCTAATACAAAATCTGGAATAAAACTGAAAAAATCGCTAAGCTAATTGGTATTGTTGGTAAAACCTTTGGATTAAATTCGGTTGCCGTAGCTTTATAGTTCAACATTTAAAAATATTTTAGTGGTTTCCCTAGTATTTACTTTGGTCAAAATTCGGTCTCATTACCGGGTATAGTTTTACATTAATAAGTTGTTAAATGCTTTTCGTTGTGCTTAATATGTAGTTAGGCTAAACACGTTAATAGTAATACCGCAGGTCCATATATTTCGTTAGGAGTTCCTAATGCATTCATCATATATAAAGTCTGGGCTGAACATTGATTGATGGCTATCTAATTTCATAGGTGCAATCTTAATATAATGAATGTACCTCCAAATCTTTTTGATTGTAGATATAAAAAGGGGATGTAATACATATAAAAATTATAGCCAAATGTTGACCGATTGTAACAAAATTTTACACACTGGCTGGCATATATATAGAGCTTATTCTTGCAAAACTTAGTGGCGATAGCTATCATAGCTTCTAATTTAATAGCTTTTAACTGGCCTTTGCTAAAACTTTTGGTTTCCGTGAGTGTTTTTCATAAGAAAGCTGAAGTCAAATATGGATTGATTCCTATAAAATTTGAAAAACTGAAAATTGCATAAAACTTCCCTATTTTAAACTTAATCGTCATAGCTATTACAATTGTATTCAATTTATCAGCATTAATGTGTTTCCCGGGGCGGGGTTATATGGGAGCTCTAACTAAACTTAAACCGATTTTGTCCATTTTCAACACACATCTTTTTTATATTCAAAATACTTTTGTAAAATTTTGTCCCTCTAGCTCTTTCGTTAAGGCGCTATCGTGCTTTTATCTGACGGACAGACGGACATTTCTTTTTGAATTTTTGTGTTTCCATAAGTTTTTTATATGGGAGCTATGGTCAAATGGTGATCGATTGTAACAAAATTTTGCACACTGACTGGCATTGACATAAGACTTCCTTGTGCTAAATTTAGTCTTACTAGCTCTTGTAGTTAAGGAGCTATCACAATTTTATCTGACGGACAAACGGACATAAATCCCCTTTTCTTTTTGAATTTTTGTGTTTTCGTAAGTTTTTTATATGGGAGCTAGGTCAAATGGAGACCGATTGCAAGAAAATTTTGCACACTGGCTGACATTGATATAAGACTTTCTTGTGCCAAATATCTGGTATACTTTTAGATTTATTGGCATTAAGTGTATTTTAGGTGAAATTTAGGCTGTTTTCGTTAGTTTTTTGTATGGGAGCTATGGTTAAATGTGAACCGATGTCGATGAAATTTTATACCTGCCTAGGGCTAATGTAAAACTTCTATGTACCAAATTTTATCAGCATAGCTGCTATAATTTGTTATTTATTAACATACAGACAGAGAGACAGACGGACAGACAGACAGACAGACAGACAGACAGATAGACAGACAGACAGACAGACAGACAGACAGACAGACAGACAGACAGACAGACAGACAGACAGACAGACAGACAGACAGACAGACAGACAGACAGACAGACAGACAGACAGACAGACAGACAGACAGACAGAGAGACAGACGGACAGACAGACAGACAGACAGACGGACATCGCTTAATCGTCATAGAATTTCATAAGGATTGAGAATATATATCGTTTTTGGTTTTTGAGCCAATATTAGGGAAATTACAAACGGAATGACAATCTCTATATACCCCCATTCTTTTTGATGGTGGGTATAAAAATGTTTGGCTACAAAATCGTGTTGGCCAAAATTGAAAAATTTTGGATCATTGCAAAGCTGACATAAGCTATTCATTTAGCTTTGTAAGGAGCACACAACACATCACAAATTAGTAATAATTATCCCAGCAAAACTTTGGTAATGGCAAGTACTCTGATAACTGGTTAATTTGTAACGACTACAACATACCATCCGAATAAAAAATAAGTTATTACAGAAGTACTTATTTGTAATTAAGATGGTAATTTAAACTGAATGGCCCCGGTTCAAGTCCCACCAAGGGCAACATTTTTTTTTGTTTTTTTTTTTTTATTAAAAGAGTCTGTTTAAATGATTTTTGAATTTTAAGAACTTATATATTATCTTCTGTAAAAAAAATTTGTAAAACTAACTCACGTTAATGAAAAAATACCATCATGAGTCAATTTTATTTATGTAGGGGATGTTGAATACCAAACACGATTCTAATTGGTCTTAACTTGGTAAGCCCAACTTATCTGGGTCATCCTTCATCTCAACTGTGGACACACACCTCCTAATGGTATCACCCGGGGAGCTAGTTTAACACCCATTAATATTGTGAGTTAACATGTTCCGAGAGTTGTCCAATAGGATCGATAAAAATGGGTTAGGATTACGGGCTAGTAACCCTCTTTTGAAAAAAAAATACAATGAAGAGGATAAAATTAGAATTGAAATGTCCCACTACCTAATGTTAGAGAAGGATGTCCGAAACTTCGATAGAAAGACCAAGTAGAGGAACATTTTTCAAAGCTTGGCCTATAAAATTGGAGAATAATTGCACAAGATCGAAATCCATGGAATTCTAAAATATGCTCGGACTTTGACCTTAACAAGTTGTAACATTTAAGTAAGTAAGAGTCAATCTTATGTAAAAACAAAAAAGAAGATTTAAATTGTTTAAGTTTTAAAATAGTTTTAAAAAAGTTTTAAAATAATTACAAAAAATCGTATAAAAATATTTTTCTAAAAATTACAACAAAGCAAAAAAAAAAAGCAGGGAAAAATAAAGTTATTTTCACATGATTTTGGATCTAAAAATAAAAATTGTTTATATTAATTATAAGCTGCTAAGTTTTCAACATATGAAGTAGCTCAGTGGAAGAGTCTGTGCTTAGCAGTCGGAGGGTCTGGGTTCGAGCCCCCCATGGGATCAGAAAAAAAAAATTTGTATTTCGTTTAAAAATATATGTTCTTAATAAAACAACAACAAAAAAGTTGATGCTGTTGTTGTTGTTGCTTTCAAATTGCTTACCCAAGTCATTACTTTTCTGCAATTGGTAAGTACTTGCCTCCAATGACATCCCCATGTTAATGTAATGACTTAAACAGTGAATTTGTAAGTAGTTCGTGTTCAATAGTTTGGCTGTTTAACTCATTACTTGGTAATGAAAAGTTTTGCTTGGTATGGTATTAAATTGCTTCTAGATGGGGGGGGTCCCCATCTGATATATTGTGTAAGCTGATGGTAATATTTATATCTTAATACATAAAAGAGAACATTTTTCTGTAATATTTGTTGAACAAAATTTTCAAAAAATTAAAAAATTTATTTTCAACCTACCTTACAAAATTGTACCATTTTCCAATATAAAACAAGTAAAAAAATGCATGTTTGTGCTATTTATACCCTTCACCACCATAGGTGGAAAGGGTATATTGGATTTGTGCTGATGTTTGTAACGTAACTTTAAAGATAATTTGATGAAGTTTGGCACAGGCTCATATTTTGGACCAAGAACGATGCCTATACTTTTTGAGCAAAATCGGATTACTATTTCGGGCAGAATAGAGTTTTTGGTCCTTTACAGCCACAAATTCACTTGTATTTTAATAACATTCAGCACAAACATTGCCTTTTTGTGGATTGTGGATCGATTATTACCAAATTTCGGTTATATGTTCATATTTACAAAATATTTTTCTGTGCAAAGTTTCAGTAATAAAATGCATTCATCTTTAGTTTTATACGTTTTTTTGTGCTCTTAGGCATTTGAAAGGCTTGAGAATGTGTCTTATATGACATATTATATGTTTAAATATGGAACGATTTCTACAAAATAAGATACACTGATTTCATCTACCTTAAGCAATGGTCATCTAAATATTATATATAGTTCAAGTTGTGACTGTAAAGGGCCAAAGGCATCCCTTTGAGAGGTACCCGAAATTGTAATCTAATTTTGCCCAAAATGTAAAGGGGTCTGTGCCAAATTTCATCAAACTATCTTTAAAGTTACGACCTGTACTTTGATAAAAAGCTTACGTTAAATCAACTCAGAGAGTGTTATGAGTCGATCAGTATGGTAAGAGGTCTCAGACCAATATTTCTATGCGTTACATACATCAGCACAAACCCGATATTTGAATATAAAATGTGTTTATATCTTATCTTATATTCTTAAACGAGCAATAATTGTATGTATATATATATATATATATATATATATATATATATATATATATATATATATATATATATATATATATATATATATATATATATATATATATCTTATATTCTTAAACGAGCAATAATTGTATATATATATATATATATATATAGAATGACTATCTCGAAAACGGCTCTAACGATTTTGATAAAATTTGGACAGTGGGTATCTTTTTTGATGTATAGGTCGAAGAAGAAGGGACTTTTGGAACCTTTGCCTCTAAGAGGGTAAAAACGGGTAAAAAGGGGAAAAAATCGAAAACGCTATGTCTCCTAAAGTAATAGGTATAGAAACAAAATTAAAATTACGTTTTAAACAGCTTTGAAAATAAGCGGACAGGTGTTTGGTACTTTTTTGAAACTATGTCCGATAGGGGGTAAAAAAGGGTGAAAATAGTTTTTTTGGCACCTTTTTAACCCACTCTTATATTTTAAACTAAAGAATATAGAAAGAAACTTGGTACTGCAATCAATAGATGTAAAAAAAACATGAAACACGTATTTGGTACTTTTTTGATTTTGGAGCCAAAATGGGTAAAAAAGGGATAAAATGATAACTTAACATCTCCAAAGTAATATGAATAGGAACATTATACATTATGTTAAATGCGTTTTAAAAAAATGTACCGAATTCAATTGGCACCAAAAAAGTACCAAATATACATATGGAACTTTTAGAAATTAGGGAATAAAAAGGGGGAAAAATTAGTATTATTTTAAACAAATAAATGTTTGTCTGTATGTATGTTCTTTATAGAATAGTAAACTGTGAATTTGATTGTGTTATGCTCTTTAGCGAAGATGTTGCGGATAAGCCGGCGAAGGTTTTAAAGTTGATAAGACTAATTTCCGACAGGTGGCGCCACTGAAAATTACTAAAAATTATTTAAATCATAAACTGTACATTTGATCATACTATGATCTTTTGCAAAGTTGTAGCGCATGAGCCGGCGAATGCTTTTTAATTGGTGTGAATAATTTCCGACAGGTGGCGCTACTGAAAATTACTCAAAGTCAATTTAATCGTAAGCTATACATATAATCATGCTATAATCTTAAGCAATGTTGTTGCACATGAGCCGACGAAGGTTTCTTAGTTGGTATGAAGAAATTTCGACAGGTGGCGCCACTGAAATTTACTTAAAGTCAATTTAATCGTAAACTGTACATTTAATCATGCTATAATTTTTAGCAAAGTTATTGCGGATAATCCGACGAAGGTTTATTAATTGGAATGACCAAAGTCCGACAGGTGGCGCCACTGAAAATTACTCAAAATGAATTAAATCGTAAACTGTGCATTTGATCAGACTATAAGTGAATTAAATCATAAACTGTGCATTTGATCATGTTATGATCATAAGCAAAGTTGTTGCATAAGCAGATAAAGGTTTCTTAGTAGTATAAACGACTTTAGGCGGCGCCACTGAAAACTACTCAAAATGAATTAAATCGTAAACTGTGCATTTGATCAGACTATAATCTTTAGCAAAGTTGTTGCGCATGAGTCGACGGAGGTTTCTGTTGGTATGACCATTTTCAAAATTATTTAAAATGGGTTAAACTGTAACTGTATAAAATGAAATATATAAAAACTTTAAAATTTGCCTCAAAATGCTTATCATAAAGCCCCGAGCAAGGCTCGGTCAACCAGGTACTACATATATATATAGAATGGCTATCTCAAAAACGGCTCTAACGATTTTGATAAAATTTTGGCAGTGGGTACCGTTTTTGATGTGTAGGTTGAAGAAGAAGGGACTTTTGGAACCTTTGCCTCTAAGAGGGTAAAAACGGGTATAAAGGGAAAAAAAATCGAAAACGTTATATCTCCTAAGGTATTAGGTACAGAAACAAAATTAAAATTACGTTTTAAACAGCTATGAAAATAAGCGGACAGGTGTTTGGTACTTTTTTGAAACTATGTCCTAGGGGGTAAAAAAGGGTGAAAATAGTTTTTTGGTACTTTTTTAACCCACTCTTATTTTTTAAACCAAAGAATATAGAAAGGAACTTTGTACTGCAGTCAATAGATGTGAAAGAAATATTGAACACGTATTTGGTACTTTTTTGATTTTGGGGCCAAAATGGGAAAAAAAGGGATAACATAATAACTTATCATCTCAAAAAGTAATATGAATAACAATTATGTTAACTGCGTTTTAATAAAATGTACCGAATTCAATTTGTACCAAAGAAGTACCAAATATGTATACGGAGCTTTTTGAAAGTAGGGGATAAAAAGGGGAAAAATTAGTAATGTTATAACTTTTAAACAAACGAATGTATGTATGTATGTTCGTTATAGAATAGTAAAATGTGAATTTGATCATGTTATGCTCTTTAGCGAAGATATTGCGGATAAGCCGGCGAAGGTTTTTAAGTTGGTTATACTAGTTTCCGTTAGGTGGCGCCACTGAAAATTACTAAAAATTAATTAAATCATAAACTGTACACTTGATCATGCTATGAACTTAAGCAAAGTTGTAGCGCATGAGCCGGCAAAGGCTTTTTAATTGTTGTAAATAATTTCCGACAGGTGGCGCTACTAAAAATTACTCAAAATCAATTTAATCGTAAGCTGTACATTTAATCATACTATAATCTTTAATAAAGTTAACAAAGTCCAATAGGTGGCGCCACTGAAAATCACTCGAAATTAATTAAATCGTAAACTGTGCATTTGATCATGTTATAATCAAAAGCAAAGTTGTTACACATAAGCAGACAAAGGTTTCTTAGTTGGTATGAACAACTTCAAGTGGCGCCACTGAAAACTACTCAAAATGAATTAAATCGTAAACTGTGCATTTGATCAAGCTATAATCTTTAGCAAAGTTGTTGCGCATGAGTCGACGGAGGTTTCTGTTCTTTATAAAATAAAATATATAAAAAATTTTAAAATTTGCCTAAAAATGCTTATCATAAAGCTCAGGTACTACGTATATAATGCTCTTGAGTGTTTAAATATGTATGTGACTATAAGAACACATTCTAAATTCAGAATATGTGACCCTTTTCAAAAAAAGCGACCTAGTTTGTACTGGTACCTAAAAGGGTGTAGAAAAAGAATGATTTCTAATAAAAATTTATTTACCCCATAAAAACGTACAAAACGAACTTGAAAAACTATTAAAACTGTATTTTTTTAATTTTTCTCAAAAAATAATTTTCACGCACAGGGTTTCTTTTTCTAGGAGGTATGTCCTAATTTAAAACTTCATCCAATACTCTAAATTTTCGCTGGAGTTGAATACCCCGATTTTTTTCAACATTCGTGTATTATTTATATTTATGTGTAATTCTGTGGTTTTGTTATAAAAATATACTTATTTTTTTATTATGAAGCACAGGCATCATTTATTCCACATTTTTTTCTTCTCCTTTTTTAGATTATAATTTATTTTTATAATAAAATTTCTATTAATTGATTGAAATGTGTTGCTGTGGTTTTTAATAATCAACAAATACGAGTAGAGTTCCTGTGAAATTTATGACTTTTAATGAAAAGTTGTGGTTTTTGACTAGGCCACTTGTATAAAATTAAGAAGGCCAAAAATAGGAGTTTGGGGAAGCCTATGCCACAAATCAATAATAAAAATTATTTAGTTTGATTTAATTATTTAACATTTGGTTTTTTGAGTTAATATTTAAAAGGAATAAAAAAACATAATTAACTATTAATCACTTGTGTTATATAACTTAAAGCTTTGACATTAAATAAATTTAATTATTTATGTAATAACTGACATCACGTTTAGTTAACGACTTCCACATATTAACCCCTTCTCTGGAGAAGTTAATTTTCTGCTACACGCTTAATCTCTTAATTTTAATTTAATGTTTCATAATTATATTAGAAGAAAGTTTTTTCTTCTGTTTATTCGTTACTTTTCATACGCACATACGAACATTTGGTAAATTATCTCAAGTGTATTATTGTCAAGTATTTAATTTGATACTACAAAATAAAAAAAGAAAGAAATTAGAAAATAAAAAAAATTTAAATTTACTCACATTTCCGAGTGTATCAAAATATTTGAGGTATTCACAAGGTGTGCTGTGATGATAAAGTGTCTTACAACTCAAAGCAATATTATCGTAGTTGAAATGATAAAAATCCTCATGAAATTAAAGTGTCTTCAACATCTACCGAAAATACCTCTGTTTATACCCTTCATCACCATAGGTGGAAAGGGTATATTGGATTTGTGCTGATGTTTGTAACGTATAGAAATATTGGTGTGAGATCCAGCTTTTGGTATAACAAAAGACTTAGAATCACTTTCTGAGTTGTTTAAGCGATGTCCGTCCGGCTGGCTGGCTGGCCGATTATCCATGTAAGCTTTTTATCATTCTACAGGTCGTAACTTTAAAGATAATTTAATAATATTTGTTACAGGCTCATATTTGGACGATCTCCATACTTTTTGGGAGAAATCGGATTACTATTTCGGGTACCTCCCATAGGGATGCCTTCCAGGAATGGAGTTTTTGGTCCTTTACAGACACAAATTTAGCTTTATTTTTTATAATATTCAGCACAAATATTGCTTATCATAACCATAATCGGTGTACCTAATTTTGTAGAAATCGGCCCATATTTGACCATACCTCCCATACACGACACATTCTCAAAAGACGTTTATATACACATAAATGAACAAAAACGTTAATAACTCTAAAGATAAATGCATTTGATTACTTAAACTTTGCACAGATAAATATTTTGTAAATATAAGTCAATAACCAAAATTTGGTAACAATCGGTCCACAATTGAACCTAGCTCCCATATCAGGCCCTTAGCCGGAAATGACATAAATCTCGAAATTTTTTAAAAACATTACATAGTAAACATATGTATGTCTCTAAGACTTAAGGAAGACTTGTTAAATTGTTGCCCCATATTTTACCGTCGTAGTGAAGGGTATGACATAGTCGGGCTTGACCGACTACAACTTTTCTTACTTGTTATATATTGGGTTGTGCTGATATTTGTAACGAATAGAAATGCTGGTGCATTTAGGTATACATATAGATTCAGAATCACTTTCTGATCGACTGGCTGGGCTGTTGGTTGTAATCTTGTGAGCAACAGTTGGCATAGTTGATCTCTAAACTTCGGGAATAAAGATTTCGACCGTTTGCAGCCACAAATATGCTTGTATACAAATGAATTTGAGTTAAATTATTGCTTATATAAGCCGAAAATAATTCTATTCCCATATTCTACCATGCCTCACAAATAAGGCTAGAACCTTACATGGAAAAGTTTTGTATAACAAAAACCTAAAGTTCATGACAATTGCCAAACATTTTTAGTTTCTTAAAAAAATTCTGATATTGATTGTTCTCTCGAACCGTATATTTTGTTGCTATAAATCGGATTTTGATTATCTTCAACAACCAATCGACTCTGTTAACTTCTAAACTCTTTGGATACTCATTTTCACGAGTTTTATTAATAAAAAGTCTCCGGCTTAAGCAAGAATGAACTATTCGCAAACGTTTCTGAGGCTATTTTGTACTTAAACGTACGATTGCACAATGGGATAGTGGAAATTTTGGAAATCAGTCCCAACTTTTAAGCCGTAAGGCCCATTTTAAAGTAATTTTATGTGCATATATCAGAAAAGTTGGGGAGCTTAAGTTAAATACACTTCTCACTTGTAAAACATTTAAAATTTATTTCTTTTTTTTAGAAAACGTTAAATCAAAAAAATCGGATTTTATATTAGTTAAAAATCGGTGCAGTATGCGACAAGAATTGAACATTTTAATTTTTGAAGTCGAATATCTTTAAAACTATAAGAGGTAGGATATGCATGTCCAAATGTTTTTTGTAGATCTTGATATACGGCACCCACCAATCGACCCTATTAATATCTAAATCTCAATGCTTTTGATACTCATTTTTACGAGTTACATTAATGATCCCGATATTTATTTACGAAAATTACAAAAAGTCTTCGGCTTCTGGTAATATGGGCTGCATATCTTAGCTTAATTCAGAGCTAACTATACGCAAACGTTTCTGAGGGTATTTTGTGACTAAAAGTACTATTGGTACTTAAAAGTACGTTTGTTTTTTACTCTTTGACTTTTCAAATGAATTTGTTTTGTTTAATTAATGGAACAAAACAATTAAAGTAAAGCTGAATTTGTCTTTACATTCTACAAACGTTTGCAAAAAGTTTCGTTTCTTCTCATACTCTGGCGACTTGAAAAATTAAACTGCAGATAAGGTTTGTCCGAAGATGTATTTATTTTAAAACGATGAAGCCCCGTTGCAAAAACGTTGCTACAGATTTCAGTCTCTGAGATAAAATAATATCGCTTGTTGAATTTGAATTTGTTTTGTTTAATTTGTGGAACAAAACGATTGAAGTGAAGCTGATTATATAATTACATTCTTCAAACGTTTGTGAAACGTATCGTTTCTTTTCATATTCTGGCTATTTAAAAAATACGACTTCAGAAGAGGTCAGTCCGAAGATGTATTACTTCAAAAATGATGTAGCCCAGTTAAAATAAAAACGTTGCTTACATTTCATGGCGTTATGGAGATATCTACAAGTAACTTTTGAAGAAGCTATGGGTCGGAGGGTGCCTAGTTATTTCTCTGCTTTAAAGTACAAAAGCGGGCTAAATAAGATTTCCTTGATGACCTTGACAATATTTCTTAGGAGCTTTTAAAAACAATCTGAATAATAGATTGTGTAGTACTTGTTGTATGTTTTTGATAGTCCTAGTGATTATGAATAACCTAACAGATGACAACATTACCACGTTGTGAATTCCCCAAAAAAAATACACATGTTTTACGCAAACACAGTCGTATAAATTATCCAGTCACATAAATTCATTTAAAACTTGAACACAAACACTTTTAAACACACTGATATAAATTAATGCGAAATATAAACCGGAAGTTACTTGTCACAGCCATACCCTGACACAGACGTACACAAACATTTTTAAAATATTTTGTTAATTTATATGCGTTAAATTCTCTAGAGTGGCAAAAAACGAGCCAACAAAAAAAAATAAAACTGAATGAAAGAAGAATGAATTAGTGTTAAATGCCCCATCTTACTAAACAAACAAGCGAATATGAAGACACACATAAAACAGACATACAAATAAAAATCTACATACATACATATTTAAATTTAAATGTATATGTTTGTGTTTATATCCTTTGACGTGAATACATTCATTCCCTAGTTAAAATCTACATTTCGCACAAAGCGACACATTTTAGACGCACATATCACTTGGAATAACAGACACAATTTTATTTGTTTTGTCTTTAGACGATGAAGAAGACAAAGATGAACCATAAAACATTTACTAAATACAAAATGAGTAATGGTTAGGATTAGTAAAAATTTTCTTCAAAAAACATGCTACCTCCTCACATATTAGGAGAGGAGGTAGCATTTGTTAAGTAGTAAATATTACATTTTTAGGGAGTTATTACTTGCCTCTCGTCTTCTAAGCCAGTCATCAACTTTAAACTTGAAATAAAACCAGAATAGAGTGTATAAAGAAATATTGGGATTTAAGTATAACATGTGTTTGGATTATTTGCATTGTCATGGCCGCAAAACAGTGGATAAATAAGGACTAAATACCTCTACTTCGTTTCAGCCTTATTTTGGTTATGGGCAAAAAATTAAGTTCTCAAAATTTGATAACTCCTTTTAAAGACCTATGTGTACTGTTGCTTACCCGACTAGTACGTCGACTACTTAGCATAACATATTAAGTTGCGCCTGAGTTCGGGCTCTAGACATGCAACATCCTCTCATCTATGTTTAAAGTGGCATTTCTTATTATTTTATCACCGGATCCCTTTCAAGACCCCTTGTCGAAAAAAAGGCTTTCCAAATTGAAAATTTTATGTGAATCCACTCAAAATAACGAGTCCTACACAAAGGTCAAATCCGTTTGAAGTTACTACTTGAGTAAGACAAGGATGTATCTTGTCACCTGTAGTTTTACCCTCGTCATCGAAACTGCGCACGGCTCTGAATGGTAGACACGGTAACCAAAGGACACCCTTTAAACAACTCGAGAACTTGGATAACATATGTCTTCAAAGCCAAAGCTCAGGTCACCTTCAAGAAACACTAAATCCATCACTGTTGAATCTCTGGCAGCTGGGCTGGAGGCTAGGGTGCAAGCGCGTCTTCACACATCAATGCGGATAACGAGGTTATTGGATGTGTAGGTACCTTTAATTATTTAGAAACTTTGGTATCTACAAAAGGTGGCGCCGACGAGGACATTAATAGGACAAAATCTGCATTGGGCATTCTCCAAGATATTTGGAAATCTCGGCAAATATCAACAACAACTAAGAAACGAATATATAACTCGAATGTCAAGTTCATATTGTTTTACGGCTGCGAAACTTGGAAACGCATAAGTGCCATCGACAAGCGCCTACAAACCTTTGCAAACAAATGGTTGCTGCTTAAATGAAGATCTACTAAACATGACAAACCATATCCCTGTTTATATAGAGGTTTGTCAACGGAGATGGCGGTGGATAGGCCACACACTTCGAAGGCTACATCCCAAAATTATTCGATAAGCGTTCCGTTTGAATCCACAGGGAAGCGGCCGTAGAGTTTGTGACCCTGCTTGAACGTGGAGAAGATCAATTGATGCGGATTTGCAAGCATCGAATGACGATGCCTAACATCTTGCAATAGAGTTCGATATAAAAGAATGGTTGTAGCCCTATGCTCCACTGGGAGTCAAGGATAGGTGAAGAAGATCTAGGCAAAATGAACCAAAAGATATTACATAGACTCATCTTAAACCCTTGACATATCAATTAGCGCAACGAAGTTCGCTTCCAACTGTTCGCACACAACTTGAACTAAAGAAACCAGTTTTGATGCGTTAGAACAGTCGCAAAACGTGTCAGACTCGTGATAATTATGTTAGGCACAGAAATTTTACTATGAGTCAGACTCGTGGAAATACCTCAAGGGGTTAATTACCACAACTTATACAATACTGCGAACCTTTCAGTAATAATATATCCTCTAATGATAGATTAACTAATAACACATAGTGTTTTTATAATGACAACAATATCTAAGAACATTTTCAATTAAAACGAGACAATATAAGCATATCTGAAATTTGCAGATCCTAGAACTTAAGCTTGCAAGTGGCTTAAATTTGCAAGTGGCTGCAGACATAACAACATAATTGAGATCAACTGGAATTTGTAAGATTGTCTCAAATCAAACTAATACGTCTGCTCTACACCAAGCACTAGAATCAATCTCGAAAGAGGAAAAAGACATGTGTACTACTCATCTTAAGACGCCCAACTGAAGAAATTGCTAAAATGGCTCTTGCCTGGAATCCACAAGGTCAAAGACAATGAGGTAGACCAAGAAATAACTGGATTCGCCATGTAAGATCAAAATGTAACGAATTTCAGATGAATTGGAAACCAAAACATTACGTTGCTATAGACATAAATTGATGTTGAGAATTTGTTAACACCCTATAAATGCTTTATTTTGATTATTTTTTTTTGGTTTGTAAATAACGCTGTCTTATATTTCCCGGGTATGCCCCTATCGCACTGCCATCACATTAATTCGTTGATAAGTTTGAGGCAATGTTAATATAAAAATTTAATAGCAGCTTAACTATCAAAGGGTACATAAATGTCCACTGTTGTGAGCAGGGTTGCCAAAATTCATATTAAATCTGATATGCTGGAATATTTAAAAATTGATGATATATATTGCGAAGATGGTGCGTTATATTTGAGTTGATTTTTGTTTAGTTCCAGCATTCAGGGGATGTCTTATTTGCATTGCGTTGTAACCAGGAAAATAGGTTATGGGATGGTTATAGAGTTTGTGGACATTGCAACATGATTGGAAAACTTCTGCGGGAAGTAAATGCCACATACGAAATGTACGGTTGAAGAACGAAATTTTTCTGTTATGTGTTGTTCTGTCTACTTGCCAATCGACTACGAAGAGTTGAGCTCTAGCTTGATAGACGTGTATTGCATAAGAAAGTTCGAGTATCAAGAACGAGTTCCCTAATTTCGTTAGAGCACATTCCAAATAGTAACAATAGAACAATAGCTTTTATTTCTAAAAGAAAAAAGAAAATTAATTCAATTTAGAGCTTTATCATTTGGCTAGTAATCGATTGCTTATACTAGTGCTAGGTGGTATTCCCCTACCTACATATATAGATTTGCCCAAGTTAACCCAATTACTTCAAATTCTTCGCTCCTACACACCTCCATATTTAAGAAAGCTGCAATAGTATACTCATTGACAGCGAGACCTAGACCTAATGCCAACTTCTTTAAAAAATACTAACAAATCAAGTTTTGTATGAATAAAACTCACCACGTCTTCTTTCCATGAGCAGCAATCCTATACACAAAGATTGATTGATCGAGCTCATACCTTTATTGTAACTTTGAAATAAATTGGGTATAACCAAGTATAGAAAATTTTTTTATTAAAAATTTTTCCATAGAAAATTTTTTTAACAAAAATTTTTCTATACAAAATTTTTTTTATCAAAAATTTTTCTATAGAAATTTTTTTTAACAAAATTTTTCTATACAAAATATTTTTTATCAAAAATATTTCTATAGAAAATTTTTTTCTCCAAAATTTTTCTATAGAAAATTTTTTTTATCGAAAATTTTTTTCTCAAAAATTTTTCTATAGAAAATTTTTTTCTCAAAAATTTTTCTATAGAAAGTTTTTTTCTCAAAAATTTTTCTATAGAAAATTTTTTTCTCAAAAATTTTTCTATAGAAAATTTTTTTATCAAAAATGTTTCTACAGAAAATGTTTTTTTCAAAAATTTTTCTACAGAAAATTTTTTTATCAAAATTTTTCTATAGAAAATTTTTTTATCAAAAATTTTTCTATAGAATTTTTTTTATCAAAATATTTTCTTTAGAAAATTGTTTTTATCAAATTATTTTCTATAGAAAACTTTTTTTTATCAAAAATTGTTCTATACAAGATTAGAAAATCTTTTGATAAAACAGGATATGTAAGTAACGCATGGACTCTAAAATGGTTGGGCCGATTTTGATAAAATTTTCAGGAAATCTTCAGAATATCCACGTGGATGACATTGTAAAGTCTGATTTTTATCAAATTATTTTCTATAGAAAACTTTTTTTTTATCAAAAATTGTTCTATACAAGATTAGAAAATCTTTTGATAAAACAGGATGTGTAAGTAACGCATGGACTCTAAAATGGTTGGGCCGATTTTGATAAAATTTTCAGGAAATTTTCAGAATATCCACGCGGATGACATTGTAAAGTCTGATTTTCGGTCTGCGGGCAGAAAGGCGTGGCACTAGTGTACTAGGGCCACTAACGCGGACCGGGTCAGCTAGTAAAAAATATTTTTATTAAAAATTTTTCTATAAAAAAATGTTTGGAACAAAAATATCTAAAAACAAGTAAGAAAGTGCAATAGTCGGTCAAGCCCAACCATACGATACCCTTCACCACTAAGGTCAAAGATGTTATTTTTCCTGTATAAAGACATATATTTGCTAAATTTTGCCATTTTCTCAAAATATTTTAGCTGTTTCACTCATTTGAACTTATATGAGAGCTAGGGTCAAATATGAACCGATTATTTGGCAAATTGATTACAGTTGTTACAAAAATTATGTGTACAAAAAGAAATTCTCATTCTCTTTGATAGAAGAGATTATATGGGAGCTATGGTCAAATGTGAACCGGTGAAACAGTGATTTTAGTTTACATAAGCAGTATTTATTTTGAATTTCATAATTCTATATAAATTCATAATTTCATAATTCCATATGTAATAGACCGACTTTGACGAATTTCAATAGCCATAACCCCATTACCAAAAAATAACGGGCATCGATAAATCGACTCAAAAAGTGATTCTAAGCCTATTGGTATACTAAAAAGTGGGTCTAATATTTGTTTGTGTTAGATACTTCAGCACAAACTTATAATACCCTTTTCACCTATGGTGGTGAAATGTATAAATATAAATATAAAAATCTAAAATTGTTTAATATTATAATTTATAATGTTGGCAAAAATAGTAGTGTCGTGGCAACAATGTTCGAGATGATATTTCTTTGTACTCTCGAACCATGTATTTTGTTGCTATAAATTGGATTTTGATTTGTTTCTTGCCAATTTTGTTTTTGTCTTTTCTTTAACAAAGCGGCACCAACCATCTCTGTTAACATCCAAATTCGAAGTAAATTATTTTAATACTCACTTTTACGAGTTTTATTAATGATCATGGTATTTACGAAAATTACAAAATTCTTCGGCTTCTGGTGGTATAGGCTGCATACGGCTGACATACTGACATACATATTTCTGCGGTTTACAAAAAGTTTAATTGCTTAACAATGACTTCTAGGGTTAATATAATGCGGTAGGGCAGACGGAGTCATATCATCCTCAACACCTTCCTTTTTATCAGTTAGTTTACTCGGATGGTATAGCAGGTTAGTCATCCGCCTAGCATACAAGAGGTCCCAAGTTCAATCCCCGGTCAGACCCACTTGAAAAAATAAATTTTCAAAAAAGAGGCGGTTCACCTCATAGCTCAGCTAGCCACTGGTTATTGAATATTAGGCTATGTAAAACTTCTCTAACAAATGCATTTGCCGTTCGGAGCCGGCATAAAAATGTAGGTCCCTTTCAACGAGTCTAAAATAGAATCGGATGCAGCTCATTGTCTGAGAGAAGTACCCCTTGTTCCAATTGGAATGTTGTCGGGGAATTATATATATATATATATATATATATATATATATAGTTTACTCGGATTAATTGATATGATAACCATATAAATTTTTTCATCATCATTAACATCTAGTATGCTATCAACGGTCTCTAGAAGTCTTATACTAAGTAGGACATAGGCTTACACTAGCACTAAGACGCAGTTTATACTAGTATTGGGTGTTTTTTTTAGAGGTATAGAACTTCGAATTGAAATAAAACACAAGAAAATCGTTTTAATGTCCATCAATTTGGCTTTATTGGAAGGATAATTTTATGCCATTAATGTTTAAATATGATTTCGGGCATGTGGCCGCCGCGGCTGGCTCGAATAAAGCCAATTCTACAGGTCCAATTTTCAACTACTTTTTCGAGCATATGGGGCCGTATGTTGGCAATAACGCCACGAATGTTGGCTTCCAAGTCCCCTAACGTTTCTGGTTTGTTGGCATAGACGAGCGACTTCACATATCCCCAAAGAAAATAATCCAGTGGTGTCAAATCGCACGATCTTGGTGGCCAATTGACAGGTCCATTCCGCGAAATTATGCGCTCATCGAATGTTTCCTTCAATAAATCAATTGTGACGTGCGCTGTGTGGCATGTAGCGCCGTCTTGTTGAAACCACAACTCATCCACATTCATGCCATCCAATTGGGGAACAAAATAGTCGGTTATCATGGCTCTATACCGGTCTCCATTTATGGTAACTGACTCTCCAGCATTATTTCGGAAGAAGTATGGCCCAATGACTCCACCAGCCCATAGAGCACACCAAACAGTCAGTTTTTGTGGATGTAATGGCGTCTCAAGGGTCTCATGTGGATTCTCTTCACTCCAAATGCGGCAATTTTGCTTGTTGACGTAGCCATTCAACCAAAAATGAGCCTCATCACTGAACAAAATTTTGCGATGAAAATCAGCATCGAGATCAATCTCATTTTCCGCCCATACACCAAAATCACGACGCATTGCATGGTCTCGCGGCTTTAATTCTTGCATATGCTGGATCTTGTAAGGTCGCAAGCCAAGATCTTTGCGCAAAATCTTCCATAAAGTTGATGGACAAAGCTCCAATTGCTGTGCACGGTGGCGAATCGATTCATTCGGGTCCTCTTCAACACTTTGCTCTACAGCGACAATTGTTTCTTCGGTGCGCTCTGTTCGACGTCGCTGCGGATGCGTATTATCACATAGAGTAAACGTAGTGCGAAAACGATCCATGGTTAACCGAATTAATTGCTCTGATGGACGATTATGTCGACCATAAAATGGACGGAGCTTGCGGTAAACTTCGCGAACTGAACCATTATTTTCGAAATAAATTTGCACGATTTGCAAGCGTTGTTCTTTTGTCAACCTGTTCATGATGAAATGGCAAACCAAACTAAATATTAATCACTTGACAGCTGACAAAATGGCCGCCAGTTAAAAAAGTGATGCCAACTTAAAGTTCTATACCTCAATAAAAACACCCGATACTAAGGTGCAGTGTAATAATCATAGTCATGGTCTTGTTATAAGACCTAATCGTAGTATCCTTACCAACACTTATACTAAGCGAGTTAGCTTTACGAACTTTAAGCCCACTGTAAAATACACCTACGAGTATCACAATTCAGTTAATATGTTTATAAAAGTAAGTATATTTTAAGGATTAAAACTAAAATGTCTGCTCTTATATTGCAATTGCCGAAGTAGATTTCTGAATTCCACATACAAACACATTAAGTTAATGTTTGAAGAAAGTTTTGCATTTTGACAAAAGAAAATTTAATATAATAGACACAAAATTTCTTTGTCACACTAAATACAAGTTTCATTTTAATTTTCTTTAAATTCTAAAGGAATTCAAAGACACTTAAATAAATATAAATTTTAACTGAGACTTTGAAACACATACACGCATACATCTGAAAAGCTTACAATAGCAAAAAGAAGCTAATTTTCACAAGTTGTAAAGTTCGGAAGGAAAATGAATTCATGGCAAAACAAAACAGATAGACAGACATACATACCCAAAGGAATATATATATGTATAGTCAGTAACAGGAAACAAAAAAACAAACATGATTTTTTTATTTTTAAACTTCCGTTACATAATTTTCGTTTCGTTAGTCGTTTCACGCTTTACACAACTCGTAGATGCATGTGTAACTGGCGTTAGATGCATGGCTTATTTTCAGCGACATTTGTACGTTCAGTTATCCTGTCGCCTGTTTCAGGATCTTTATTTGTGTGTACGTACTATGTACATATGTGTGTTTACCCAAAATCTAATTCAAATGGTGTTGGAATGTGTAACACTAAAATTGTCTGCACACATTTGCTTACATATACAATAGTAAGATTTAAAATGTTGTAAATCTATGTAAGTAGGTATGTATGTGCCAAAAGTTTCCTTTTATACATAACGCACAAATTCACATTGTTTGATATGTGAATTTACAGCTAATTCCGTTATGGAATTTTTCAGTGGAGTACACTTAATCCTCAATTTTCTTCGATTCGAACTGCATCCTCATTTTCTTGGATCCCATAACGAAGTAAATAAAGGGACTCCTGTATAAATTTGCGCTTTAATGCCTGTCTATCGAAAATGTTTGCCTGAACTTCTTGGCTCATATATAAATTATTCTCTCAAGGTGACATTTGACAGATTTAAATCTGTAGTTTATGTGTCTTCAAGTAAACATTTGTTTGTGCGAATATATTTGTTTTCGGAAATAAAATACATTTTGCCACAAGCATTGCAAAATAGAGCTTGAAATGATGCCACATTATATCGTGTGGCATGTATTTTAAGTCCAAAATCAAAAGAGATTTATGTGATTCGTTTCGGAAAAGAACAATTTTCATTGGAGTTATTTATTTTAAAATCTTGAAGAACAATATTAAATGCTTATGTACTTTCTTAGGCAAATTCAATACTTAATTAATTTGGGTAGTTCAAAATTATAATCTCTATAACAAAGGACTTGTTAAAAGGTATGATTGTATTCTTCATAAGAAATGTGGTCACCACCAATACAACCAAATTAGATAGCTAAATTTGTATCTATCCTGAGAGAGGACGTTTGTATTAAGAATCTTGTTTACTATCTTTTTCATGAAGTCATAATCTGAACGATATTTTAGTAGCCATTTAAACATTTTTTTAGATGGATCACTCACTAATTGTGAGGAAAGTCCACAGAAGTCTAAATTTGTTTTATTTACAAGAAAGTACAAAGTCCCACTAGTGGCACCTTTTTCGTTGGGGGCACTAAAATCCCTTTTGCGGAAGGAACTTGAAGTGTTACTGAACATGAAGCTAAATTTCAAGTTCTTTGTTAATGACAGCGCACTATGCGTAATCAAGAGGCTATGTTTACACTCACAGGTAGCAAGACCTATAATCCTTTGCAGAGTTTTCGGCTTTTCAGATAATGATACTCAAAACGGGTTAAACGAATGACAGACTGTAAATAACGGGTGAGCTTTCTCCTATACCATCGGATACACTTAATGCTAGATTTGATAACTATCGCTATGGTCAAAAAAAGACTAATCTGATACTGACCTGTTGTCTAATATACCAATTGCAATTGCCTGCAGTGTATATTTAGTCCTTTAATTTCTAGTGGAACATAAATCGAAAACAAATAGTTTCCATGTAGTCAACACTTTCATCTTGTACCTTGAGAATTATATTTAACTGCTTGACGATTTATATCAGTGACTGCTTTTCTCAATGTGTGTCTTACTTACTTCTTACCATAATGACCTATATTACAACCTGATTAGATCAAATGTCGAGCATATTTTAAAATTTCGTAGGCCAAGCTTTGACTGATTTTCATCTACTTGTATCTTCCAACGAAGTTTCGGTAGTCCTCTTCAACGAGCTTACACGGGATCATTTTCGGACACTTTTCATCCATTCTCCTAACATGTCCTGGTCAACACAACCTCTGTTGTTTACTATGTCAACGCCAGCGTATAACTCATACAGCCTATGATTAAATCAGTGTCGATACTCATTGTTGATGCTGGTTGGTTCATAAATTTTTCATAGAATCTTCCTCTCAAAGATTCCATGAATAGCTTCCTGTGCTTGTGCAAGTGCCTATGATACAGCATCATATAATAACACTGGTATAAGCGTTTTCGAAACTAATGCCGTTATTAATATTGACGGCGGTAACAAGGTGAACACATTCTTAAAGGGTGTCCCAACTAGAACGCAATTTTTAAATTTTAAATAAAACACAGATATTAAAAAAAAAATATCGTGAACTTTATATATCGTAAAGTAGACAGAATGAGGTTATGTATGGAACAAGATATCGTGCAGATGGCCGCCGCGGCTTTGCTGGCACACACGCGATCTCTTAATGAAATTTTCAATTACCTTTTTGCACAAATGTTGCGGTATTTCATTAATGCAGCGTCCACTTTCCTCTTTTAAGGCTTGAGTCGTCGTCGGCTTATTCGCGTAAACCATAGGCTTCAAAAAACACCAAAAAATTTAAAGGTGTTAAGTCGCACGATCTAGGCGGCCAACTTTGGTCTCGAAAACGCTAAATAACACGACCGGGAAATGACTAATGAAGTAATTGAATTGTTTCTGGCTGAATGACATGTGGCGCCATCTTATTGAAACCACATGCCCTCCACATTAATTTCTTCAATTATAGGTAAGAAAAAACTGGTTATCATTTCACGATACCGAACACTATTTGCGCTTGACCTGCCTAATTTTCATAAAAAAAAGATCCAATGATTCCTCCAGCCCAAAAACCATACCACACAGTGACACGTTGTGGATGCATTTACTTCTTGTGCATCACTCGAGGATTTTCCTCACCCCAAATGCGACAATTCTGCCTATTGACGAAGCCATCAAGATGGAAATGGGCCTCGTCACTGAAACCATAAGTTTTGTTTTTGATTCATTGAAAACTTGACCCATTTTCATTGATTCCTTCACAATACTTGAAAAGTCGGCAGACACTTTGCGCAATGTGCGTCCAATGATATTAATGTCATCATTGCAAAAACTATCTGTTTGGTGTTTAACTTTTCGATAAAATTTAACTTTTCGATAAAATTCATTACAACTCTTATACATCCCAATTTGCTCGAACACACGTTTCTCCATTCCTTTATTTTTTCTTCGAAATATACGTTTCTCTTCCATACTTCTCTTTAGATATCTTTTTAAAGTTCGACGGATAACCACTGACTGCAGAGTTGCCCTGGATTCACTCCCAGTCGTACTAAGAGTTTTTAGGAAGAGGGTTTTCGAATTGAAATACAAATTTTGCAGCAGTTTTCATTGAGTTGGCAATATGTTGCAATAGAGTGCTGATGTTGTTGGAACTAGATATATTTGGCGGCAGTTTGATGGTATTGTAGCTGGGTGATGTTAAATTTTCTTTGCGCTTTATGTTACATAACACACTCAGGCGTGTTCTCACTTTAGCTTCAACATGATAATGATCGGAGTTCATATTAGTTCCCCGAATTGTACTTACATCCAATATACTTGATGAGTGCCTTCCATCAACTTAATTAAGGTCTATTTGATTTTTTATTATTAAAGCGGAGAAAGCCATGTAGCTTTGTGTATTTTACGGCGTTCAAGCCTGGTGCTACTGACTATAATATTGCGAGCCGCTTCAAATGAGATCATCCTCATACCATTGTCAGACGTTACATTGTGGAGGCTGAATTTACCAACAGTGGGCTCAAAGCAACTTTACCGCCAAATCTTTGCCTTAAAATCACCCAGATTTACTTTTACGTCATGATTGGGGCAGCTATCGTAAACTTCCTCGAGTTGTTCATAAAAGACTTCTTCTAAATCTTCATCTTTCTCCTTTGCGGTAAAATGAGCAGAAATTAAACTCAGATAGAAGTATTTTGCTTTGACAAGTGTTGTCGCTAATCTTTCGTTAACTGGAGTGAATCTAGGTTTCACATTATTTTGCTAACTATAAATCCGCAACGAAATTCATGCCTACTCTCACTGCAGCAGTAATACAGTTCATATTTTGATGTCTCGGTAATTCCTTGGCTATTCCATCTTATTTCCTGGACAGCAGACAAATCGCATTTATATTCCTCGAAAACATCCATCAACTGGATCAGAGCAGCTGTTTCGTTGTGCCATAAACATGTTGACAGCAACACGGCAGGTTCATATATTTTGTTAGGAGTTCCTAATGCATCTACCGTGTATAAAGTCTGGACCTTACATTGATCGATAGCTATCTAATTTCGTAGATGCAATCTTAGTATACTGAATGTACCTCCAAACCTTTTTGTTTGTAGATATAAAAAGGGGATGTTATATATATAAGAACTATAGCCAAATGTTGACTGATTATTACAAAATTTAATATACTTACTGGTATTAACATAAAGTTTATTTGTGCAAAATTTAGTGGTCATAGCTGACATAGTTTATAATTTAATAGCTATTAACTGGCGTTTGTGACATTTTAGTGGTTACCGGTAGCGGTTTTTATATGAAAGCTATTGTCAAAAATGGACCGATTCCTATAAAATTTGACATACAGACTGAAAGTTGCATAAAACTTTTATGTTCAAAATTTAGTAGTAGATTTTACAATTTTATTCAATTTATTAGCATAAATGTGCTTCCCGGGCAGAGTTATATGGGAGCTCTAACTAAATGTGAACCGATTTTACCCATTATCAGCACACAATTTCTATAAATACTTTTGCTAAATTTTGTCTTTCAAGCTCTTGTAGTTAAGGAGCTATCGCGCTTTTCTCTGACGGAAAGACGGATATAAACCGTGTTTTCTTTTTGTATTTTTGTATTTCCGTAAGTTTTTTATATGGGAGCTATGGTCAAATAGTAACCGATTGTAACAAAATTTTGCACACTAGCTGGCATTCACATAAGACTTCTTTTTGTAAAATTTTGTTGCTGTAGGCCTTTTTATTAAGGCGCTATCGCGCTTTTATCTGACGGACAGACGGACATAAACACTCTTTTCTTTTGGTATTTTTATGTTTCCGTAAGTTTTTTATATGGGAGCTATGGTCAAATGGTGGCCGATTGTGACAAAATTTTGCACACTGGCTGGTATTCAAGTAAGGCTTCCTTGTGCTAAATTTAGTGGCCTATTACATTTTATTATTTATTGGCATTTAGGTGTATTTTAGGTAGTGCTTATGTAAAACTTCTAGATGCCAAATTTTGTCATCATAGCTGTTATAATTTGTCATTTATTAGCCAATAAGCGATTAGCCCAGACGAGGTTTTACAGAAGCTATGGTCAAATGTGAACCGATTTTGCCTGAAATTTTCCAAGAAATGAAGAATATTTGTGCCAAATTTCAGTGACCTACATCCTTTTGTTAAGGTTTTATCGTGACGACAACAGACAGGCAGACATAAGGACAGACAGATGGACATCGCTCAATCGTCTTAGAATTTCATAAGGATTTCAGTTTTGGTTTCTGAGCCAATATTAAAGAAATTATAAACGGAATGACAATATCAATATACCCCCTATACTTTCTGATTTTTTTCGGAATTGCCAGTTTTTGCAAAAAAAATATTTTATGTATACAAAATATTATATGTCACTGTATATGAATACATTTAAAAATTTATAAAAAAATATTGAATGAACCAACAGAAAACATGAATATACATAAATGAAAACAAATTACATTATTTAATTTTTTTCCTGCAAAGTTACATTTAGTGAAGGTGAGACATTCGTTTACTCCCTTAACACAATTTTTATGTTGTTAAAGCATCAAATAAATTAATTTGCAATCACCTCATACCAAAGTTCGATCATAAAATCATATTTGCAGTTTCTACAACTATTTGAAGCCTCGAACAAGAATTTAATTTATTAAATATTTTTTATTGGTAGTTACATGGAAATTAAATGAATATAACTAAATTAATGGGTGTTAAGAAAAAATATAAACTGAAATATTACAGGGTTTATGAATATGGGCAAATCCGAAAATTAAACCAAGGACAAAATTTTAAAAAATTTGTATTTACGAAAAAATTTACCATATATTGATCATTTGAATATATAGTGGATACAATTTTCGGTTGATCTCTTCATGAATGGCAGGTCATTATTTGCACCCATCTCGAATTTTTATAATTTTTTTAAAATAATAGGTTTTTTAAAAGTTCATAAAAATCGCAATAACATACATTTAGATATCAAGTTTTAGTAGGGTCTCAAAGTCAGCTTAATTTTATACAATTAGATGTAAAAGACCCCATCAAAAGTAATTTGCGTGATATAAATAAAGTCAAGTAAAAAAGGACTCACAGTGTGTAACGTCCGTCACAGAAATAAAGGTTTTTTTTTTTTATTAAGGCTAGTGCAATTTTTCTTTTTATTCTCCAATTGAATTCGGTTCGTAAAGAGAACTTTTAGTATGCTTCACATTAGGCTAAAAATATAAAGATGTTAAAATAGCATTTTACGGAATAATATATATAGAAAAGTGTGTAGCGTCCGTCACAGTATATATATTTTTTACAAAATTCTATTTATTAAATACAAAATTTACGAATACATGTCTGTTCTTTTCATAAAGCAATAACACTGTCTATATACACAGATTAAATTTAAGGTATTATGTGTTAAAAAAACATAGAGGGGGGCAAATTTGATGGTTTTGAAAAAAACAATTTTTTTTGATTTTTGGGACACTCTAACATCTAGCCTTAGCATTCATTAGAAAAATAAGATGTAAAAGGTGTAAAACTTTAAATAAACATATGTATGAAGCCGTTGTGTGAAATATTAAATTGTGTCCAAAAATCACATTTTTAACCGCGAACACGAAGAAAAGGAAGATCAAATTCGGAAACAAATAACACCATTATTTTTGCTGATTTACGAACCCTTAAAAAAACAAGTAAGAAAGCGCTATAGTCGGTCAAGCCCGCCCATACTATACCTTTCAACACTAAAGTTAAAGGTGTTATTTTTCCTGTATAAAGACAAATATTTGCTAAATTTTCTCAAAACTTATATTTAAGCTGTTTCCGTCATTTGGACTTATATGAGAGCTAGGGTCAAATGTGGACCGATTATCTCGAAATTTGCCAAATTGATTACAGTTGTTACAAAAATTGTGTGCGCAAAAAATAAACTCCAAATTTTCATTATCTTTAGATTTACGAGCGTTTTAGTGATTTTTTGTCTTATTTAGTGCGTTTTTAAAGAAGAGTTTGTATGGGAGTTATGGTCAAATGTGGACCGATTTCGAAACGAAATTTAGTACAGTGATTTAAGTTTACATAAGCAGTATTTGTTTTCAATTTCATGAAAAAATATTGATATTTGTGGCCAATATATCAATTCCGGTAAGTGGGACCTATTGGAGGTACCATAAATAATGGACTGATTTTGACCAATTTCAATAGAAATGGTCCCATTATTAAAAAACATGATCTGTGTCAAATTTCATCAAATTATCTTTAGAATTGCGACCTGTTGTTTGATTACAAGGTTTACATGGGGGTCCAGCCAGCCAGACGGACGGACGGACATCGCTAAATCGACTCAGAAAGTGATTCTAAGCCTATTGGTATACTAAAAGGTGGGTCTAAGACAAATCTTTCTATGCGTTACATACATCAGCACAAACTTATAATACCCTTTCCATTATTTATGGTACCTCCTATAGGTCCCACTTCCCGGAATTGATATTTTGGCCACAAAAATCAATATTTTTTCATGAAATTTAAAACAAGTACTGCTTGTCAAAACCAAATTCACTGTACCAAATTTCGTTGAAATCGGTTCACATTTGACCATAGCTCCCATACAAACTCTTTTCTCAAAACGGACTAAATGAGATAAAATTCACTAAAACACTCCTAAATCCGAAGATAATGAGAAATCGGTTCACATTTGACCATAGCTCCCATACAAACTCTTTTCTCAAAACGGACTTAATGAGATAAAATTCACTATAACGCTCCTAAATCCGAAGATAATGAGAATTTTAAGTTTATTTTTTGCATACATAATTTTTGTAACAACTGTAATCAATTTGAAAATTTCGAGATAATTGGTCCACATTTGACCCTAGCTCTCATATAAGTCCAAATGATGGAAACAGCTTAAATGTATAATTTTTCAGAATATATTTGTATGATGACAAGATTTAGCAAATATTTGTCTTTATACAAATTAACACCTTTGACCTTAGTGGTGAAGGGTATCGTATGATCGGGCCTGACCGTCTATAGCACTTTCTTACTTGTTTATAACTATGACCGATTTGTTAAAGATTACAGAAACACGTGTTGAAAAAAAGTCACTTCCTATTTTTGAAGCACTTTAAAAGCGAATATTTTTTTTCTTCCAAAACAAGTATGTACATAAGCTGATGCCATTCGAGAGCACAATCGATGACCTAATATTTCCCGAAATCTGTGCAAAGATAACTCGTGTAAAACGACAATGGGATACATTTAAGTATAACAAAATCCGTACAAATGTAGGATTTGCCCATATGTATATCGATTTTTTTTTTTATTATCGAATTACATCAATTTCCTGACAGTCTAGTAATTAAATAGTGCTTTTAAAATCGACTTCTAGGATTATTTTCCAAATTCTACGGTATTTAAAAATTGTTACTATACCCAATTTTGTTAAGTGTATATCATTTACAACTCTTTTACAAAGGTCACCAAGAATAATTAATATAATGTTGACTAAAAACATTAAAATTTTTACATTTACATAGCATTTGTAATTTATTTTAATATGTTTTCGACGTATTTACAAATCACCATATAAATATTCCATTAAACAAATAAATTTGTATATAAAAACTTATCGATAACAAATGTTGCCGCTAAAAAGTCATTAAAGTTAACACTTACAACAACCACTAACATACAATTACTTCCTGCACCCACACCTTTACCATGTTAACGACAATGGACAATCAAATGAAAAAAAAAAAAGAAATGAAAAAAACATTTCATTTATTAACAAACTGATGATTATAGCCATCAAAGGTGCAAATGTTTTTAAGGATTAAATCAACAGTAAAAAAAAAACACAAGTTAATAATTGGTATAATTGTACAAAATTGTATATATTTATTCCGACATAATGATACAACATTTAAATGTTGTAATGCGTTAAGCTATACAAAAAAGGACTTACTTTTAATGTTTATAATAGTTTTGATCTATTGACTGATATGATATCTGTGATTAAAAAACTGAACTCGGTAATTATTGTTTCAAACAAATAAGAGTGTTATATTCGGCTGTGCCGAATCTTATATACCCACCATCAAGTTGTCTTAAATTTAGAAATATATCTCATATATCTACAAGTTTGCAGCTAATTCAAAATCTGGACCAAAACTGAAAAATCGCTAGCTAATTGGTATTGTTGGTAAAACCTTTGGACTAAATTCGGTTGCCGTAGCTTTATAGTTCAACACTTAAAAATATTTTAGTGGTTTCCCCAGTATTTACATTGATCAAAATTCGGTCTCATAATAAGTTGTAAAATACTTTTTGTTGTGCTTAATATCTAGTTAGGCTAAACACGTTAATACTAATACGGCAGGTCCATATATTTTGTTATGAGTTCCTAATTCATTCATCATATATAAAGTCTGGGCTGAACATTGATTGATGCCTATCTAAAGGGGATATTATATATATATATATAAGAACTAAATATTGACCGATTGTTACAAAATTTTATATACTGGCTTGTATTAATATAATGTTTATTTGTGCAAAATTTAGTGGCTATCATAGTTATCATAGTTTATAATTTAATAGCTTTTAACTTGCCTTTGCTAAAATTTTTGGTTTCCGTGAGTGTTTTTATATGAAAGCTAAAGTCAAATATGGACTGATTCCTATAAAATTTGATAAACTGATCAAAAATTGCATAAAACTTCAGTATTTTAAATTTAATCGTCATAGCTATTACAATTGTATTCAATTTATCAGCATTAATGTGTTTCCCGGGGCGGGGTTATATGGGGGCTTTAACTAAATTTGAACCAATTTTGTCCATTTTCAACACACATCTTTTTCAAGATATCCAAAATACTTTTGTAAAATTTAGTTCCTCTAGCTCTTTTCGTTATGGCGCTATCGTGCTTTTATCTGACGGACAGACGGACATAAACAACCTTTTCTTTATGTATTTTTGTGTTTCCATAAGTTTTTTATATGGGAGCTATGGTCAAATGGTGACCGATTGTGACAAACTGGCTGGCATTGACATAAGACTTCCTTGTGCTAAATTTAGTCTTACTAGCTCTTGTAGTTAAGGAGCTATCGCGATTGTATCTGATTTATTTGCATATAAGTGTATTTTAGGTGAAATTTAGGCTGTTTTCGTAAGTTTTTTTGTATGGGAGCTATGGCTAAATGTGAACCAATTATTTATGATGCCTAGTGCATATGTAAAACTTCTAGATACCAAATTTTGTCATTATAACTGTTATAATTTGTCATTTATTAGCAGATATGTGATTAGCCTAGACGAGGTTATACGGGAGCTATGGTCAAATGCTAACCGATTTTGCCCAATTTCATGAAGAATGCTTTTGCTAAGTTTCAGTTAGCTAGCTCCTTTCGTTTAGGCGTTATCATAATTTCAACAGACAGACGGACAGACAGACGGACATCGCTCAATCGTCTTAGAATTTCATAAGGATTCAGAATATATATCATTTTTGATTTTTGAGCCAATATTAAGGAAATTACAAACGGAATGACAATCTCAATATACCCCCCATTCTTTTTGATGGTGGGTATAAAAATCGGACAAATATTATTAAATGAATTAAACAAGAAAGAACTATAGTTAGTAAAGCCCGACCCTCTGGTAAGCTATCTTTTATTTATCTTTTAGGTAAAGAGTAAAACCGCAAAGAAAATATTTATGTATGGAAATTTTTGTCATAATACTAACATTTTGCGAGCATTTAAATCATTTCCAGAGCTGTGGAAACTAGAGATAAATTTCGTTGATCTATTTTGTAATGTATAGTTTAGGCTAACACTTCAATGCTTTTCCGATTAGTGAGTATTTTTTGTAGTTTTGAAATAATTTAACCATAATGTATCCATATGGATACACTCAACATTGGAGGCATCTGACTATCTCTAAGACGAATATTTGACTCACATATCAACTTATGTTTATTATACCCTTCACCACCATTGGTATATATTAGGGTGTTTACTCGAGTTATGTTGGCTCGATTAATCGGAAAAATAAAATCGATTAATCGCTCGAGTAAAATAAAATGGCTAATTTCAAATAAAGATTTATTTGATATTTTATTTTCCACGAGTAATCGAGTTACTCGAGTAAAATTATTTCAATAATTTTGTTAGTATATTTTTATACCCTTCACCAATAGGTGAAAGGGTATTATAAGTTTGTGATTCCGTTTGTAATTTTTTTATTAGTGATCGTAGACCCCATAAAAATTATACCGATCGACTCAGAATCGGGAGGAGAATCGATTAAGCGATGTCCGTCTGTCTGTCTGTCTGTCTGTCTGTCCGTCCGTCTGTCTGTCTGTCTGTTGAAATCAAGTTTCTGAAGCCCCTGGAGGATGGACTTACATAAATTATATATCAGATTTTAGGAAATTCTCCCGCAATGAACGCTATTAAATTTCATTAAAATCGGTTTATAAACACCGAAAATATCGAAAAAATACCAAAAATTAGACGAAAATTTGAAAATTTTTGATTGAAACACACTTTTAAATAACAAGAGAAAAAAGATACTCCTGGTGTACATGTGACAATATATTATATATCAGATTGTAGGAAATAGTTTCCCAAAGCACTCTGTAAAATTTTATGAAAATCGGTCCATAAACAACTGAGATATCGCCAAAACACTGAATTTGATGTATCGCAAATTGCCCAAAGTTCGCATTAGAGAATGTTTGTTGAAAAAATGAAATGCAGAAATAGGAAAAACCATCCTCCTTTAGCACGGACCTACATAAATTTTATATCAGATTTTAGGAAATTCCCCCGCCAAGTACGTTATTAAATTTTATCAAAAGCGGTCCATAAACAATTGAGATATCGCCATAACACTGCATTTGATGTACAGCAAATTGCCCAAAGTACGTGTCTAAGAAATTTTGTTTACATTTTGTAAGTATTGTTTCAGCGATATCTCAGGTGTTTATAGACCGATTGTGATGAAATTTGACATCGTTCTTTGTGTGAGGATTTTCTAAAATCTATACTCCACAAATCTGATTACGAATACCATTCAAACTGTACCGATCAACTCAGAATCGGCAGGTGAATCGATTTTGCGACCTCCGTCCGTCTGTTTGTCTGTCTGTCTGTCCGTCCGTCTGTTTGTTTGTCCGTCCGTCTGTTTTTTGTCCGTCCGTCTATTTGTCTGTAATTTTTTCTGTTGTAGTCAAGTTTTTGGAGCTCCTGTTTTGTCGATATCTCAGGTGTTTATTTTGATGAAATTTAATAGCGTCCTTCGCAGGGGATTACCTAAATCCTGATGCATTCGGTAATTTGTGGTAGATATAATTTAGCGTTTAAGCGATGGTGTTTTGATCGACAAAGATAAAATTCAGGGTGGGACAATATCCTGAAATTTTATGTAAAATCCAGGAGCTCCACAAATCTGATTTTAGCAGACAGACACTCTGCATTAATCTTAATTTTGTGTCTGACTTTTGAACATTATGATAACATTTGAGAATGTATTATATATCAAATTATAGGTAATCTGCCTAGGAAGTACAAAAATGCAGCTAACTACATGATATCCGTTCAAAACCTACATATGTATGTAAGTATCTCACATATCAACGAAAATTTAAATTTTTTAATTGCAATTGGGAGAAATCCGTTCACGTTTGACAATTGATCCCGTATAACTTCGCCTAAAATAAGATGATGACATTTAGTAATGGGTGTTTTTTTAGAGGTATAGAATTGCGAATTGAAATAAAACACAAGAAAATCGTTTTAATGTCCATCAATTTGGCTTTATTGGAAGGATAATTTTATGCCATTAATGTTTAAATATGATTTTGGGCATGTGGCCGCCGCGGCTGGCTCGAATAAAGCCAATTCTACAGGTCCAATTTTCAACTACTTTTTCGAGCATATGGGGCCGTATGTTGGCAATAACGCCACGAATGTTGGCTTCCAGGTCCCCTAACGTTTCTGGTTTGTTGGCGTAGACGAGCGACTTCACATATCCCCAAAGAAAATAATCCAGTGGTGTCAAATCGCACGATCTTGGTAGCCAATTGACAGGTCCGCGAAATTATGCGCTCATCGAATGTTTCCTTCAATAAATCAATTATGACGTGCGCTGTGTGGCATGTAGCGCCGTCTTGTTGGAACCACAACTCATCCACATTCATGCCATCCAATTGAGGAACAAAATAGTCGGTTATCATGGCTCTATACCGGTCTCCATTTATGGTAACTGACTCTCCAGCATTATTTCGGAAGAAGTATGGCCCAATGACTCCACCAGCCCATAGAGCACACCAAACAGTCAGTTTTTGTGGATGTAATGGCGTCTCAAGGGTCTCATGTGGATTCTCTTCACTCCAAATGCGGCAATTTTGCTTGTTGACGTAGCCATTCAACCAAAAATGAGCCTCATCACTGAACAAAATTTTGCGATGAAAATCAGCATCGAGATCAATCTCATTTTCGGCCCATACACCAAAATCACGACGCATTGCATGGTCTCGCGGCTTTAATTCTTGCACCAGCTGGATCCTGTAAGGTCGCAAGCCAAGATCTTTGCGCAAAATCTTCCATAAAGTTGATGGACAAAGCTCCAATTGCTGTGCGCGGTGGCGAATCGATGCATTCGGGTCCTCTTCAACACTTTGCTCTACAGGAGCAATTGTTTCTTCGGTGCGCACTGTTCGACGTCGCTGCGGATGCGTATTATCACATAGAGTAAACGTAGTGCGAAAACGATCCATGGTTAACCGAATTAATTGCTCTGATGGACGATTATGTCGACCATAAAATGGACGGAGCTTGCGGTAAACTTCGCGAACTGAACCATTATTTTCGAAATAAATTTGCACGATTTGCAAGCGTTGTTCTTTTGTCAACCTGTTCATGATGAAATGGCAAACCAAACTAAATATTAATCACTTGACAGCTGACAAAATGGCCGCCAGTTAAAAAAGTGATGCCAACTTAAAGTTCTATACCTCAATAAAAAACACCCGATATAAAGACGTTGTACAATATTTATATTCAGGGCAATAGCGCCTAAAATAAACTTTCTAGAGGGACAACATTTGACAAAAGTATTTCTGATCTCTTGAAAAGTTCGATATTGAAAATGGGCGAGCTCTACTCACATTTAGTGAAATCTCCCATATAACCCCGACCGGGAATCGATTTAATGCTGATAAATTAAATCACATTAAAATTGCACAAGGAACTAGAGCAAAACTTTCCAAACATCCATCGGACAGGTCGAAAGAACAATACATCCCAAATATTATTGATGAAGTGTTCATTTTAATTAATTAACTAACTTTAGATTAATAAGTAAATCTTTAATAACTTTTCCGACAAAGCTGATATCCATCCATTCAAAAGCTATATATTTCACGTATGTATCTAAAACTAAGAGTGTATACCCTATAATTTTAAGGCTTATCATTGTTAAAGCTTTGACCTAAATCAGTTCAGAGTTTTACATAACTATTTAATCATTAACTTTTAATAGTTGGACAATTCGTATGAATTAAAGCACACAACCCTCACTGGGCACTGTGTTTTTGGATTGCATGCCAGAATACTTAAACTTCATCAAATCGATGTGCTATTGCAAATGTAAGGGCATCTACATTTTGAAGCATCTTTTCTGCATGGTTTATCTGGTCTATCGAACTTTATTAAATGTTCGTAAAATATGTGTCTATTTTATTTCGAAGCTACTGGCTGGCTTAAATATGCATTCTCTACTTGTAGTCTAGTAATCATTATTTTTCACAAAGGGACCACTTTAGAACCCAAGTGAAGCTTCCCTAGACATCAGCCACCTGCCCAACCTAACCTTTGGGTGCATAACTATTCTAGATGATGACGCCACCGAAAAGCTTTTCTTTTTCCGACTCTTAATTTTAAAGATTCTTTGCATATAATACTAGTATAACCAAATTTTGCTTGGAATTACATTAAGTACTTTTGCAGCACCATTGGTGAAGGGTATCCAAGATTCGGCAAAGCCGAATATACCACTCTTACTTGTTTTTAAATAAAACGACTAAAATTTTTCTCATCGTATTTCTAAACTGTTAAGTTTGTAAAAAAAATGTTGGCCAAATGGAGAGCTAAGATACTACTTGCTGTATGTTTTGCTAGTTTAGTATGCATTTTTCTTTGTGTTTTTTTTTTTTTGATTACTAGTTAAGGAAAAGTTTTCTTGTTTAATGTAAATTGTTGTTATTCCCCTAACACGCAAATAATGGCCAACTTTGGCCAAATAGTATTTGCTGCTACTAATGATATATACCAATTTATGCAATAATCAAGGGTTCAAATGAAGACCACTTAAATCAATTATCTACCGTTCTATGGTCCATCTTAGGCAATAGTTGATGGTTCTACTATAGTTAATTTGAAGCAATAATCGAGGGTTTTAATATAGTTAATTTTCCATTTACGAAATAATAATAAATAGCCTAATCCATCATAGACCTGTTGTGGTATCCAATATATTCGTAATTTCTGCCATAGTTTATTTAAAGGTAATAATGTAATCGTAGCTCCTGTTATAGATTATTTAAAGGTACCATTGTAATCGTAAAACCTACCAAAGTCTAGTTGAAGTCTCCAATTTATTTGTAGATACTACTATAGTTTAGTTGAAGATCCCTGTGTAATCGTAGGTCCTACTATAGTAACAGTACATCCTACTATATTACAGTTATAGGACGCAATGTAATCGTAGATCCTACTTTAGTCCAGTTGAAGATCCCATTGTAAAAATAGGTAAAAGGTAGTCGTAGAGCCCACTAATCTATTAGATCAAACTCAGGAGTAATTTTAACATACATTTTTTAACCGATTAACTCGAGTACTTTTTAACGATTTTCGGAGTAATTAAAAAACCCCATTTTTAAGTTATTTGATTACTCAAACAATTAAAAGTCGAGTAAAATGAACATATATAAGTATTATAAGTTTATGCTGATGTAAGTAACGTATAGAAATATTCGTCTTAGACCCAGCTTTTAGTATACCAATAGGTTTAGAATCCTTTTCTGAGTCGCTATTGAAATTCGTTAAAATCTGTCCATTATTTATGGTACCTCCCATAGGTCTCACTTCTCGGAATTGATATACTGGCCACAAATATCAATATTTTTTCATGAAATTAAAAAAAAATACTTCGTTGAAATCGGTGCACATTTGGCCATAGCTCCCATACAAACTCTTCTTTAAAAACGCACTTAATGAGACAAAAGTCACTAAAACGCTCGTAAATTTGAAGATAATCAGAATTTTACGTTTAGTTTTTGCACAAATAATTTCTGTAATCAACTGTAATCAAATTGCCAAATTTTGAGATAATCGCTCCAAATGATGAAAACGGATTAAATATATAATTTTTGAGAAAATGTTTCTATGATGGCAAAATTTAGCAAATATTTGTCTTTATATAGGAAAAAGAAGACCTTTGACCTTAATGGTGAAGGGTATCGTATGGTCGGGCTTGGCCAACTATAGCACTTTCTTACTTGTTTTTAAGATCATTTTGAATAAAAGACATTTGTTTTCTTAACAAAACTGATAAATTAATTTTTTTAGACTTTCCCCACAAGAAAAAGTCAAACAGGGATAAATCACACGACCAAATCAATCGCTCAAGCAGAGTATCCAACGAGCTGTGTAGTACGTAGGTATTAAACATTTCATGTGTGTTCAATTTTAAAAACGGAACGACAACCCGTTAGATAGTAATGAAAGGTTAAATTACAGCATGCGATGTCATTACAAACTTTTTAGAAAATATTTTGTAGCATACTTTAGGGGTGTTCAAAATAACTTCTATGCCAAAAAGCTTTTAAAAGTTGATATGGGCAAATTCTGCGTGACGGACGATACATTTGTAAGGATTTCGTTGAACTTAAATGTATCCCATTGCCGTTCCACACTAGACATTTGTTTATTTTAATACTTATACTAGATATTCGCTTTTAAAGTGCTCTGACGGACGCTACAAAAAATGGAAGTGACTTTTTTTAAAGTTTCCATTTTCCCCAAAAATCCATAAATGAACTGTTGCGGACGCTATGTGACGGACGATACAGTTTTTACTTGAATGTTTTTTATTAGGAAAAAATTCATATTTCATATTTTTTTAAAGAATTCGTTAATCAGTGAAAATAATGGTTTTATATGTTCCCGAATTTCATCTTCTTTATTTTCGTTTTCGCGGTTAAAATGCGATTTTTGGGCACAATTTAATATGTCACAAAACGGCTACTTACATATATTTATTTAAAGTTTTTCACTTTTTACATCTTATTTTTCAAAAAAAATGAGGCGGCTAGCTATTAGAGTGCCACAAAAATAAAAAAATATTTTTTTTTTCAAAGCATCAAATTTGGCCCACTGTATGTTTTTAACGCCTAATACCTTAAATTTAATCTGTGGATATAGACAGTGTTATTGCTTTATGAATAAGACAGACATGTGTTCGTAAATTTTTCATTTAATTAATATCATTTTGTAAAAAATATATACTGTGACGGACGCTAAACACTTTCCCATACATATTATTCTGTAAAATGCTATATAAACATCTATATATTTTTAGCCTAATGTAAAGCATACTATAAGTTTTCTTTTCGAACCAAGTTCAATTGGAGAAAAAAGAAAAATTAAATTAGTCAAGTTAAAAAAAACCTTAATTTCTGTGACGCTATTAGCCCTTTTTTACTTGATGTTATTTAAATCATTCCAATTACTTTTGATGGGCTCTTTTATATATATATATGATACCTAAATAGATGTTTTTGTGATTTTTATGAACTTTTAAAAAACCTATTATTTTAAAAAAATGTATAAAAATTCGAGATGGTTGCCAATAAGACCTGGCATTCATGAAGAGAGCAATCAAAAATTGTACCCATTTTATATTTTAAAGGACATATGGTACATTTTTTCATAAACACAAATACGTGATTTTGACAGTTTTAAAATGTTGCCCTTATTTTAATGTTTTTCGGATTTGCCCAAAAAAAGCAAATAAAATTCCATTCAAAAAAAAAAAATAAAAAATATTATGTTCAATTTTTTAAACAGAAAAATTTCAAAAAGTGCAGTTGGCACCTTTGCACTCTAAGCTAGCGATATGTTCTTATGTTTGCATTGGGTATATTTTGACAAATAAGTATGAAATTTATTTAAGTTTATATTATTAATTATTTAGATAACCCTAAAAGTAAACTACACACAAACTTCTAAGATATCTTATATTTCGATCAACATCGAGTGCGATGGCCCCTGTAGTCGATATTTCTGAGTTCACACCATTTAGCTGAAGAAGCCAAAGTTCATCAGAATTAAAAACTTTTATCTTTTAGAGCCTCGTGAACTGAGTGGTTGCTTTGTTAATTTTAAGCGGAACATTTAGTATTTGTCAAAGTCAACAGGCACGCGAAATGACCACCCATTTTAAGAAAAAGTACAAAAATACAAAAAAAAAGTAAGAAAGTGCTATAGTCGGTCAAGCCCGACCATACAATACCCTTCACCACTAAGATCAAAGGTGTTATTTTTGCTGTATAAAGAAAAATATTTGCTAAATTTTGCCATCATACAAACATTTTCTCAAAACTTATATATTTAAGCTGTTTCCGTCATTTGGACTTATATGAGAGCTTGGGTCAAATATTGACTGATTATCTCGAAATTTGGCAAGTTAATTGCAGTTGTTACAAGAAATATGTATGCAACAAATAAATTAAAAATTCTCATTATCTTTGGATTTACGAGCGTTAAGGTGGTTTTTGTCTCAGTTAGTGTGTTTTTTAAGAAGAGTTTGTATGGGAGCTATGGTCAAATGTGGACCATAGCTTTGGTATAGTGATTAAAATTTACATAAGCAGTATTTGTTTTAAATTTCATAAAAAAAAGATTGATATTTGTGGCCAATATATCAATTCCGGGAAGTGGGACCTATGGGAGGTATCATAAAAAATGAACCGATTTTGACGAATTTCAATAGCCATGATCCCATTATAAAAGAAATGATCTGTGTCATTTCATTAAATTATCTTTAGAATTGCGACCTGTTGTTTGATTACAGGGTTTTACATGGGGGTCCAGCCAGCCAGCCAGACGAACGGACATCGCTAAATCAACTCAGAAAGTGATTCTAAGCCTATTGGTATACTAAAAGGTGGGTCTAAGACAAATATTTCTATGCGTTACATACATCAGCACAAACTTATAATACCCTTTCCACCTATGGTGGTGAAGGGTATAAAAAACACTATAAAGCATATTGACATCTTGTACAAAACACTCGACACAACATGACACAGCTATAACTTTTATTAGCAACCAAAATTTTTACTTAATATCTTTATATTTGAAACTAATTTCATTTATAATACAAATTAAATATTTAAAAGATAATGTTAAAATAATGTGGCATGTCATGTTTTTCTACCAAGAATTTGTTACATTATAAAGTCAAACGAAATTAATTACAACATGACAGTGTATGTATCTGTTTGTGAGGCCGTTTGATTGTAGGAAGTTAAGGTCCTTGAAATACCATGTCTGTTTGTGTGTCTGTCTATCGGTTTGTCTGAAGGCTCTTCAAATAAACGTAATCATAAAATATGGGAGTAATGTAGCTTTAACTATAGGCAGTTTTTTACTTTTACTTTAATGTTATTAATTTCTTTTGGGGGGTTCTTAGAAAAAAAAAATGTTTTTTTATTACGAGTATTAATATTTTTTGTGGTTTTGAATTTTATGGGTTCAAAAACTGTTCGGCTTGTCAACATAATTAATATCCTAAATATAAAAGCAACAACAACAAAATATGATTACCATTTTATTAGGAAAAGGTGAAAAAGCATAATAATTTATGTTTATTTTAAATTACTCTGAAATCTATGTTTAATTCAAATATACAGACTGTTTTACTACGTGTACTCAAATGTTTTTCTACGGAATATTGTGACACTAGATCTAAAAGCTTAGATCTGAAAATTTGAGCCAAATCGGACAACGTTTTATGGGCGCGCATCGGGTACAAAGTTTAAGAGCCCATTTGTATGGGGAAAAATGGGTTATTTTTTGATTTTGCGAAATTTAGACCAAAAATAAATTATTCTTACAATAAAAAATAACAGAATATTAAAGAGAACTAACACAGCTTTATTTCAAATCACTAAAGACGAAAATCCATGAAGTAGTTTAAAAGTAATTGCAGTTTTCCCTAAATTTCGCAAAAAAATAACCCATTTTTCCCCATACAAATGGGCTCTTAAACTTTGGACCCGATGCGCGCCCATTGAAAGATGAGCAAATTTAGGTTCACAATAATTTTAACTATTTCGCCTTAGCAATATGAGCATTAAAATATATAAGCATTAAAATATTTGACTTCCTCCTTTTTCTTTCTATGTATAAATGGAGTTGCTGTACATATTATCTATTGGGGCTTTTTAAGGATTACATTTCAATTAAGTTGTTATTAGAAAAATATAATAAAAATGAGCATGTTGGCAGTTTTAACAGATTAATGTTGTTATTGAAATGATTTATATTGGATGTTCGAAAATGTTTAGTTGGATTTTTTTTATCTGAAACCATCTTCATTAAACTTAATATCGCACTTAGGGAGTTATTCTCCTTTCATATTATGAAAGTATTAAAACTTTTTTAGACAACCTCTCTGTTTTCTTTGAAAATTATTTTTTCAGGTGGATCTGACCCAACTTGAGATCTCTGGTATGCTAGGCTGATGACTAACCTGCTATGCCTAATATCAAAAATAATGGATATATGTATAATTGTCATTTCGTGTGTTATTTTATAAGTAGTAGCTTAACCCTCTAGTTCCCAATTAATTTAGAAATATAAGAAAATTTATTTTATTATTTTCGCAACATCTGCTGTCTTTTTTCTATAGAAAATTTTTCAAAATTTTTTAAGCAAATTTTTCAAAAATTTCTTATTTTTGAAGGAAATTTTTCAAAAATTTCTTATTTTTATAAGAAATTTTTCAAACATTTCTTATGCCTATAATAGTTTTTTCAAAAATTTCTGATTTTTATAGGATTTTTTTTTTCAATTTCTGATTTTTATACGATATTTTCCAAAAATTTCTAATTTCTATATGAAATTTTTTAAAAAGTTTTTATTTTTAAATGAAATTTTTAAAATTTTCTTATTTTTATAGGAATTGTTTTAGTTTAAATTTAATATTTTTATAGGAAATTTTGAAATTTTTTTTTATTTTTGTTGAAAATTTTCCAAAAATTTCTTATTTTTATAAGAAATTTAAAAAAAAATTCTGATTTTTTAAAGAATCTTTTAAAAAATTTATTATTTTTATAGGAACATTTTCAAAAATTTCTTATTTTTATAGGAAATTTTTCAAAAATTTCTTATTTTTATAAAAACATTTTCAAAAGTTTCTTATTATTAAAGGAAATTTTTAAATTTTTTTTTTTTTTTATAGGAAATTTTTCATAGATTTCTTATTTTTATAGGAAATTTTACGAAAATTTGTGATTTTTATACGATATTTTCCAAAAATTTCTTATTTTAATAGAAAATTTTTCAAAAATTTCTTATTTCTATAAGAATTTTTACAAAAATTTCTGATTTTTATAGGATTTTTTTTAAATTTCTGATTTTTATAGGAATTTTTTCAAAAATTTCTAATTCTATAGGAAATTTTTCAAAAAGTTTTTATTTTTAAAGGAAATTTTTAAAATTTTCTTATTTTTATAGGAATTTTTTTAAAAGGTATCATATTTTTATAGGAAATATAAAAAAAAAAATATTTTTATAGAAAATTTTCAAGAAATTTCTTATCAGAAAATTTTCAAAAATTTCTTATTTTTAAAGGAATCTTTGAAATATGTTTTATTTTTATAGGAACTTTTTCAAAAAATTTCTTATTTTTATAGGAAGTTTTTCAAAAATTTCTTATTTTTTCAGGAAATTTTTTTAAAAATTTCTTATTTTTATAGAAAATTTTTTCAAAAATTTTTTATTGTTTTAGTAGAAAATTTTTCAAAAATATCTTATTTTTTTCGGGAATTTTTCGAAAATGTTTGTTTTTTTTTATAGGTTTTTTTTTTTTAATTTCTTATTTTTATAGAAATAAATTTTTAAAATAATTCTGATTTTTAAAAGAATCTTTTAAAAAATTTCTTATTTTTATAGGAACTTTTTAAAAAATTTCTTATTTTAATAGGAAATTAAAAAAAAAAATCTTATTTTTGCAGGAAATTTTTCAAAATTTTTTAATAAGAAATATATCCTTGCTAAAGCCTTGGTAAGATATTAGCTGCAGGTCTTTCGAGTAGATCTAATTCCTACATAATTATTAAATAAGACTTGATCTATTAGTATAGAAATCAATTTAACGTTTTTTAACAGAATTTCCCCGTTACTTTTTGTCAAATATTTCGGAACACTTACAAAATTATTACGAGAATAAGTAATTTTCAATCATACTTGTTAAATTGTTATCTAAACAAGTGTATAGCAAGTTATAAGAATTTATTAAAAAGCATTTTAAAACTTATTAAATGGTTTTGAAAAGACATTTTAAGACAATTAAGAGATTTTCCTCTGTCTTTAGTGTATTCATCCTCTATATCGTTTTGCATGATCTCCATAAACCAGCATAAACACACTTTTAGAAGCCACTTAAATACTAATAAAAAGCCTTATATAAATACGAGAAAATATACCTGACAATAACATAAATGATAAACTAATAGAAATCATAAAAATAAGTACAAACAATTTGGCGGTCCCAACTTTGGACTATACCATTACACATGAGATTTTAGAGTTCTCAATTCATCCTATCATTTTTGGCTAACGGTTACAATTATTTGAGGGTGACGTTGGCTAGAATACTTTTTTTTTGGTATAAACTGGGAACCATTATCAACAAAACGGTACTATAGTAAGTCTAATTATTTCATCACTACGAAAAACTTGACAATTCAAAGTAAATTTTTTGACGATAATGTTCCAAATGTTCACTCATTTGATAGGGTACACAATTTTTCAAAAACCAATGATATTTTTCTAATGTTTTTCAACAAAATTAATCTTAAAGTGTTATTTTTGATATAAGCTGTAGTATAGATTTATGTGTCAAATAGTATCATAGATATTACATTTTATGGTTATCTCTTAAAAAAACACATAATAAACTGTTCTGACTCCTTGTACTTTGTAAAATTCGTATATATTTTAGCAAAATTATTATATTTTATATAAAACAAGTAAGAGTGGTATATTCGGCTTTGACGAATCTTGGATACCCTTCACCAATGGTGTTGCAAAAGTATTTAATGTAATTCCTAGCAAAATTTGGTTATACTAGTATTATATGCAAAGAGTCTTTAAAATTAAGAGTCGGAAAAAGAAAAGGCTTTCGGTGGCGTCATCATCTTAAATAGTTATGCACCCAAAGGTTAGGTTGGGCAGGTGGGTGATGTCTAGGGAAGCTTCACTTGGGTTCTAAAGTGGTCCCTTTGTGAAAGATAATGATTACTAGACTACAAGTAGAGAATGCATATTTAAGCCAGCCAGTAGCTTCCAATTAAAATATACACATATTTTACGAACATTTAATAAAGTTCGATAGACCAGATAAACCATGCAGAAAAGATGCTTCAAAATGTAGATGCCCTTACATTTGCAATAGTACATCGATTTGATGAAGTTTAAGTATTCTGGCATGCAACCCAAAAACACAGTGCGTAGTGAGGGTTGTGCTCTTTAATTCGTACGAATTATCCCACCAGTAAAAGTTCTTGATTAGTTATGTAAAACTCTGAAGTTAGCGGACTGATTTAGGTCAAAGCTTTAACAATGATAAGCCTTAAAATTATACGGTATACACTCTTAGTTTTAGATACATACGTGAAATATATAGCTTTTGAATGGATGGATATCAGCTTTGTCGGAAAAGTTATTAAAGATTTGCTTATTAATCTGGAGTTAGTTAATTACTTAAAATGAACACTTCATCAATAATAATTGGGATGTATTGTTCTTTCGATCTGTCCGATGGATGTTTGGAAAGTTTTGCTCAAGTCCTTGTGCAAATGTGAATAGAGCTCGCCCATTTTCAATATCGAACTTTTCAAGAGATCAGAAATACTTTTGTCAAATGTTGTCCCTCTAGAAAGTTTATTTTAGGCGCTATGGCCCTGAATATTAATATTGTACAACGTCTTTATACTAAATGTCATCATCGTATCTTAGGCGAAGTTATACGGGAACAATTGTCAAACGTGAACGGATTTCTCCCAATTGCAATTAAAAAATTTAAATTTTCGTTGATATGTGAGATACTTACATACATATGTAGGTTTTGTCCGTCCGTCTACAGACAGGTAGACGGACGGACAAAAAAACAGACGGACGGACGGACAAACAAACAGACGGACAGACAGACAAACAGACGGACGGACAGACTTAGGTTGCGAAATCGATACTCCTGCCGATTCTGAGTTGATCGGTACAATTTGAATGGTAATCGTAATCAGATTTGTGGAGTTTATATATCAGATTTAGAAAATCCTCACACAAAGAACGATGTCAAATTTCATCACAATCGGTCCATAAACACCTGAGATATCGCTGAAACAATACTTACAAAATGTAAACAAAATTTCTTAAACACGTACTTTGGGCAATTTGCTGTACCTCAAATGTAGTGTTATGGCGATATCTCAATTGATTATGGACCGCTTTTGATAAAATTTAATAATGTGCTTGGCGGGGGAATTTCCTAAAATCTGATATAAAATTTATGTAGGTCCGTGCTAAAGGAGGATGGTTTTTCCTATTTCTGCATTTCATTTTTTCAACAAACATTCTCTAATGCGAACTTTGGGCAATTTGCGATACATCAAATTCAGTGTTTTGGCGATATCTCAGTTGTTTATGGACCGATTTTGATAAAATTTTACAGAGTGCTTTGGCAAACTATTTCCTACAATCTGATATATAACATATTATCACATATACACCAGGAGTATCTTTTTTCTCTTGTTATTTAAAAGAGTGTTTCGATCAAAAATTTTAAAATTTTCGTCTAATTTTTGGTATTTTTTCGATATTTTCGGTGTTAATAAACCGATTTTAATGAAATTTAATAGCGTTCATTGCGGGAGAATTCCTAAAATCTGATATATAATTTATGTAAGTCCATCCTCCAGGGGCTTCAGAAACTTGAAATCGATTCTCCTCCCGATTCTGAGTCGATCGGTATAATTTTTATGGGGTCTACGATCACTAATAAAAAAATTACAAACGGAATCACAAACTTATAATACCCTTTCACCTATTGGTTAAGGGTATAAAAATATATACTATTTCTATGAACAAAAACTTAAAAAGGGTTAAGTGACACTTCTAAATATAAAAGACTTGATGATGTGTTACATAAATTCATAAATATTTGTCTTAAATCTAATACATAAATATTTATTTTTCATGTTGAAACCAAGGGCATTTATAAAGTTTTTAACATTTCATTTGAATTCGAAATAGAAGGGCACAAGTATTTAGAACTGTCATGTATTTATGTAGTTCATCAACAATTTAAAAATTGTATTATTTATGCATGTACTGATATTTGACAGGTAGAATGAAATTTGCATGTGTAACAAAATGCTAAAACGTACTAATACATACATACATTCATTACAAAACATTTTACGTGTCCCAAACACAGCTTATGTAAAGCTGTTATCAGGGGGACCAGAGATTGGGTAAGTATAAATTTAGCACATTGTTGCAGTATATATACATTGTTTAAGTATATTTTGATGAAAGTAGACATTATATATATCGCTAAATTTAGAAACATATCTCGAGGGTGCAGCTAATTCAAAATGTGGACCGAATTCGAAAATATCTTGTTACCTTAGTTGGTATTGTTGATAAAATCTTTGAACTAAATGCAGTTGCAGTAGCTTTATTGTTCACCATTTAAAAGCATCTACCGTATATAAAGTCTGGATTTAAAAAATTTCAGACAAATTTTGACTTATATGGGAGGGGTCAGAACCCCATGAGATTAAAAAGATTTGACATATTTTTCCCACCGGTCACGCTTTAACAAACTGTCAAAATTTTAGAAAAATCGGTCAGCTCGGTCATCCATATTTGTCACTTTTAATATCTGACTTATATGAGAGGGGTTACGCCCACATGAGATTTCAAAAGAAAACCTAGCCAATTTGGTCCACCGGTCACGCCCACTTGTAATATCAAAAAAACCCCTAGCCTATTTTAACCAGCGCTCACACATTGCCATACTGTTAAAAATCGGTAAGCTAGTTTCGGCGCCCTTTAATATCAAACAATATACAGACTGACAAATAGACGCGAACATTTTTTATACCCACCATCAAAAAGAATAGGGGGTTTATTGAGATTGTCATTCCGTTTGTAATTTCCTTAATATTGGCTCAAAAATCAAAAACGATATATATTCTGAATCCTTATGATATATATTCTGAATCCTTATGAAATTCTAATTCTGAGCGATGCCCGTCTGTCTGTCCGTCTGTTGAAATCACGATAACGCCCAAATGAAAGGAGCTAGCTCACTGAAACTTAGAAAAAATATTCTTCATCTCTGACAAAATTTTGGAATTGAAATTGGGCAAAATCGGTTCACATTTGACCATAGCTCCCGTATAACCTCGTCTAGGCTAATCGCTTATTTGTAAATAAATGACAAATTATAGCAGCCATACTGATAAAATTTGGTATATAGAAGTTTTACATTAGCCCTAGCCAGCGTGTAAAATTTCATCAAAATCGGTTCACATTTAGCCATAGCTCCCATACAGAAAACTTATGAAAACAGCCTAAATTTCACCTAAAATAGACTTATGCCAATAAATCTAAAAGTGTAACAGATATAACCACTAAATTTGGCACAATAAAGTCTTACATCAATACCAGCCAGTGTGCAAAATTCTATCGGAATCGGTCACCATTTGACCTAGCTCCCATATAAAAAACTTACGAAAACACAAAAATTCAAAAAGAAAAGGGGATTTATGTCCGTCTGTTCGTTAGATAAAATCGAGATAGCTCCTTAACTACAAGAGCTAGTAAGATTAAATTAAGCACAATAAAGTCTTATGTCAATGCCAGCCTGTGTTTTGTCACAATTTGTCGGTCAATCGGTCACCATTTGACCATAGCTCCCATATAAAAAACTTATGGAAACACAAAAATACATAAAGAAAAGGTTGTTTATGTCCGTCTGTCCGTCAGATAAAAGCACGATAGCGTCTTAACGAAAAGTGGTAGAGGAACAAAATTTTACAAAGGTATTTTGGATGTTTTGAAAAAGATGTGTGTTGAAAATGGACAAAATCGGTTCCAAATTAGTTAGAGCTCCCATATAACCGCGCCCCGGGAAACACATTAATGCTGATAAATTGAATACAATTGTACTAGCTATGACGATTATATTAAAAATAGGGAAGTTTTATGCAAATTTTGATCACTTTATCAAATTTTATAAGAATCAGTTCATATTTGACTTGAGCTTTGATATAAAAAATACTCACGGAAACCAAAAATTTTAGCAAAGGCCAGTTAAAAGCTATAAAATTAGAAACTATGATAGCTATGGCCACTAAATTTTGCAAGAATAAGCTCTATATATATACGAGCCAGTGTGTACAATTTTGTAACAATCGGTCAATATTTGGCAATAATTCTTATATATATAACATCCTCTTTTTATATCTGCAATCAAAAAGATTTGGAGGTACATTCATTATGTTAAGATTGCACTTATGAAATTAGATAGGCATAAATCAATGTTCAGCCCAGACTTTATATATGATAAATGCATTAGGATCTCCTAACGAAATATATGGACCTGCCGTATTACTATTAACGTGTTTAGCCTAACTAAAAATTAAGCACAAAGAAAAGTATTTAACAACTTATTAATGTAAAACTATACCCGGTTATGAGACCGAATTTTGATCAAAGTAAATACTGGGGAAACCACTAAAATATTTTTAAATGTTGAACTATAAAGCTACGGCAACCGAATTTAGTCCAAAGGTTTTACCAACAATACCAGTTAGCTTAGCGATTTTTTCAGTTTTGGTCCAGATTTTGAATTAGCTGCACCCTTGTACATATATGAGATATGTGTCTAAATTTAAGACAACTTGATGGTGGGTATATAAGATTCGGCACAGCCGAATATAACACTCTTACTTGTTATATCTACAATCAAAAAGATTTGGAGGTACATTCAGTATATTAAGATTGCATCTACGAAATTAGATAGCTATCAATCATTGTTTGGTCCAGACTTTATACACGGTAGTTGCATTTGGAACTCCTAACAAAATATAAGAACCTGCCATGTTGCTATAAACATGGTTATGGCACAACGAAACAGCTTATTAATGTAAAACTATATTCGGTTATGGAACAGCATTTTGTCCAAGGTAAATACTTGGGAAAACACTTAGATACTTTTAAATATTGAACTATATTAACTATACCACTGCAACCGAATTTAGTCCAAATATATTACCAACAATACCACATTTGGTCAACATTTTGAATTAGATGCACTCTCTTACAACTTGATGGTGGGTATACAAGATTCGGCACAGCCGAATATAACACTCTTACTTGTTATATCTACGATCAAAAAGATTCGGAGGTACAAGCAGCATATTTAGATTGTGTATATGGTAGATGCATTAGGAACTCCTAACAAAGTATATGGAGCAGTCGTGTTACTATCAACTTCTTTATCCTAACTAAATATTAAGCTAAACGAAAAGTATTTAACAACTTATTAATGTAAAACCATACCCGGTTACGATGATGAATTTTGTTTAAAGTAAATAAATACTAGGTGAACCGCCGTGGTATAGCAGGTTAGTCATCCGCCTAGCATACCAGAGGCCCAAGTTCGATCCCTGGCCAGACTCACTTGAAAAAATAAATTTTCAAAAAAGCGGCGGTTCACCTCATAACTCAGCTAGCCACTGGTTATTGAGTATTAGGCTATGTAAAACTTCTCTAAGTAATGCATTTGCCGTTCGGAGCCGGCGTTAAAACGTAGGTCCCTTTCAATGAGTCTAAAACGAGAATCGGATGCAGCTCATTGTCTGAGAGAAGTACCCCTTGTTCCAATTGGAATGTTGTCGGGGAATTATATATATATATATATATATATATATATATATATATATATATATATATATATATATATATATATATATTTATATATATAAATAAATACTAGGGAAACCACTTATATACTTTTGAAACTATAAAGCTACTGCAATCGAAATTATTCCAAATATTTTACCAACAATACCAACTAGCGTAACAACTTTTTTCGAATTTGGTCCACATTTTGAATTTGCTGCACCCTCGTAGATATATGAGATATGTTTCTAAATTTAACATAACTTGATGGTGGGTATATAAGATTCGGCACAGCCGAATATAACACTCTTACTTGTTATATATAGGTATAGATTAACTATAGCAAACGATAAGAAATTAATGCAATAAGTAAGGAATTTATATTAAAAGAAAATAACTTTAGCGCAAGTGTGATCGAAATTGATAAACATTTGAATATGAGGACTATTTATGACCACTTCCTTTAAGGAACGACCAACATACATTGCGCACTTGCTCACATTTTTCATAATCTTGCGGTGACCCTGCTTAATATATACAATAGAAAATGACACAACAGCTTAGAAATTCAAATAATAATAATTTGAAAAAAAAAACGAGAGCTAGAATAGAAATCATAATAATGCTAAATATGCATTTAAGGAACGAATTTATGCAAATCTGTGGAAAATCTTTTTATTATTCTAACAAGCTCCTAAAAGCATACTTCACAATATCAAACTGAAACATTGTAGAAAAAAAAAATCCACATTTACATGATTATATATACATATGTATGAGAGTAAGGGCAAAAAATGATTATGGTAACGAAAGAAACCCTTTTGTAAAACCCAACAAAAGCAACAAAACTATTGTATATGAATGTATTTAAATCCATATTAGAGAAAAAGATTTATTTATTTCGTTACATGCCAAACAAATACAAAAATATAGAGCAAAACTTTACAGAATTTGCTTTAAATTACAAAAATCTACTCCTTTACTCCCTTACCCCCCTTTGGGTTAACAAAAAATCTAAACAAAAAATTTAAACAAATATTTTTGCCAGTCATCATTTTGTTATTCTGCAAATCGTTTTTTTTTTTTTAATTTTTGTTAAATATTTTTATACAAACCATCATTTGGGTTTTATGTTATTTTTATTTACTTTTTTTATTTCGATAATATTGCGTGTCAGGTTGTACATATAAGAGTATATCTGCTATAGTTGAAGAGTTGACGATGATGTTGATGACGATAATGGTGTTGGTAAGGATAATGATGATGACGACAATGAAGGTCTGGTTTTATATAAAAACTATCAAATGGTCTGTTTGTTTTTTTTTTATTATTTTTCAGGTGTCTCTAACCTTCTTTACCATCTATAGGTGTACATTAGGGCGATCCTTGTTATACCCACCATCAAAAAGAATGGAGGGTATATTGAGATTGTCATTCCGTTTGTAATTTCCTTAATATTGGCTCAAAAACCAAAAGTATATTCCGAATCCTTATGAAATTCTAAGACGATTGAGCAATGTCCGTCTGTCTGTCCTCCTTTCTGTCCGTCTGTCTGTCTGTTGAAATCACGATAACGCCTAAAGGAAAGGAGCTAGCTCACTGAAACTTAGTAAAAGTATTCTTCACCTATGAGAAAATTTTGATATTGAAATCGGGTAAAATCGGTTAACATTTAACCATAGCTCCCGTATAACCTCATCTAGGCTTATAGCATATTTGCTAATAAATGACAAATTATAATAGCTATAATGACAAAATTTGGTGTCTAGAAGTTTTACATAAGCACAAGGCAGCCTATAAAATTCATCGAAATCGGTTCATATTTAACCATAGCTCCCATATAAAAAAACTTACGGAAACATCCTAAATTCCACCTGAAATACACTTAAATGCCAATAAATGATAAAATATAATAGCTTTGGCCACTGACTTTAGCACAAAGAAGTCTTATGTGAATGCCAGCCAGTGTGCAAAATTTTTCACAATCGGTCACCATTTGATCATAGCTCCCATATAAAAAACTTAAGGAAACACAAAAACATAGAATGAGGAGGTTTATGTCCGTCTGTCCGTTAGATAAAAGCGTGACACCTTCTTAACTACAAAAGCTAGAGAGGCAAAATTTTACAAAAGTATTTTTGATATGTAACAAAAAATGTGTACTTAAAAATGGGCGAAATCGGTTCACATTTAGTTAGAGCTCCCATATAACCCCGCTCCGGGAAACACATGAATGCTGAAAAATTGAATTCAATTGTAATAGCTATGACGACTAAATTTATAATAGAGAAGTTTTATGCAACTATTGGCCAGTATATCAAATTTTATAGGAATCGGTCCATATTTGACTATAACTTTCATATAAAAAACACTCCCGGAAGTCAAAAAATGTTTAGCAAGGACCAGCCAGTGTGTGAAATTTTGTTACAATCGGTCAACATTTGGCTATAATTCTTACATATATATTACATCCCCTTTTTATACCCACCATCAAAAAGAATGTAATTTCCTTAATATTGGCCCAAAAATCAAAAACAAAAATATATTCTGAATCCTTATGAAATTCTAAGGCAGCTTGTAAAATTTCATCAAAATCGGTTGACGTTTAGTCATATACAAAAAACTTACGGAAACAGCCAAAATTTCACCTAAAATACACTTAAATGCCAATAAATCTAAAACTATAACAGATATAACCACTAAATTTAGCACGAGAAGGTCTTATGCCAATGCAGCCAGTGTGCAAAATTTTGTTACAATCGGCTACTATTTGACCATAGCTCCCATGTAAAAAACTTACAGAAACACAAAAATACAATAAGAAAACACGGTCTATGTCCGTCTTTCCGTCAGAGAAAAGCGCGATAACTCCTTAACTACAAGAGCTAGAGAGACAAAATTCAGCAATAATATTTTAGATGTATTATAGAAATTGCGTGCTAAAAATGGGTAAAATCGGTTCACATTTAGTTAGAGCACCCATATAACCCTGTCCCGGGAATCACATTTATGCAAACAAATTGAATAAAATAGTAAAATCTATGACTACTACATTTAGAACAGAGAAGTTTTATGCAACATTCAGTCAGTATGTCAAATTTTATAGGAATCGGTCCATTTTTGACCATAGCTTTCATATAAAAACCGCTCCCGGTAACCACTAAAATGACAAAAACGCCAGTTAAAAGCTATTAAATTATAAACTATGTTAGCTATGGTCACTAAAAAACTTTATATTAATACCAGCCAGCATGTAAAATTGTAACAATCGGTCAACATTTGGCTATAGTTCTTATATATATAACATCACCTTTTTATATCTACAATCAAAAAGATTTGGAGGTACATTCAGTATATTAAGATTGCGTCTACGAAATTAGATAGCTATCAATCAATGTTAGGTCCAGACTTTATATACGGTAGATGCATTAGGAACTCCTAACAAAATATATGAACCTGCTGTGCTGCTATCAACATGTTTATGGCACAACGAAGCAGCTTATTAATGTAAAACTATATTCGGTTATGGAACAGCATTTTGTCCAAGGTAAATACTTGGGAAGCCACTTAGATACTTTTAAATGTTGAACTATAGTAACTATACCACTGCTAACGAATTTAGTCCAAATATATTACCAACAATACCATATTTTGTCAACATTTTGAATTAGCTGCACTCTCGTACAACTTGATGGTGGGTATACAAGATTCGGCACAGCCGAATATAACACTCTTACTTGTTTACATCTACAATCAAAAAGATTCGGAGATACAAGCAGCATATTAAGATTATGTATATATATTGTAGATACATTAGGAACTCCTAACAAAATATATGTACCTATCGTATTACTATCAACTTCTTTATTCTAACTAAATATTAAGCTAAACGAAAAGTATTTAACAACTTATTAATGTAAAACCATACCAGGTTACGATAACGAATTTTTTTCAAAGTAGATAAATACTAGCGAAACCACTTACACATTTTTGAATGTGCAACCGAAGTTATTCCAAATATTTTACCAACAATACGAACTAGAGTAGCAACTTTTTTTCAATTTGGTCCACGTTTAGAATTTGCTGCACCCTCGTAGATATATGAGATATGTTTCTAAGTTTAACACAACTTGATGGTGGGTATATATGATTCGGCACAGCCGAATATAACACTATTACTTGTTTTAGTTACTGTTAAAAAAACCAACAAAAATAAAATTGATCTGTAATAATAACAGTAGTGTAGTTTTTAAAAGTACAGTGGGTGTGCTAAATAAAATACAAATAAGAGCCAAGATATAATATACTATAGTCGTATTATTATATAATGTTGGATCATGCTGAAATCCGTGCTATAGTTATGTCCGATATTGTACATTCATAGTAAACAACTTATGTTTTGATGGAATTTGGAAGACTTGAATTGACAATGTATTCATATAGAGGGTTGGGGGACTAATCATATGTAAGGCCGTTGATAGGTCAAGCGCTACCATTATCGTACGTTCATGTGATTTTTTTTTTTGTTAGGCCCATGTCATATACATACATATATGTGGTGATGACAGTTTACTCAATAATTGCACTGTGTTCTTTACGGACTTAATATCAATGTGATGAGGCTTGTAGATCTTGCATAAGTCTCAGGAGGACTAGTTCCTTTGATGACTTTGCAACAGGTGACAGTAAGGAGATTGGCATAAAACAGTAACCTTTGTTTAGGTAGGGTGTCAACTAATTGATGTTTCGTGATAATTAGTCTATATTTGACCCTGCTCCCATAGTTATAAGAGCAACTGACACAAAATAAGATAATATTTAAACATCTACCGAAAATCTCAGATCGGACCCAGACTTCTTAAAACATAATGGTTCACATGGCTTCAAAAGCATGCCTAAGGGAAAACTTTATCTTAATTTTTAAATTGTCAAAAGTTTTCTAATAGCAAAAGAATTTCATTAAAACTAAATGTTTTAATATAATTTTATTAAGCTTTTTGCAACATAAACTCGTTTTAAAATCCCTAAAATATGGTACACAATATTTGCTAAAAAATCTGGGGCCAAATCGCCGCATTCGATATCGACCCTAGTTACCCCATAGATACTTTAAATTTTTAACAAGTAAATAAAAATCGCACACAAAATTCTATTATAGATAAATTAACCCTTTGTCTATGTGGGGCCATTTTTGTATATGCGACTTGAAAACGATTACAGTCTACTTGAAATAAAGAAATAAAATTATAGAAAACAACAAAAATTGGTGGAAGAGAAGGTAGAACATTTTAAACATTGGCAAAATAAGGCTCACCCTAATATTAATACTTGGAGTTCATCATAGTCATATGTCGTAGTGTATGTTGTATGATGAATGAATGAAATAAATGAATAGCAAAGAATGAATTGTGGTTATTTGATACTATCGTGTCATGTTATTTAGCATTCACTTCCATTCTATTCATTTATTTCCTGAAGTCTTACAAAAATTGCATTTCTAAAATACATTCAACTCTACATATATCCCTTTCATTCGCCTGTTTATTTGTGGCTAAAAAGTATTTTTCAGTTTTATATACTATCATTTTTTATTGAGAAATTTTTAATCGATTTTAAATTAAAATTTTGCTAAATCATGGAAAATGCTCAAAGGTGGGTTATGGGATTATGATAAAGTAATATCAGCACGTGCTGTTTATAAAATATTTCGTTTTTATTTTATTTTTGTTATTTAGGGTCGAACTAAATCTTGTTTTATTTAAAAGTAATGGAGAATTCAAATATAATTTATCATTTCTTAGAAATTACAAAATTATGTTGTAAAATAAATTTTCTTAGTAGGCAAAATGCATTAGATAACGAATGTCGAATGTCTAAATTTTGGCCCTTTAAAGCTGAAATATTTATTTATGTTTAAATGAATTTAAGCAAAAGCAAGTAGGAAAGTGCTATAGTCGGTCAAGCCCGACCATAAGATACCCTTCACCACTAAGGTCAAAGATGTTATTTTTCCTGTATAAAGACAAATATTTGCTAAATTTTGCCATCATACAAACATTTTCTCAGAACTTATATATTCAAGCTGTTTCCGTCATTTAGACCGATTATCTCGAAATTTGGCAAGTTAATTACAGTTGTTACAAAAATTATGTGTGCAAAAACATGAAATTCTCATTATCTTTAGATTTACGAGCGTTTTAGTATTTTTTGTCTCATATAGTGCGTTTTAAGAGAAGAGTTTGTATGGGAGCTATGGTCAAATGTGGATTGATTTCATCGAAATTTGGTACAGTGATTTAAGTTTATATAAGCAGTATTTATTTTTCATTTCATGAAAAAAATATTGAAATTTGTGGCCAATCTATCAATTCCGGAAAGTGGGACCTATGGAAGGTACCATAAATAATAGACCGATTTTGACAAATTTCAATAGCCGTAGTCATACTATCAAAAAAATGATCTGTGCCAAATTTCATCAAATTAAATTTAAAATTGCGACCTTTACTTTGATTACAAGGTTTACATGGAGGTCCAGCCAGACGGACGGGCGCACATAGAAAGTGATTCTAAGCCTATTGGTATACTAAAAGTTGGGTCTTAGACATATATTTCTATGCGTTACATACATCAGCACAAACTTATAATACCCTTTGCACCTATGGTGATAGAGGGTACAACAAGTAAGAAAAGCTATAGTCGGTCAAGCCCGACTATATCATTCAATTCACAACTAAAGTCAAATATGGACCAACAATTAAACAAGTTTTCCTTAAGTCTTAGAGACATACATACATATACTTTGTGCTATTTTTTCAAAATTTCGAGATTTATATCATTTCCGGCTAAGGTCCTGATATGGGAGCTAGGGTCAATTGTTGACCTATTGTTACCAAATTTTGGTTATTGGTTCATATTTATAAAATATTTATTTGTGCAAAGTTTAAGTAAGTAAGTATCTTTAGAGTTATAAACGTTTTTGTGCTTTTATGTGTATATAAACGTCTTTTAACAATGTGTCTGGTATGGGAGGTATAGTAAAATATTGCCCGATTTCTACAAAATTAGGAACACTGATTAAGGTTATGATAGGCAATATTTGTGCTGAATAATATTAAAATACAACTAAATTCGTGGCTGAAAAGGACCAAAAACTCTCTTCCGGGAAGACATCCATATGGGAGGTACACGAAATAGTAATGCGATTTCACCCAAAAAGAATAGGGATCGTCCTTGGACCTAAATATGATTATCTTTAAAGTTACGACTTGTAGAATGATAACAAGCTTACATGGATAACCGGCCTGCCAGCCGGACGGACATTGTTAATAAATAGCTTATAGAAGCCAAATGTTGTTGGAATAGGCCTATATTTGACTATAACACCAATACAAGAAAATATAAATTTATTTAAATTAAAAGTTTCTGAATAAACTTTGTACTTATAAGCTTTTTATAAACATAAATCTATAAGCGAAACTTGACTATCGGTCCACATTTATAGTCCCTCTTGACCGACTATAGCAATTTACTACATGTTTTTATTTTATACAAAACAAAACTATCCTTTAGCCTCACTAAATCCTTTATTATACATATACTTCTACTTAATTTATCATTTTTTTTTTTTTTGTAAATTTGTCAACGATTCAATTCAAGGTTATCCTACTCATGTCATCTAATCGATTTGGCAACTGCTGCTATAATTTATTGCCAACTATTTTATTATTTTCATTTATAAAGTCACAAAAAATTCAACTAAATAAATAACTTAACAAGATACAATAATTGCAATTCTAATGCGGTCATAAACTAACAAAAGTCAAATGTGCCGGGGTCAAAAAAGAGCAACTAAAAATTAAAAAAAATTTAAATAACAAATTTTTAAACTCACACTGAGAACTAAAGATTAATATTTTAGATACAAATTATGGGATGTTTTATTCATGGGTTTTATGAGAAATTTGCGGTAAATTTGTCACTGAATATTTTTGTTTAATAATTTAAAAAATGGATTACAGAAGAAATAATTTTTGTATTTCTTAACGACAATGAAACTTCTGAAACCCGTGCCTAGTTTCTGTATTTCTCGCATCGAGTTGTTTATCACATCGAACAGTGAAATTGTTATAAAAATAATGTGTTTTGCCAACTAATCGTTTCAACTAACATTGCTTTTTGCAAATTTTCACTGTTTGATGTGATAAATTACTCGATGCGAGATATACAGAAATGAGGTACAGTTCGAAGTTACCCAAAACTAATCCAATTCTGTTTCCGTGCCAGGCCTGACAGATTTATCGATTTATCGGCATCTTGTCGATTTTTAACTTGACAAATAATAAAGTGCCGATATGCAGATTTTGAATAGAAAATTGGCGATTATTGTTATTATATCGAAAACAAATCTAACTTCAAATTATAGAAAAATTTTTAAATTAATATTTAAATAAAAAAATTTTGTAAAGAAGTACTTTTCATATACAATTTTTCGAAAAGAAAAATTTTCCGTATTAAATTTTTGTATAGAAAAAGATTCTACATAAAATGATTTTATATAGAAACATTTTTAATATAAATTTTTTTGCATAGAAAAATTTTCATTATGAAATTATTTTTATAGTAATATTTTCAATAAAAATTTGTGATATAGAGAAATTTTCAATGAACAGTTTTTTTTATTATTCTGCTATATTTGTGATATATTTTTCACAATTCCTATTGTTTGCCGATTTCTAAAAATCATTGAAAAAAATATTGAAAAATTTCTATCGAAAATTGAAAAATTCGGGCAATTTTGATTTACTGTGAACTCCTGCCATCATTTCAAATTATTTCCCTAATTTTTTTCAAATCCCTCAAATCAAGGACGTCGGGCTAGTAACCCACTCCTAGAAAAAACTTACTATGAAAAAGCGAAAAATAAGAATTAAAACGGCCCCCACCCCCCAAATGTTGACGACTATGGCAAACGAAGAAAGCATCGTGATTTAAGGATCAGCACCTGTAATATCTGAACCCTCTACAGAGAAAGTGCTCTGATCCAGTTGATGGATGTTCACGATGAAAATAAATGTGTTGTGACTGCAGTCCAGGAAATAAGATGTAATGGATGGAAACACCAAAAGACGACCCGAATTACAGCTGTCATTAGAGTAGACACGAATTTGGTTTCAGTTTTATGGTTAACAAAAGATTGCGGAGTCTTGTTTCCAGGTTGACCCCAGTAAACGAAAGGCTAGCGATAATACGCGTCAAAGCTAAGTACTTTCATCTGAGTTTGATTTGTGGTCACGCTCCAACAGAGGAGAAAGATGATGATGTAAAGGAAGCCTTTTATGAACAACTTGAGGAAGTTTACGATAGCTGCCCTAATCACGACGTTAAAATAATACTGGGTGATTTTAACGCAAAGTTAGGGCATGAAAGTTGTTTTGAGCCTACTATTGGTAAATTTAGTCTTCACAACGTAACCACTGAAAATGGTATGAGATTAATCCCCTTTGCGGCTGCTCGCAATATGGTCGTGAGCAGCACCAGATTTTCGCACCAATCACGACAGCAGGCTAATAACGATTTATATTTTGACAGAAATAACATAAATCCTTTTTAGTAATCAACCTCCGATATCAACGGGTTTCATGTACATGATTGTATATATAAATCAAAAAATTCTAATAGAAAGATTTCAAAGAAATCACTTATTTATATCGGGTGGTTAAATTTCAAGGGCCGATGTTGATTTTGAATAAAACACAAACTATTTAGGAAATTATTGTAATTTTATTTTATTATGATATAGTGGTACTACTCAATTATGTGTGGTACAAAATATCGGCCAAATGGGCGACACGACTACGGCGGCACACCTCCATCCGATGGTCTTAATTTTCGATAACCCGAATCGATAACGAGTTATCTCATCCTTTAGCTCTTGAATTTTTGCTGGCTTATCGACGTACACTTTTTCTTTCAAATAACCGCAAACAAAAAAGTGCAACGGTGTCAAATCACATGATTTTGGCGGCCAATTGACATCGCCATTACGCGAGATAATACGGCCATTGAATTTGTTGCGCAAAAGAGCCATTGTTTCGTTAGCTGTGTGGCAAGTGGCACCGTCCTGCTGAAACCACATATCGTCCACATCCATATCTTCCAATTCGGGCCATACAAAGTTCGTTATCATCTCACGATAGCGAACACCATTCACAGTAACTGCCTGACCGGCCTCATTTTGGAAAAAATACGGCCCGACGATGCCGCCAGCCCATAAACCGCACCAAACAGTCACTCTTTGTGGGTGCATTGGTTTTTCGACAATCACTCTTGGATTCTCATTCTGTTTATTGGAATCCACTGAGGTGAAAATGTGCCTCATCACTGAAGATGATTTTCTTCGAAAATTGATCATCCACTGTTGCCATTTATTATCACCATTCTGCCCATTCACGACGTTTGGAATGGTCAAGAGGCTTTAGTTCTTGAGCCAATTGCACCTTGTAAGCGTGTAAATGCAAGTCTTTATGCATAATGTTCATCAACGACGAGCGTGAGATGTGCAATTGTTGGGCACGATGACGAGTTGAGGTGGACGGCTCTTCAGCCACACTATCGCGAACGGCAGCAATATTTTCTGCAGTACGAGCTGTACGAGCATGCACTGGTGTTCTCACATCTTCTACAGACCCGGTTTGCTCGAATTTTTCCACGATTTTTGCGATTGTGCGCACATTTGGATGATCAAATTGACCAAAAAAATCACGAAGTGCACGATATGCATTTTGATTTGAACGCCCATTTTCATAATAAGTCTGGATAACTTTAACACGTTGTTGGATTGTGTATCTCTCTATGGTTCAAATTGAGTAAGTCTGAAATAGAGAAATGTCAAATAAAATTCGGAAAAAAACTTGGCGTTTAGGTGTGGTTCACATTTAATATCGGCCATTACAATTTAACCACCCTTTAGTTTGAGAGTTATGAGCTTTTTACATTTTAAGAATTATAGGGCATAATTTTAGAAACTTATATCAGATATTTACTTTTTTGGTATCAAACAAAAGCTACTAAAAATACTTTTCAAATGATATACATATTCTTCCGATTTCTAAAAAAATATTTTTACAACAGACACTTTTTAATAAAAATATAAGTATGCTCTTTTAAATAATAAATTTTATACAAGACATACTGGGCTTTTATATAACCTAAACTACGTAGCTCTAGCACATGAAACGTGTACATTCTGCCTGACCGGCCTCAATAAAAGTACATTCTAAAAAATGTACTTTTATTGAGGGAGAGTTATATAAATATAAATTTTTATATAATATATTTATCAGATATTAATATATACATTATATATAAATATTTGATAAGTATATTAATTGTTTATTTCAAGGAAATGATAAAGTAAAATAATAATTTTTTTGTTTTCCTGTAAAATTTTCTGAAAGTGAGTTATCGGGTTTAGGTATTAAGCCGACGATATTTTAATTCAAAATGCTAGACTTAAACTAATGTTTTGAATGTTATAGTTTTAAAAAAGAACTTAATCCTAGAGGTCTAAAGGAACTCAATATGAACTACTTAAGCTCATAGAACTTTTTACCTCCTCTAGTGAATATTTCCAATATTCTTCAGCGAAATAAGCCAAAACCAGCTAAAGGCTAATCGATAATTCGAAGAAAAAGAATAAGTAAATGAAAAATGATTTTGATTATAACGTAACATTTTCCATTGCCCATTCAATCCTCTTTTTAAATTCATTCAAATTCAACAACTTAATCAATGTGACCTGACAATGACACAACAGAAAATATGAATGAAAAAATCGTATAATCATAATATTACTTCATCGTAATTATTGTAAATAAAGTTAAGCGGTTAAAGTCGCTCATTTATTTCAATATTCTATGGTGTTGATAACACGAAATCTGTTATTGTCGCCAATAAAAATATAAATTAGTTTAATCTTGGCTACAGCTACAGTTAAAGTCGGTAGTCGTGTAGCTGTGTATACACTAAAAAATTTATTCCCATTTGAATACGTGTAACCTAATTTTGACAGGTTGTAGCCTTGATTGTGTTTCTAGCATAATCTACACAAAGATACATTGGTGTCTCCTGATCAACTAACGAAAAATCAAATAGACCATATTTAAGTTGATGGAAGGCAGTCTTCAAGTGTGTTGGATGTGCTTCCCATGCGAGGAGCTAACATAGACTCCGATCACTACCTTGTTGTAGCCAAGGTGAGAACACGAGCGTACAGGCAGAAGCGCAAAGGAAGTATGACGTGAAAAAACTAAAATCTCCTGGTACAACGAAGAGTGCCGCAACGCCACTGCTAAGAAAATGAGGCCTACAGGCCAACTCTGCAGTCAGCAGCTACTCGTGGATCTTAAGAAAGATATCGAAAGAAAAAGAGGGAAGAAAAACGACTATTTCGCAGAAAAAAATAAAGATATGGAGAGAAGTGTGTTTGAGGAGATTGAGTTGTATAAGACACAAAATGAAATTCGTAAATTTTACCAAAAAATTAAGTATCAGACGGATGGTTATAGCAACTGTATCCTTTCCTGTAAGGACGTCCAAAGAAATCTGGTTGCAGATACAAAAAACCTATTGAAACTGTGGAAGGAACACTTTTGAAAGTTGTTGGTTGCAAATGAAAGCGACCAAGATGACACGCCTGAACAAATCAACGATGACGGCGTTATATGTCCACCACCTATCCTGAATGAGGTTAGAACTGCAATAGCGTGGTTAAACAATAATAAACTGCTGGTGCCGATGGTTTGCCAGCAGAGCCAAAGTTAACGAAATAATTGAGATGTACCAATGTGGCCACCAGGTAAATCAACCACTGACCAGATATTTACTCTACGTCAAATTCTGGAGAAGACCCAAGAGAAACAAATAGATACTTATCATATCTTTGTTGACTATAAAGCAGCTTTTGACAGCCCGATACGAAGCAATAATAAAGTTATGCAGGATGACAATATTGTGTTAGAGAATACAACAGATATAATTTTCAATAGAAAACATATGCTACTCGCGTTTGCCGATGACATTGATATTATGGGACGCACTTTAAGCGAGGTAACTGCCGCCTTTTCCTATACCGAAAAGGAATCAAACAAAATGGATCTAGCTGTTAAAGAATCAAAAACAAAACTGATGGTTTCTACAGGCAGACAGACCATTAGAATTAGATCACTTCGAGGTTGTGGAAGAATTTGTATACCTTGGTACCGCTGTGAACATCAACAACGATATAAGCTTTGAAATTAAACGCAGGATAATACTTGCCAATCGATGCTAAGAACTAAAATTTCCCTATATAAAACGCTTATACTACCCGTGTTATTGTATGGTGCTAAATCATGGGCACCTGCACAGGCAGATGAAGCTATCCTTGCAGTGTTTGAGAGGAAAATTCTACGAAGAATCTTTGGACCAGTCTGCGTCAACAATGAGTATCGACATCGAATGAACCATGAGCTGGATGAGTTATACGCTGACATAGACATAGTAAAACGCATTAAGCAACAGCGTCTGCGTTGGCTAGGACATGTTGTGCAAATGGATGAAAATATTCCGGCAAGAAAAGTATTCGATAATAATCCAGAGGGAACGCGTAGAAGAGGGCGTCCAAAACTTCGATGGAAAGACCAAGTAGAAGAAAATCTTTTGAAACTTGGTATACGAAATTGGAGAATATGTGCACAAGATAGAGGTGCTTGGAATTCTAAAATATGCTCGGCCTTTGACCTAAACAGGTTGTAATTACAGGCCATTTAAGTAAGTAGTAGTAAGTACTTCATTAAATTTAAAATTTTAGTTGGAAAAATTCGAGGGTATAAAAAGGTTAAGGAAATAATAAAGTAAAATAATAAGTTTTTTGTTTTCCTGTAAAATTTTCTGAAAGTGAGTTATCGGGTTTAGGTATTAAGCCGACGATATTTTAATTCAAAATGCTAGACTTAAACTAATGTTTTGAATATTAAAGTTTTAAAAACGAACTTAATCCTAGAGGTCTAAAGGAACTCAATATGAACTACTTAAGCACATAGAACTTTTTACCCCCTCTAGTGAATATTTCCATTATTATTCAGCGAAATAAGCCAAAACCAGCTAAAGGCTAATCGATAATTCGAAGAAAAAGAATAAGTAAATGAAAAATGCATTTGATTATAACGTAACATTTTCCATTGCCCATTCAATCCTCTTTTTAAATTCATTCAAATTCAACAACTTAATCATTATGACCTGACAATGACACAACAGAAAATATGAATGAAAAAATCGTATAATCATAATATTACTTTTTTTGTTTCAAATACTTTCTAGAATTAGAAATGTGAGTATAATAGAAAAATAAATAAAGAGTAAAAGAAATATATAAAAAGTGAACTGAACAATGTCCAGCAACATTGTTCAAAATTTTCCATTATAAATCCCATGAAATTGCACAAATTGTAAGGGCGAGTGGCTGATGGCAAAAGGGGACAATTGCAAAAGTTTTAGACATATTTGCCATTAACAATAAATACGAGAATAAAAAAAAAATAATAAGCAAAAATATTAACAAAATAAAAATGAACTAAAAAATTGAAACAATTGTCAGGGTTTAAGTAAGAGCAAAATCACTCAAGTGCAAAAAAGTATGAAAATAAATTGAAATTTATATTTAGTTTTTTACTGGAAATAAGAAAAAACAAATAACGAAAAGCATTTTATTGTTAAATGTCTCTGGTTGATAGACAAGAACTATTTGAAAAATTTAAATCATGATAACTAAAATTTTAAAACAACCTTCATTTCTTTGGAAAAGTTGCTTAAAATGGAAATTTTTAAAAAACCTATAAATAGTGAAACGAGGCGAATGAGTCCATTATTTATATTTCTAAGGAAAATTATCAGATTTTAGATTATGTGATTTATATGGTTAATTAATTTATCTTAATATTCAAAGATACGAAATTCATTCCACTAACCTATTTCAGATAATTAGTGAAAAAATATGTAAAAACGTGTTAATGTAGAACAAGCCCGAACCGCGATATTATGCACCATTAAGGTCAAATGCGCATTGATTGTCTTCCACAAAGACCTTCTTAATTGGAGTCTTTTTCCTCTGTTATTTCTGACTTCTAGTGGAGCATAGGGCCCTATAAATAGGACTCTATAAATGTAGGAAACATTTATTTTGAATACATTTTGGGAAAATTTCCTATACAAATAAGTAATTTTTTTTAATTTCCAATAAAAATAAGATATTTAAAAAATCCCATAAAAATAATGAATTTTTTAAAAACTTCTATAAAAATAAGAAATTTTCTATAAGAACAAAAATTTTTTTATGAAAATAAAAAATTTTTAAAAAATTCTTATAAAAATTAAAAATTTTTGAATAATTTCCTATAAAAATAAAAAAATTCAAATAATTTCCTACCAAAATAAGAAATTTTTGACAAATTTCTATAAAAATAAGAAATTTTTAAAAATTTTCCTATAGAAATAAAAAAATTTTAATAAAAATAAGAATTTTTTTTATAATTTTCTTCAAAAAAGCAATTTTTTAAAAATTTACTATAAAAAATTTTTGAAAAATTAACTGTAACAAATTTTTAAAGTATTTTGAAATAAGAAATGCTTCAAAAATTTCCTGTAAAAATAAGAAATATGTAAAAAATATCTTATAAAAAAAGAAATTTTTGAAAAATTTTTTAGAAAATAAGAAATTTTTGAGAAATTTCTTCTAAAATAAGAAATTTTTGAAAAATTTCTTATAAACTAAGAAATTTTTGAAAAATTTTCTATAAAAATAAAAAATGTTTGAAAAATTTCCTATAAAAATAAAATGTTTTTCAAAAATTTTTTATAAAAAAATAAATTTTTGCAAAATTTCCTATAAAACTAAGAAATTTTTTAAAAATTTCCTAAAAAAAAATAAAAAAATTTTTGAAAAATTTTCTATAAAAATAAGAAGATTTTGAAAATTTTCTTATGCAAATAAGAAATTTTTCAAAAAAATTCCTAACTGAAATTTTTAAGAAATTTCCTAAAAGAAATTTTTGAAAAATTTCCGTTAAACATAGTTTTTAAAAAATTTTTGTTTTTGGAAATTTTTGAAAATTTTCCTCCAAAGATATTAAATTTTTGAAAAATTTCCTATAAAAAAAAAAAAGAAATTTTTGAAAAACTTTCGATAAAAATAGGAAATTTTTGAATGGTTTCCTATAAAAATAATAAATTTTTTAAAAGTTTCCTATACAAATAAGAAATTTTTGCAAAATTTTCTATGAAAGTAAAAAATGTTTGAAAAATTTCCTGCAAAAATAAAATGTTTTTAAAAATTTTTTATAAAAAAAAGAAATTTTTGCAAAATTTCCTAAAAAATAAGAAATTTTTTAAAAATTTCCTATAAAAATAAGAAGTTTTTGAAAAATTTCTTATAAAAACAAGAAATTTTTTTAAAAAATTTCCTAAAAGAAATTTTTTAAGAAATTTCCTAAAAGAAATTTTTGAAAAATTTCCTATAAAAATAGTTAATTTTTAAATTATTTCCTATAAAAATAGGAAATTTTTGAAAAATTTCTTATAGAAATTGGAAATTTTTGAAAATTTTCCTACAAAGATATTAAATTTTTGAAAAATTTCCTATAAAAATAAGAAATTTTTGAAAAATTTTTGTAAAAATAGGAAATTTTTGAAACAATAATTTTTTTAAAAGTTTCCTATAATAATAGGAAATTTTTGAAAGGTTTCCTATAAAAATAGGAAATTTGTTCAAAGTTTTCTATAAAAATAGTAAACTTTTTAAAAGTTTCCTATAAAAATAGTAAATTTTTCAAAAATTTCCTATAAAAATAGTAAATTTTTTAAAAATTTTCTATAAAAAGAGGAAATTTTTGAAAAATTTCCTATAAGAATAAGAAATTCTTGAGAAATTTCCTAAAAAAAATAAGAATGCTTTGAAAAATTTCTTATCAAGATAAGAAATTTTTGAAAAATTTCCTATAAAAATAAGACATTTTTGAAATTTTTCCTATAAAAATAAGAACTTTTTTAAAAATTTTCTATACAAATAAGAAATTTTTGAAAAATTTCGTATAGAAATTGGAAATTTTTGAAAAGTTTCTTATAGAAATTGGAAATTTTTGAAAAATTTCCTATAAAAATAGGACATTTTTGAAAAATTTCTTATAAAAATAGGAAATTTTTGAAAAATTTTCTAAAATAATGAGAGGTTTTTTAAAAATTTCTTATAAAAATAAGAATGTTTTGAAAAATTTCTTATCAATATAAGACATTTTTGAAAAATTTCCTATAAAAAGACCGAATTTTTTAAAATTTTCCTATAAAAATAGGAAATTTCTTATAAAAATAGGAAATTTTTTAAAAATTTCCTATAAAAATAGGAAATTTTTTAAAAATTTCCTATAAAAATAGGAAATTTTTTAAAAATTTCCTATAAAAATAGGAAATTTTTTTAAAAATTTCCTATAAAAATAGGAAATTTTTTAAAAATTTCCTATAAAAAAAGGAAATTTTTTAAAAATTTCCTATAAAAATAGGAAATTTTTAAGAATTTTCTATGAAAGTAGGCAATTTTTTAAAAATTTCCTATAAAAATTGGACATTTTTGAAAAATTTCCTATATAAATAGAAAATGTTTGAAAAATTTCCTATAAAAATTGGAAATTTTTGAAAAATTTCCTATAAAAATTGGAAATTTTTGAAAAATTTCCTATAAAAAATGGAAATTTTTGAAAAATTTCTTATAAATATTGAAAATTTTTGAAAAATTTCCTATAAAAATTGGAATTTTTTGAAAAATTTCCTATAAAAATTGGAAATTTTTGAAAAATTTCCTATAAAAATTGGAAATTTTTGAAAAATTTCCTACAAAAATTGGAAATTTTTGAAAAATTTCCTATAGAAATTGGAAATTTTTGAAAAATTTCCTATAAAAATTGGAAATTTTTTAAAAATTTCCTATAAAAATTGGAAATTTTTTAAAAATTTCATATAAAAATTGGAAATTTTTGAAAAATTTCCTATAAAAATTGGAAATTTTTGAAAAATTTCCTATAAAAATTGGAAATTTTTGAAAAATTTCCTATAAAAATTAGACATTTTTTTAAAATTTCAGATACAAATTGGAAATTTTTGAAAAATTTCCTATAAAAATAGGAAATTTTTGAAAAATTTCCTATAAAAATAGGAAATTTTTTTTTTAAAGATAGGAAATTTTGTTAAAAATTTCCTATAAAAATATGAAATTTTTTAAAAATTTCCTATAAAAATAGAAAATTTTGTTAAAAATTTCCTATAAAAATAGGAAACTTTTTAAAAATTTCCTATAAAGATATGAAATTTTTTAAAAATTACCTATAAAAAAAGGAAATTTTTTAAAATTTTCCTATAAAATTGTAAATTTTTTAAAATTTTACTATTAAAATTTTAAAGTTTTGAAAAATTTCCTATAAAAACTGGAAACTTTTGAAAAATTTCCTTTAAAAATAGGAAATATTTGAAAAACTTCCTATAAAAATAGAAAATTTTTGAAAAACTTACTATAAAAATAGGAAATTTTTGAAAAATTTAATATCAAAATAGCAAATTTTTTTAAAATTTCCTATAAAAATTTTTGAAAAATTTCTTATAAAATTAAGAGATTTTTTTTAAAACTTCTATAAATAACTATTTTACCAAATTATCAGTTTTTTCATATTCCATTTGATATACATAATTTTTAAAAAGCATTTTCTGCTCAAATTCATTCAAGTTGCATTTTTCTTCAAGGTTGTTATTCATGAAACATTTTCTTTGAAAAGTTACCTAAAACTTTTGTTATTATTTTGCCAACTAAAATAAGAAAAAAACAATATATTTTTGTAAAAAACCGAAAAACAGAAAAAGTTAATAAACACCATGATAAATAAAAAAATATATAAAGTGACAAACATGAACTGTATACAATAGAGGTTTTCACGATACAAAGTTTAACTTTTAAAGGTGCAAAATTTTACTTCAGTTGAAGAGAATACAAAAATTTTAATATTGGGGAATACCATCTAAAGACCACACCATCGAGATCCGCATGTTGAAGTTTAAGACACATTTGCGAAAGTAGATTTTAAAATGGTTGTATAAAAACATGGTGGTTGATAACCCTAAAAGAATTAACCCAATAACGACAACAGTCATTCGAGTCACATAACTTTTAAAGGTCAATATGTTCAATTATTCGCCGCTCACAATCATATAACTATACTTGCTAATGAACCAACAGATATTCCATGTTTTCTTACCTCATTCCCTGACTGGTATGAAGTTCAGCTTCTTAGACAATCAAATTCATACAATCTCGAAACATTAAACTTGCCTGTACAAAAAAGGTCTTTACGCTGTTGTAGGCATTTTATATGGAAGCTTTAATTCTTAGATAGTAACGTCAATGACTCTTAGGAAGAGGTTTCTAATAAAATACTAAATAAATGACATCTTATTTGACAAATGCTTTCAAGATTCGAAAGTCTACAATGGAAGCTTATAATGAACAAACCTCTTCAAGCTACACTTATTCGTATATTTTTTTAAGTATCGTCGTAATTTTTCATTTATGTTTTTTATCTGAGCCATTTTGCTAATTGGTACTGCATCGACTAACTTCTATGTCACGAATACCCCTAATAATTGCAAAAATAAAACAATAAAATAAAAGTCTTAAAAGAAAGCTCATAATTTTTTAAAAACAACAAAACTAAAATGAAAATAAATAATGAACAAGTCTTAAGCAACAAAAAGACAAACTTTTTGACCACGAAAGTTGTAAAAAATAAATGTGGATACCCACAAGGAACTTGGGTAATGGAAAAAAAGCAAAAAAAAAAACAATAAGCTTCAAATGATAAGACTGAATTGGAATTTAATGCAGAATGAACTACAAATAGTTTTAAAATTTAAGTGCAAATATTTGAATTTAAATTTGTATATTTTCATTAATCATTAAAAAAAAAAAATGTCAACGAATCAAAACATTATAAACGTTTTATAAATTAAAAAATCGTGAAAGTATCAACTAAAAAGAAAAAATTGCAAGCGGATGTACAAAAAAAAACTAAACGAGAAAAACAAAAATTAAATTGAAAAGAAAAGCAGACAGAGAAAAACCCTTTTTAAAATTCAAGGCTAAAAATTGCTCAATATTTTTGTTATTATTTTTTTGTTCCTTAAAAAATAACCTAAGGTCTTCATGAATAAAAAAATATGAAAAAATATGGAAAACCTTAAAGAGTTCATGAACAAAAGCAGTAAACAAAAGGACTTGTGAAAGTCCTGTCATAAATTTTCAATAAAAATAATGTAATATTTGGCATCTTTTTTCCACAATATAATTTTGGTGTTTGATACTTCATATAAGGGTTTGGGTTGAATCCTTGGTTTCCAAAAATATGTTTATGAAAAAAATAATACTTGCTTTCTTCATTTCTTAAGAAAGCAAAGAAAAAGTTTTAAAATTCTTTTGAAAATATTATGAAAAGAATTTTGTCCCGTGTTGTCTCGGCGTCTGCAAAGGAAATATGACACGCACAAATAAATACTTTCTCTCACACTTTTTTGGTAAATAGGTACAAAAGGCAGGTTTCTAGATGGACATGAATCCAGGCAGCATGAAACCATTTTACAATTTGTGTTTTTTTCTTTAAAATGCAATAAAATAAAAAGTAATGAAAAGTGTTTATTTGTTAGAAATGCTCAAAACATAGGGCTTACTTAGTTTCGGAAGGGGTTTCCATGAAAAATCAAATTTCATTCTAATATATTAAAAATTTATCAAATTAAAATAACTTGAACAAATATTATAAGTCTGTTTATTGCTAAGGATATACATCAACGCATATAGTGAAGGTGGACAAATGCTGATCTTAAATCGCTTTATATCTTTGGATATAAATGTGATGGAAAAAATAGGAATTAAAACCATTTCGACCGAAATGTTTATCATCAATGTCAACGTTATATTATAGAATATTTTCAAATATTTATCTGTGGCCTGATGCTTAAAGGGTTAATGTCAACTTTTTGCTGTTTCGCGTTAATTATTGCACTCAATTCTTTACCTTCTTTCATTTTAGTATATCCATCCGCTATCTCTAACTTAACTCAGAACAGATTTATTAGGCGTTTTCTGGGAAATGTTTCCATGAATTTATATCGAAAATAATAACTTTAAATAAAATTTTCTCAAAAATATTTATTTGACATTGGCGCATTTAGCACCAAGACACAGATATATTTTAAGTTTTCGGTTGAATCCAACTGATAATATAATCCGATTATTTGACCATCTCCTGAACTAGAACAAATCCAGAAAAGTTTATAGAAAATTTTTCAAAAATTTCTTATTTTTACAAGAAATTTTTCAAAAATTTCTTATTTTTACAAGAATTTTTTCAAAAATTTCTTATTTTTATAGGAAAATTTTAAAAAATTTCTTATTTTTATAGGAAATTATTCAAAAGTTTTCATATTTTTTTATAATAAATCTTTCACAAATTTCTTATTTTTATAAGAAATTTTTCAAAACTTTCTTATTTTTATAGGAAATTTTTTAAAAATATCTTATTTTTATAGAAAATTTTTCTAAAAATTCTTATTTTTATAGGAAATTTTTAAAAAATTTCTTATTTTTATAGGAAATTTTTCAAAAATTTCATATTTTTATAGGAACTTTTTCAAAAATGTCTTATTTTTTTTTAGGAAATTTTTCAAAAATTTCTTATTTTTATATGAAGTTTTTAAAAACAATTCTTATTTTTATAGGAAATTTTTCAAAAATTTCTTATTTCTATAGGAAATTTTTGAAAAATTTCTAATTTTTATAGGACATTTTTAAAAATTCTGTTATTTGTATAGCACATTTTTTCAAAAATGTCCTGTTTTTATAGGAAATTCAAAAAATATTCTTGTTTTTATAGAAATTTTTTTAAAAATTTCTTATTTTTATAAGAAATTTTTCAAAAATGTTTTATGTTTATAGAATTTTTTTTTTTAATTTTTCAAAAATTTATTATTTTTTTTAAGAAATTGTTCAAAAATTTCTTATTTTTTTTTTAGGAAATTTTTCAAAAATTTCTTATTTTTATAGGAAATTTTTCAAAAATTTCTTATTTTTATAGGAAATTTTTCAAAATTTTCTTACTTTTATAGGAAATTTTTCAAAAATTTCCAAATTTAATAGGACATTTTTTAAAAATTTCTTATTTTTATAGGAAATTTTTCAAAAATTCTTATTTTTATAGGAAATTTTTCAAAAATTTCTTATTTTTATAGGAAATTTTTCAAAATTTCTTATTTTTATAGGAAATTTTTTAAAATTTCTTATTTTTATAGGAAATTTTTAAAAATTTCTTATTTTTATAGGAAATTTTTCAAAAATTTCTTATTTTTTAGGAAATTTTTCAAAAATTTCTTATTTTTTAGGAAATTTTTCAAAAATTTCTAATTTTTATAGGAAATTTTTCAAAAAATTCTTATTTTTTTATAGGATCTTTTTCAAAAATTTCTTATTTTTATGGGAAATTTTTCAAAAAATTCTTATTTTTTTATAGGATCTTTTTCAAAAATTTCTTATTTTTATGGGAAATTTTTCAAAAATTTCTTATTTTTATCGGAAATTTTTCAAAAATTTCTTATTCTTATAGGATTTTTTTCAAAAAATTCTTATTTTTATAGGAAATTTTCAATAATTTCTTATTTTTATAGGAAATTTTTCAAAAATTTCTTACTTTTTATAGGAAATTTTTAAAAAATTTCTTATTTTTATAGGAAATTTTCAATAATTTCTTATGTTTATAGGAAATTTTTCAAAAATTTCTTACTATTTTAGGAAACTTTTCAAGAATTTCTTATTTTTATAGGAAATTTTTCAAAAATGTCTTATTTATATAGGAAAATTTTCAAAAATTTTTTTGTTTTTATAGGAAATTTTTCAAAAATTTCTTATTTTTATAGGAAATTTTTTAAAAATTTCTTATTTTTATAGGAAATTTTTCAAAAATTTCTTATTTTTATAGATTTTTACAAAATTTTCTTATTTTTATAGGAAATTTTTCAAAACTTTCTTATTTTTATAGTTAATTTTTCAAAAATTTCCTATTTTTATAGGAAGTTTTTCAAGCATTTCCTATTTTTATAGGAAGTTTTTCAAAATTTTTTTATTTTTTAGGAAATTTTTCAAAAATTTTTTTGTTTTTATAGGAAATTTTTCAAAAATTTCTTATTTTTATAGGAAATTTTTTAAAAATTTCTTATTTTTATAGGAAATTTTTCAAAAATTTCTTATTTTTATAGATTTTTACAAAATTTTCTTATTTTTATAGGAAATTTTTCAAAACTTTCTTATTTTTATAGTTAATTTTTCAAAAATTTCCTATTTTTAAAGGAAGTTTTTCAAGCATTTCCTATTTTTATAGGAAGTTTTTCAAAATTTTTTTATTTTTTAGGAAATTTTTCAAAAATTTCTTATTCTTATAGGAAATTTTTCAAAAATTTTTTATTCTTATAGGAAATTTTTCAAAAATTTCTTATTCTTATAGGAAATTTTTCAAAAATTTCTTATTTATATAGGAAATTTTTCAAAAATTTCTTATTTATATAGGAAATTTTTCAAAAATTTCTTATTTTTATAGGAAATTTTTCAAAAATTTCTTATTTGTATAGGAAATTTTTCAAAAAATTTGTTATTTTGGTAGGAAATTTTTGAAAAATTTCTTATTTTTGTATGAAAATTTTCAAAAGTTTCTATTTTTATAGGAAATTTTTCAAAAATTTCTTATTTTTATAGGAAATTTTTCAAAAATTTCTTATTTTTTTAGGAAAATTTTCAAAAATTTCTTATTTTTCAAGAATTTCTTATTTTTACAGGAAATTTTTTAAAAGTTAAAAGTAGTATTTTTATTTAGATCCGAAAACTATTTTGCCAAATGTATTTCCAAATTTGTCTTTTGCATGTTTTGCTTTTAATTTTGCAAATTGTTCTAAACATTTTATATTGTTATGGTTCGGTTTTTAAATCCTTCTATTTAACTAATGTAGACAAACTGAATGAGTTTTTAATTGCGATTTAAATTTCATTATTTTTGCATATGAATTTTTCATTATTGGCATATTTGCTTAGTTTGTTTAGAGTAATAGATTTTTATATTTTTGGTTCCTTTCGATTAAACATTGACCATTTGTAGAGCAATTTGGAATTGAATTTTTGTTTGCAGATCTAAAGATTTTTCTGACAAACACAACAAACAAGAAATCCGATTAGAATAAAATGTTTGTGAAATTGAAAAACTAATCCCAGTTATTGGTAGAAATGCATGAATGGAATTTTTTGCACTTCATACTGAGTAGAAGAATTTCTTTTTGTTTTTGTATAAGGATATGAAAAGTTAAAAGTACAATTTTGAGAATAAATTTTTGAGAGATTTAACTTTGAAAGAATGTTTGCACCTAATTTTTTTTTATTATATGGGCAAATCCGAAAAACATTAAACCAAGGACAAAATTTTAAAACTGTCAGAATCACGTCTTTGTGTTTAAAATTTACCATATATTGATCCTTTAGATTATATAATGGATACAATTTTCGATAACTCACTTCGTGGATGGCATGTCTTTATTTCCACCCATCTTGAATTTTTAAAAATTTTTTTAAATAATGGATTTTTTAAAAGTTCATAAAAATCGCAAAAGCATACATTTAGGTGTCAAATTTCATTGGGGGCTCAAGGTCTGCTTAACTTTATACAATTAGATGTAAAAGAACCCATCAAAAGTAATTGGAGTGATATAAATAAATCAAGTAAAAAGGACTCACAGTATGTAACGTCCGTCGCAGAAATACAAGTTTTTTTAATTTGCAATTTTTCTTTTTTCTCCAATTGAACTTGGTTCGTAAAGACAACTTATAGCATGCTTTACATTGGGCTAAAAATATATAGATTATTTACAGAATAATATGTATAGAAAAGTGTGTAGCGTCCGTCACAGTTTATATTATTTACAAAATGATATTTACTAAATACAAAATTTACGAACACATGTCTGTCTTATTCATAAAGTAATAACACTATCTATATCCACAGATTAAATTTAAAGTATTATGTCTTAAAAAACATACAGTGGGGCAAATTTGATGGTTTTGGAAAACAATTTTTTTTGATTTTTGAGATACTCTAACATGTAGCCTCTTGGGACGAAAAATAAGATGTTAAAAGTGTAAATAAATATATCTATGTAGTCGTTTTGTGAAATATTATATTGTGTCAAAAATCGCATTTTTTACCGCGAACATGAAGACGAGGGAGATGAAATTCGGGAACAAATAACACATTTCCTTGTGAAAAACGTGCAATTTTAAACTGTATCGTCCGTCATGTAGCGTCCGCAACAGTTCATTTATGGATTTTTGGTGAAACTGGAAACTTCAAAACTATTTATAAAAACGGTTTTGTAATCCTCTGATTTTCCTCTATCTTCAATGTATTTACAATTTTTTTATAACCATGACCGTTTTGATGAAAATTACAGAAACACGTGTTGCAAAAAACGTCACTTCCATTTTGTAGCGTCCGTCACATCACTTTAAAAGCTAATGTCTTAAACTAACAAATGTCATTCGAGAGCACAATCGACGGCCTAATATTCTCCGAAATCTGTGTAAAGATAACTCGTGTAAAACGACAATGGGATTAATTTAAGTATAACGAAATCCGTACAAATGTATCGTCCATCACGCAGGATTGGCCCATATACAATAGATTGGCAACTATTTTGAAAAAATGCGAAAATTATCACTTTCGTTCCCTAAAATCAAGCTAGCTTTATCTTTGTGTTGGGTCTGGGAGTTTTAAGTCCATTTCTTGTTTTTTTTTTTAAATTTCGTTGAAAAGGTTATTTCAACATTTCAGTAAAATGTTTTGAAAAATGTCTAAAACTCTAAAACCAAAATAATAAAATTGTTTTATTTACATCCATATTATTCAAAAAGAAAAACTATTCGCACTTGATCCCAGTCTATTTTATTTATTTATTAATATAATAAACAATTTGTTGATAAAAAGTGGGAAGTGAAGGAAGATGAAACTAAAAAATTTTTGTGTTTAATTTTGTTCCATCGATAATCTGAGTTTTACCTATGATTTACAAACATAATTCGTAATGATTGTGTTTGTAAAATATGTAACAATGGGAGGTTTTCGATCTGTCTGAAAGTAGGGATACTTCATTGAAGATGATGGCCTTTTGGCTTTTTATATATTCTAAAATATGCTCGGCCTTTAACCTTAACCTGTTATAAATAAAGGAAATTTAAGAAATGGTCACCCTAATATATATTCAATTTAATTATTCGATTGTGTTTGTATACATTTTTAAGTCTTCGAATGACATTTAGACATTTATGGAAATTGAAAATGTATTCAAAATATATCTTAAATTTTTTATTTTGCCAAAATTTTATTTCATAGAAAAATAAAAACATACTGAATAAAACAACAAACCATTTCATTGCAAAAAAAAAAAAAGATTTCAAGTCATAGTTCATGATAAATCTATAACACTACTACCGATCATTTTCTGAGTAATTTTATAGCAAATTCAATAAAATTCTTTTCACTTAAATATTTGTGTCCTTTCTGTTCATAAATAAATTTTACAAATCTTGAAATAATTATTTACTTTACAAGTGATTGATCATCTTTCATCGTTCTAATTACTTACATTCTAATGACTAATGTACTAATTTTCTTATATATCTCTGTATCAATATCCCAAACACATGTCTCTTCATTTATTTATTTTTTCTTCCAAATTTGTGTTTTTCTTACCTCCTTTTTTTTCTCGATATCTTTCTAGAGTTCGACGAGTAACCACTGACTGCAGAGTTGTCCTGTAAGCTGCATTTTACTCAGCACTCCTCGTCATACCAAGATTTTTAGGCAGAGGGGTTTGGAAGCCAATACAGATTTTGCAGCCGTATTCATGGAGCTGGCAATATTTTGCCATAGCGCGCAGATATCGTTGGAATTAGGAATGTTTCCTCCGAGTAATTGAGCTGTTCGCTACGAGTAATCAGTGACAACTTAATTTGATTGTGGCTTAGTGACATTAAACCTTCTATGCGTGTCTTCTTCTGTTATCCTTGACTCTCAGTAGAGCATAGGGCCTCAACCATCCTTTTATATTGAACTCTATTGCGAGATGTTAGGCATACATCATTCCATGAATAGTTTGCTGCTTGTAACTCCGCATAAATTGACCTTCTCCACGTTCTAGTAGGTGCACCAACACGACGGCCGCTTCCTTGTAGATTCCAACGAAGCGCTTGTCGACCAATGTTGTTATTTGGCCTTCGAAGTGGTGGCCTATCCATTGCCATTTCCGTTGACACACCTCTATAGAAGAAGGAATTTGGTTTGTAGCGTTTAGTAGATCTAAATTTCTTATGCAATTTGGACACCATATATTAATGATTTGCCGCAAGCATTTGTTTGCAAAGGTTTGTAGGCGCTTATCGATGGCATTTGTGCATTTCCAAGTTTCGCAGCCGTAATACAAGATGGACTTGACATTCGAGTTATATATTCGTAATTTAGTTGTTGTTGATATTTGCCGAGATTTCCATATAGTTCGGAGAATGCCGCATGCAGATTTTGCAATATTAATGCGCGATTCAAAATCCTTGTCGGTGCCACCTTTTGTAGATACCAACCTACCAAGATAATTAAAGGTACCTACACATCCAATACCCTTGTTATCCACATTGATGTGTGGCGACTGGTTTGCGCCATAGCCTCCAGGCATAATCTTTGTCTTGAAAATATTGATTTCCAGCCCAGCTGCCCGAGATTCAACAGTAATAGCGCTAGTGTTTTTTTGAAGGTGAGCTTGTCTTTGGCTTAGAAGACATACGTCATCGGCGTATTTCAATTCCTCGAGTTGCTTAAATGGTTTCCATTGGATATCACGTCTACCATTCAGTGCCTTGCGCATTATATTGTCGATGACAAGGATAAAAAGTATAGGTGATAAGATACATCCTTGACTTACTCCAGTAGTAACTTCGAACGGATTAGACAATTTACCTTTATGTAGAACCCGGCATTTAAAGTCTACGTACATTGCCCGAATTAAGTTCAGAATTTTCGTTGGCATATTACGGTTTTCTAAAATTCTCCATAGATAGCACCTGTTGACACTGTCGAAGGCCTTCATAAAGTCGATAAACGCTAGATAAATGGCGTGCGGAATTCATTACATTGCTCCAGTATTATTCTTACCGTGTTGATTAGATCAATACAAGATCGATTCCATTGGAACCCAAACTGATTTTCGCGGAGTGTTTCAGAAACTGCGTCAGACGATCTATTCAAAATTACTCGACTTAGACTCGGTATTGGAAGAAGTGTTATTCCCCTGTAGTTATTGCAGTTTTTGGAGTCACCCTTTTTTGGTATTTTGACTAGTATACCTTCGTTCCAGGAGGTAGAGCTTCTTCTTCCCATATTTTATGCACAAATGGGTTCCACAGTCTCGCCGATCCTTCAACGTCACATAAAAGCATCTCCGCTGAGATATTGTCATTGCCCGAGGCCTTGTTGCGCTTAAGGCTCTTAATGGCATTCTTCACTTCTTGTATTGTTGGTGGGTTGTCTGAAATTCCACTAAATAAACAGTCATGGTTGGTTTCATTTTGCACTTCAGTCAGCGATTCTAATCCAATGGGATTGTTTAATGTTGATTGAAAGTGTTCCATCCATCATATTAATCAGATTCAGATGGAATTACTTTGCTCTTACTCGTGTTGTCGCTTACCTTTCGTTAACGGGAATCTGGAAACAAGGTTTCGACGCAATGACTATTCCGTCTTACCTCCTCTACAGCAGTCACACCGCACTTAGATATATTCCTCCTCTACAAAAATTTCAGATGTTCCAGGTGCTGATCCTTAAATCATGGTTCTTTCCGGAGTGGCTTACTAACATGACGTCCTAAACCACATGTAATCGTTCTTGTCTGAGAACTAGCGGCACATGTTCTATTGACTTTACCGGCGTTGACATAGTTCGTCTGCAACGAGAAGGTTGGTGTCCACAGTTGAGATGAGGAAAAGACCAATTTAAGTGTGGGCTTACCAAGTTCTTATTATTTTGTTATCCTTGACTCCCAGTGGAGCATAGGGCCTCAATTCTAATGCGAGATGTTAGACATACGTCATTCCATGACATAGTTCCCAACTTGGTACAACGAGAAGGTCGGTGTCCACAGTTGAGATGAGGAAAAGACCAATTTAAGTGTGGGCTCACCAAGTTCTTTTTCTTTTGTTATAATTGACTCCCAGTGGAGCATAGGGCCTCAGTTCTAATGCAAGATGTTAGACATACGTCATTCCATGAATAGTTTACTGTTTGCAATTCCGCATCAATTGACCTTCTCCACGTTCTAGCAGGTGCACCAACACGTCGGCCGCTTCCCTGTGGATTTCCACGAAGCACAATGTTGGTATTTGTCATTCGAAGTTTGTGGCCTATCCACCGCCGTTTCCTATGACATATGTACTACTATAAAAGCAGATGCACAAAACATATAATACAGACATATTACATTACATATTTATTATTCGTATTACAAAAATGATAGAGGGTCATAAAATGACCCGAACATAATATGTATTTAGAAGCACTTGCAATAAAAAATTGTCGAAGCCTAAAATGGTGATAAAACTAATTGAATTTAATAAATTTCAATAATTAGTGCACAGAGTAGTACGAACTTTCATATACATTCCACCAGTTGGAAATTCGGTAATGTTAAATACATTTTGGGTCATCAAAAGGCCCTAACGTAGTAGCAGGGTTAATACGCAATTCAATATCCTCGTTGGCGCCGCTTTTTATAGAAACTAATCTTCCGAGATAATAAAAGGTACCTACATATCCATTAACCTAGTTACCTACATTGATGTGTTTCGACGGGTTTGCGCCATAGCCTCCAGAAATAAAATTTGTCCTCAAAATATTGATATTGATCCTTTGGCCTTGAAGACATACGTCATCAGCATATACCAAGTTTGCCAGTAGGAGGTGGGCACTTAATAATTCATATGTTCCAGCTTATAAAAACCATATGTTTAGAAGTACGTACGTCAGGCGATTATAGCCTCAGAGTTTTTTTGTCCAGTGCACAAAAATAGAAGATAAAACCGTATGTTGCAATTATAGCAATAATATATCTCTATAAGTATAGTATAACTTTTATAGGTAAAGTATATCTTTTTAATAGCATTTAAGATTCTATCGACCATGTGTGAAAACCAGTTAGGTTTTATACTAGCTTAATCTTCCACTGGATCTTCACAGTATATCAAATCCTAGAGAAGACTAAAGAAAAAAAATTAGACACTTATCATCTCTCCATTGACTACAAAGCTAAAATATGAACGAAGTTGTTGAAAGCAAAGTCAGAGTTTGGCATTCCTAACCTTACTAGGCTATGCACAATGACATGCAATACAACTATACAACTGGCATAATATGCAGCAGAAAACACATGCTACTCGCGCCTGCCAATGATGTTGATATTATTGGATAGATATTCCATGAGGTGACTGCCGCCTTTTCTAGTATTGAGAAATCGATGAGGAATCGATGAAAATGGGTCTAGTTGTCAATAAATGGAAAACAAAACGGATAGTTTCCACATGCAAACAGTCTACTAGAATTAAAATACATATGATTCTTAACAATTACAGCTTCGAAATTGTTAATGAATGCTCAAGCAGATGAAGCTATTCTTCGAATTCTTGAGAGGAAGATTCTACGAAAATTTTATGGACCAATCAGCGTCAAAATTGAATATCGACTCTGTTTTAATTATGAGCTGTATGAGTTATACGCTAACATTGACACAGTTAATTGGCTAGCACATGCGAAAAGTGTTTGAATAATCCCGAGGGAAATCGTACAAAAGGACGACCGAAACTTCGATGAAAGTAAAAGAAAACCTACCAAAGTTTGGCCTACGAAATTGGAAAATATGAACACAAGATCGAAGCGCGTAGAATGCTCAGCCTTTGACCTAAACAGGTTGTACTATAGACCATCAAAGTAAGTACTTAAAGTTCGGCTTCAGACTAATATTCGCACCTATGGTTGGTAAGCTGTGAAAGATATTTCGAATAAATGAACCAGTAAGTAATGAACGAAAATCATTTAAAGATCTTCTATTGAAGTATTTCCTCACAAATCTTAGAGATCGATCGATGTTTCCTTCTCTTCCTATCCAAAAAGTAGTTACCATGGCCCTAATGTATTTAAAATAACAATGAATATTTATGTAAGGATAAGTGTATGAGTGCATACATTCTTGTTTACAACAAATCTTTATGACGATAAATTATTTCAGCTCCTGCTACTTTTAACTACAAGAGGAGGCACAACCACACATCCTTATCAACAAGACAATATGCAATAAATACGAGTACATAGTAAGTACATATTTGGAACTTCAACATAAGTACATACAACTAGAAGAGAACTAAAACAAAACAATACGGTTCTTGGCATATTTGTGGAATTTTTGACTAAACTTTAGTAGAAACCTATATATGTATGTATGTATTTATATATTTACGATTATGTAAATAAGTTTACATATGTACGAATATGTTATGTATTATGGTATTGAAATCATAATGTATGCTAATAATGTTGATGATGCTCAATAAATTAATGAATATCGAAGAAAATGAATAAATGGATATGAATCGGTACCTCAATAAATAATAGATGAAGTGCCGTAGAGATGCATAAACTGTTAACAAGGTTCAGAACAAACCTCAACAACAAATAATTTTGAATACCAATATGCTTATATATATATACATATATACTTGGGCAATATTTCAGCAAACTATTTTATCCTTGGCTATGCAGGAAGAGATGTAGAAGGGTTTTTAGTAATAACTATGCTGAAAATAATTAATATGATATTTCCTAAGTAATTTATTCAATTGAATTTGATGTTAAAAATATTTTCCTAAAATTAAGTTATTTCCTTAATGATAAGATCAATATCTAAGAAAAAGTTATTAAATTAAATTAAAAGAAGAAAATAGAAAAATTAAAAATTTTTTATAGAAACAATTTTGAAACATCTTCTATGAAAAAATATTTTATATCAACAAATTCTTTATAAAAAAACTGTTTAAAGGAATAAATCTTTAAAAATATATTTAAAAAAAAAAATTTTATAATAAAAATTTGTATATAAATTTTTATATTTTATACAAAAATTCTGCAAATTAAATAACAAAAAATCTTCTATGGAGAAATTTTTATAACAAAAGTTTTCCAAAGAAAAATATTTATGACAAATTTTCTAAAGAAACATTTTTATGACTACATTTTTTAAATAAAAATTGTCATAAAATTTTTCTAAAGAAAATTTTTCTTTCATTTTTTAAATAAAAATTGTCATAAAATTTTTCTAAAGAAAATTTTTCTTTATAAAAATTTTTCAAAAAGAATGACTATCCGCATCTGATCCCAAATCTGTTACATTTATTTATTAATGTAACAGAACAATTTGTTGAAAAAAAGCCAAGAATTGTTTGCGGAGAAACCAAAATTTCTCCACGCGTTTCGATGGTTGGATAGGCCATCTCTTCAGGAGGATTATCCCCAATTTAGACAGATCGAAAACCTCGCATTATTACTTATATTACATACAAAACCGTTCAGAATTATGTTTATAAACCCTAAGTAAAAGCGTAGATCATCGACTGAACAAAACATAAGCAGTTTTCAGTTTTCTTCTTCATTTCAAATAATATTTACATCCCGACAATTTTGTTATTTTTTAATAAAAATTTTTCTATAGAAAATTTTTCGTTATCAAAATATTTCTATAGAAAATTTTTCGTTTTAAAAATTTTTCTATAGACAATTTTTCGTTATAAAAATTTTTCTATAGAAAATTTTTAGTTATAAAATTTTTTCTATGGAAAATTTTTAGTTATAAAATTTTTTCTATGGAAAACTTTTCAGTATAAAAACTTTTCTATAGAAAATTTTTCGTTATAAAAATTTTTCGTTATAAAAATTTTTCGTTATAAAAATTTTTCCATAGAAAATTTTTCGTTATAAAAATTTTTCTGTAGAAAATTTTTCGTTATAAAAATTTTTCTATAGAAAATTTTTCGTCATAAAAATTTTTCTATAGATTTTTTTTATCATAAATATTTTTCTATAGAAAAGTTTTCAATAAAAAATTTTTCTATAGAAAAATTTTTCGGATAAAAAAATTTCAAAAAGAATGACTATTCGCATTTGATCCCAAATCTGTTACATTTATTTATTAATGTAACAGACCAATTTATTGATAAAAAGCCAAAAATTGTTTGCGGAGAACCAAATATTCTCTGCAGAAAAGTTTTTCGGATGAAAAATTTTCCATAGATAAATTTTTTATTGAAAAATATTTATGATGAAAAAATTCTATAGAAAAATTTTTATGACGAAAAATGTCCTATAGAAAAATTTTTATGACGAAAAATGCTGTATAGAAAAATTTTTATGATGGAAAATTTTCTATAGAAAAATTTTTATGACGAAAAATTTTCTATAGAAAAATTTTTATGACGAAAAATATTCTATAGAAAAATTTTTATGATGAAAAATATTCCATAGAAAAATTTTTATGACGAAAAATTTTCTATAGAAAAATTTTTATGACGAAAAATTTTCTATAGAAAAATTTTTATGACGAAAAATTTTCTATAGAAAAATTTTTATTACGAAAAATTTTCTATAGAAAAATTTTTATGACGAAAAATTCTCTTTGGAAAAATTTTTATGACGAAAAATTTTCTATAGAAAAATTTTTATGTTGAAAAAATTTTATAGAAAAATTTTTATGACGAAAAATTTTCTATAGAAAAATTTTTATAGAAAAATTTTTATAACGAAAAATTTTCTATAGAAAAATTTTTATGACGAAAAATTTTCTATAGAAAAATTTTTATGACGAAAAATTTTCTATAGAAAAATTTTTATGACGAAAAATTTTCTATAGAAAAATTTTTATGACGAAAATTTTCTATAGAAAAATTTTTATGACGAAAAATTTTCTGTAGAAAAATTTTTATGACGAAAAATTTTCTATAGAAAAATTTTTATGACGAAAAATTTTTTATAGAAAAATTTTTTTGACAAAAATTTTCTATAGAAAGATTTTTATGACGAAAAATTTTCTATAGAAAAATTTTTATGACGAAAAATTTTCTATAGAAAAATTTTTATGACGAAAAATTTTCTATAGAAAAATTTTTATGACGAAAAATATTCTATAGAAAAATTTTTATGACGAAAAATATTCCATAGAAAAATTTTTATGACGAAAAATTTTCTATAGAAAAATTTTTATGTTGAAAAAATTTTCTATAGAAAAATTGTTATGACGAAAAATTTTCTATTAAAAAATTTTTATGACGAAAAATTTTCTATAGAAAAATTGTTATGAGGAAAAATTTTCTATAGAAAAATTTTTATGACGAAAAATTCTCCATAGAAAAATTTTTATGACGAAAAATATTCTATATGAAAATTTTTATAACAGAACTTTCTCTTGAAAAATTTTTATGACGAAACATTTTCTATAGAAATATTTTATGACGAATAAATTTTAATATTTTCTACAGAAAATTTTTTTTAACAAGAGAGTAAATTTTTTTTAACAAAAACTTTTCGATAGAAAAGTTTTTATAACGAAAAAGTTTTTATAGAAAAATTTTTACGTCATTTTATTTTAGAAAAAAATTTTTAGCAACAAAATTTCCAAAGAAAATTTTTCTATAGAAAAAATTTTAGAACTAAAAATTTTGTAAAGAAAAAATTTTTTAGCAACAAAATTTCCAAAGAAAATTTTTCTATAGAAAAATTTGTATAACTAAAAATTTTGTAAAGAAAAATTTTTATAACGAAAATTTGTTATAGACAAATTTTGATAACGAAAAATTAATGATAAAAGATCTTTCAAAGAAACATTTTTATGTCGAACAAGTAAGAAAGTGCTATAGGTCGGTTGGTCAAGCCAGACTATACGATTCCCTTCACCACTAAGGTCAAAGATGCTCTTTTTCCTGTATAAAGACAAATATTTGCTAAATTTTTCTTCTATACAATCATTTTCTCAAAACTTATATATTTAAGCTGTTTCCGTCATTTGGATTTATATGGGAGCTAGGGTCAAATGCGAACGGATTATCTTGAAATTTGGCAAATTGATTACAGTTTTTAAAAGAATTACTTATGCAAAAAATAAACTCAAAAACTTCTCATTATCTTCAGATTTACGAGCGTTTTACTGATTTTTGTCTCATTTAGTGAGTTTTGACAGAAGAGTTTGTATGGGAGCTATGGTCAAATATAAACCGATTTCAACGAAATTTCGTTCAGTAATTTTGGTTTACATAAGCAGTATATGTTTTAAATTTCATAAAAAAATACTGTTTTTTGTGGCCAAAATATCAATTCCGGTAAGTGGGACCTATGAGAGGTACCATAAATAAAAAAACCGATTCTGACAAATGATCCCACTATCAAAAAAAATGATCCAAATTTCATCAAATTATCTTTAGAATTACGACCTGTAGTTTGATTACAAGGTTTACATGGGGGTCCAGCCAGCCAGCCATACGACAGACGGACGAACGGACGGACTGACATCGCTAAATCGACTCAGAAAGTGATTCTAAGTCTATTGCTATACTAAAAGGTAGGTCTAAGACAAATATTTCTTTGCGTTACATACATTAGCACAAATTTTTAATACCCTTTTCAACTATGGTGGTGAAGGGTATACTAATTTATTTTTGGTCTTTGGTATATTGCGATAGAACTACATTTAGTCCAAAACTCGTTCATACGCCAAACATTTAGGGGAAAGGTTGCGTTCTAACTTTTAATCTCCGATCTGATAAAACTATTTCTTAAATTGTGTTCTATTGTTTCTGACATAGACATCAATTGTACGGAAGCATTGAAATTCTGAATCCACTTCTTAAGCTTGGAAGTGGATGGTGCAGAGCACGACATAACATTTATCAAGCAGAGTGATGGTGATGGTGTTTCCAAACCTAGCAACGTCTTTTGACAATGGTAGTATTGTCATTTTATTATTGTGACTTTGTTTGATAAACATAAGCATTGGGACCTGTACCTTCTAAATAAACAACTTTTTATATCTTCAGTGTTTTTTAAGTGGTAAAGTTTTAAAATCTTTAATTATTTTTTTGATACAAAAATTAATTATTTCATTTTATTTTATAAACCTAAGTCAAGGTGCATAAAATTCCTTCATTAAGGCAATCTTTCTAATATAAAAAAAATAAAATACTAATTTTTATGAATCTCAATACGTACTAAGAACATTCTTATTTAAGTATCATTAACGTAATTGTTGCTGTTAAATTTAAGTGATTAATCACAAAAATCTTTCTTAAGAAATTTATCATCTAATAATGCCAAAGATTAAATTGTTCAGCCTGATTTTGTGAATTTCGTATTTTTAATATCATATTCTTTTAATCACTTTCTGTAGGCGATTAAAAAGCTACAAAATTTTCGTCATTAAATGTAATGAAATGGAAATTATAAATTTTTTAAGATCCTCCTACACATATGGAAGAAAAAAACAAGATTTTTCTAATTAACCTCTTCAACTGCCATAAAGTTATAAATCAAATTTTAAATCCCTGATGATAGAGAACATTTTTGAAGGTGGATTTTTAAGAATATAATAATTTAAATAATTTATTTCGTTGCATTTAATTGATATTATGAACTTTTAAACATACTTTTGATTCTCAAAACCCATTTTTCAATACCTGAAGGACTTGACAATATTCCAGTGTTATTTCATTGTGAAAATCATTGGTCCTTAAATAATAGAGATGTTTTCGTCACATTATTTACACATGAATACATATATCACATTTAAGCTTTTCACACATATATGTACGTACATTGTAAAATAGTTTTGATAGTCTAAATCTGTTTGGTATGTAAAACCTTCATTAGTGGTTTAGTGTTTTGACAGAAATAAGATATTTCCACTATTTAATGTCTGCTCATTAACGAATTGACGCTAAAACTTGGCGGCCAGAAAAACCCTCATTAATGGAAATATTTCAATTACTCAGACACACACACACACATTCATACATGTATTTTCACTAGTCCAGATACAGCGATACCTAACACTCTTCCATACATACAAGTGCTATTCAAGATATGCTGTCAATGAATTCAAGTTAACACATGAACGGAATGTTTTGACAACGTTTAGAATTTCGAATTAAACTATCAAAACTTTCAAACCAAAATGACAATCATTACTATGTGTTTAAATAGTGAGACTACATCCATATATACATATCACTCTACTCTAGGTCCAGTAGGAATTTATTTTTTAGAAAACTATTTCAAAAGTTACTGCCTTTTGAAAATTGGCTATTTAAATATTTTGGCAAAATTTCCTATAAATTTTTGAAAATTTTCCTATAAATTTTTGAAAATCTTCCTATAAAATTAAAGAAAAATTGAAAATTTTTTTATAAAAATAGTAAATTTTTTATAAAAATAGTAAATTTTTTAAAAATTTTCTATAAAAAGATTTACTATTTTTATAGGAAATTTTACAAAAATTTACTATTTTTATAGGAAATTATACAAAGATTTACTATTTTTATACGAAATTTTACAAAAATTTACTATTTTTATAGGAAATTTTACAAAAATTTACTATTTTTATAGGAAATTTTACAAAAATTTACTATTTTTATAGGAAATTTTACAAAAATTTACTATTTTTATGGGACATTTTTTAAAAATTTACTTTTCTATAAGAAGATTTTATTATTTTTATAGGAAATTTTTCAAAAATTGTCTATTTTTATAAGAAATTTTTCAAATATTTACTATTTTTATTGGAAAATTTTCAAAAATTTACTATTTTTATAGAAAATTTTTCAAAAATTTATTATTTTTATAGAAAATTTTTCAAAAATTTACTATTTTTATACGAAATTTTGCATAAAAATACTACTTTTATAGGATATTTTTCCAAAATGTACTATTTTCATTAAAATAGTAAATTTTAAAAAAATTACTATTTTTATAGTAAAATTTTAAAAAATTTTTCAAAAACTTGCTATTCTGATGGGAAATTTTTCAAATGTTTACTATTTTTATTGGAAAATTTTCAAAAATTTACTATTTTTATACGAAATTTTTCAAAAATTTACTATTTTCATATGAAATTTTTCAAAAATTTACTATTTTTATAGGAAATTTTTAAAAAATTTACTATTTTTATAGGAAATTTTAAAAAAAATACTATTTTTATAGTAAATTTTTGAAAAATTTACTATCTTTATAGGAAAAATTAAAAAAATTTACAATTTTTTTTTCAAAAATTTACTATTTTTATATTAAATTTTTTGAAAAATTTAATATTTTTATAGGAAATTTTTTTCAAAATTTATTATTTTTATAGGAAATTTTTCAAAAATTTACTATTTTTATAGGAAATTTTTCTATTTTTATAAAGAATTTTTCAAAAATTTACTATTTTTATACGAAATTTTTCAAAAATTTTCTATTTTTTAGGAAATTTTTCAAAAATTTACTATTTTTATAGGAAATTTTTCAAAAATTTACTATTTTTATAGGAAATTTTTCAAAAATTTACTATTTTTATAGGAAATTTTTCAAAAATGTACTATTTTAATAGTAAATTTTTCAAAAATTTACTATTTTAATAGTAAATTTTTCAAAAATTTACTATTTTAATAGTAAATTTTTCAAAAATTTACTATTTTAATAGTAATTTTTTCAAAAATTTACTATTTTAATAGTAATTTTTTCAAAAATTTACTATTTTTATAGAAAATTTTTCAAAAATTTACTATTTTTATAGGAAATTTTTCAAAAATTTACTATTTTTATAGGAAATTTTTCAAAAATTTACTATTTTAATAGTAAATTTTTCAAAAATTTACTATTTTAATAGTAAATTTTTCAAAAATTTACTATTTTAATAGTAATTTTTTTAAAAATTTACTATTTTAATAGTAAATTTTTCAAAAATTTACTGTCTTTATAGGAAAAATAAAAAAATACTATTTTTTTCAAAAATGTACTATTTTTATATTAAATTTTTTCAAAAATTTAATATTTTTATGGGAACTTTTTCAAAAATTTACTACTTTTATAGGACTTTTTTCAAAAATTTTCTATTTTTATAAGAAATTTTCCAAAAATTTAATATTTTTATAGGAAATTTTTCCAATGTTTAATATTTTTATAGCAAACTTTTTTTAAATTTACTATTTTTATAAGAAATTTTTCAAAAATTTACTATTTTTATACGAAAATTTTCAATAACTTTTCTATTTGGATAGAAAATGTTTCACAAACTCCTTTTTGCCTTCTGTCCAATTTCCCATTGGTAATCTAAAAGAGCTCAATACCAAAACTTTAATCTATTTAAATTTCTAAACGTCATTTAAATATTTAATAGATGTTTTAATAACGTAATTTTTATAAATATTTTTTTAGAAGTCGAAAATGTTAATTATTCTTTGTCTCAAGTTAAAAATTATAGGAGATTTTAACAGTTAGATAGTTTTGTAATTTTATTTTAAAGGGTTATAATGTTAGCCATTAGCACTTGGCTACACTGTGCTTGACAAAATTTATGTTTATTGCTGTCGTAAGAGTCTAAGAAACTAAGCGAAATAGTTATATTTTCTTTGCCATCCAGCTAACAATGCAATTTACCACATATGTTGGCTCTAAACTACAACTTGTAGTTTTATTTATTTTGGTAACCCTCTCGTAAGATTCAAAGAAAACTACTCACACCAACATCTTTTTGCTATTGTATGTCCTTACTTACTTTGTTTTATATTTTCAGATGTTAATACAAGTTATCGTTATGTTAATGTGGGATATTATGGAAACCTTAAATAAAACTAAAATTGTTTCGTAAAAGTTAATGCTTTTGCACTTTTTCATCGTTTATAAGAAAAAACAGATAAAAGGCAGGAACATAATTCGGGGTTGGTGGATATGAAGGCGTTTTAATTGGCGATAATTTTGCATGGTTAGACTTGGTTTTCTAAGGTGTTTTTCGAAAAGTGTTATATACAAAATAGACAACACTTAATATGTAATAGTCAATTATTGCCTAACAATAGATGATGAAGAAAAATGTATACTTATTATTTTTAGTCTTTACAAAATATAAATTGAAGGAGAAGCAATCTTAATAGGTTTAAAGTTGAAAATCCATTTTTCCAAAATGAAATAGAAAATTTTTGAAAAATTTCCTAAAAATAGTAAATTTTTGAAAAATTTCCTATGCAAATGTTAAATTTTTGAAAAATTTCCTATAAAAATAGTAAATTTTTTAAAAATTTCCAATAAAAAGAGTAAATTTTTTAAAAATTTCCTACAGAAATATTAAATTTTTGTGAAATTTCCTATAAAAATAGTAAATTTTTGAAAAATTTCCTATAATAATAGTGAATTTTTGAAAAATTTCTAATAAACAAGAGTGAATTTTTTTAAAAATTTCCTTCAGAAATATTAAATTTTTGAGAAATTTCCTATAAAACTAGTAAATTTTTGAAATATTTCCTATAAAAATAGAAAATTTTTGAAAAATTTCTTATAAAAATAGTAAATTTTTGAAAAACTTCCTATAAAAATAGTAAATTTTTGAAAAATTTCCTATGAAAATAGTAAATTTTTGAAAAACTTCCTACAAAAATAGTAAATTTTTGAAAAATTTCCCATAAAAACAGTTCATTTTTGAAAAATTTCCTATAAAAATAGGAAATTTTTGAAAAATTTCCTTAAAAAATTGTAAATTTTTAAAAAATTTCCTATAAAAATAGTAAATTTTTGAAAAATTTCCTATAAAAATAGTAAATTTTTGAAAATATTCCTACAAAAAGAGTAATTTTTTGAAAAATTTTCTATAGAAATAGTAAATTATTGACAAATTTTCTAAAAAATTGAAAAATTTTGAAAAATTTCCTATAAAAATAGTAAATTTTTGAAAAATTCCCTATAAAAATAGTAAATTTTTGAAACATTTCCTATAAAAATAGTAAATTTTTTAAAAATTTCCTATAAAAATAGTAAATTTTTTAAAAATTTCCTATAAAAAAAAGTAAATTTTTAAAATAGGACATTTTTCAAACCGTTTAAATTTTATATGAATTTTTTCAAATTTTTTTTATTTCTGTAGAATACTTTTAAAAAACTTTCTATTTTTATAGGAAATTTTTCAAAAATTTACTATTTTTATAGGAAATTTTTCAAAAATTTTCCATTTTCATAGGAAATTTTCCAAAAATTTAATAATTTTATAGGAAATTTTCCAAAAATTTACTATTTTTATATTAAATTCTTCAAAAATTTACTATTTTTATATGAAATTTTTTAAAAATTTACTATTTCTATAGGAAATTTTATAAAAATTTAATATTTTTATATGAAATTTTTAAAAAATTTACTATTGTTATAGGAAGCTTTTCAGAAATTTACTATTTTTATATAAAATTTTTCAAAAATTTTCTATTTTTATAGGAAAATTTTCAAAAATTTTCTATTTTTATAGGAAATTTTTCAAAAATTTTCTATTTTTATAGGAAATTTTTCAAAAATTTTCTATTTTTATAGGAAATTTTTCAAAAATTTTCTATTTTTATAGGAAATTTTTCAAAAATTTTCTATTTTTATAGGAAATTTTTCAAAAATTTTCTATTTTTATAGGAAATTTTTCAAAAATTTTCTATTTTTATAGGAAATTTTTCAAAATTTTTCTATTTTTATAGGAAATTTTTGAAAAATTTTCTATTTTTATAGAAAATTTTTCAAAAATTTTCTATTTTTATAGGAAATTTTTCAAAAATTTTCTATTTTTATAGGAAATTTTTCAAAAATTTTCTATTTTTATAGGAAATTTTTCAAAAATTTTCTATTTTTATAGGAAATTTTTCAAAAATTTTCTATTTTTATAGGAAATTTTTCAAAAATTTTCTATTTTTATAGGAAATTTTTCAAAATTTTTCTATTTTTATAGGAAATTTTTCAAAATTTTTCTATTTTTATAGGAAATTTTTCAAAAATTTTCTATTTTTATAGGAAATTTTTCAAAAATTTTCTATTTTTATAGGAATTTTTTTTAAAATTTTCTATTTTTACAGGAAATTTTTTAAAAATTATATAGGAATTTTTTTTATTTACTATTTTTATAGAATTTTTTTTTTTGTAATTTACTATTTTTATAGGAAATTTTTCAAAAATTACTATTTTTATAATTTCTTTTTTTATAAAATTGATCAAGAAAATTAAAAAAAAAATCGTGTTATGTTTTACTATTGGCTCTAAATTTCGTAAGAATTTATGAAGGAATAATCTCATATGTCTGATATCTATAAAACATTAATAACAGTTTTAAATTTCTTAATAATTATTGCACATATATACTCATATAGTCATGTTTGATTGACTATTTTATTTTAGATTTACTCGTTAAATTTATAGATTTAAGAACCAATCAATAAGTTCAATGCAAATTAAGGAGTTTGTGTTCTGGTGCATATAATTTTAAAGGACTGTTGAATTCGTTCCAACGCAAATCATCATCATACGCAATCTCTGTTCTCTAGAATTATTTGCAGTTTGTGGAAAAACGATTCAACTGCAAGTATATACTTGCATTCATACAAATACACATTGTACGATCAAGCAAAATAAGGACCATTTTGCCTTTGGCGTGGTTACGATTTAATATCATTTCATTCATATATTCTCGTATATTATTAACTTATTCATGTTGTATTCATGTATTTTGTAGTTGGATGCAAGAAGTATGTTCCTTAATATCAGCTTTTGAAATGCACAGATTTTTTTAACTCTAGCATTCTACAGCCTTTCTAGAAGAGCTGAAAAACCAGCAGTTGTGACAAAATAGCAACAATAAACGGTTGCAAAAATAAAATAATATAATAATGTGCAACGTCGTGAAATGTCAACGACGGATATAAAATGAATTTTCACGGATTTACGGATAATAAAATAAAAATACTTTTCCTGTTTTGTTCTTTTAAGACCTCACACACATGCTTATACATACACACACTCGCAAACACATACAAACTACATAAAAATATTACGAGCTGTTAGTTCCAACCGTCTGAAGGACCATTGACTCAGTAGCTGTTGTTGGTTCGTTGGTTGTTATCCTGGCTAACTGTTTTCTTATAGTCATTACATATTTTATATTATTTAGTTGCTTGCGGTTGCTGTAAATAGTTTTTGTGTTTAACTTTAATGAGCTGACTTGACATTTGTTCTTTATTGTTTTATTATTGTTGCTTTTGCAATTTATTAGTATTTTTAGTTAAGTTCTATTTAATATGTGTGTTTAAGACAATTTGTGTTATTTTTATGTCATATAACTATTATGAACTATTTTTGACTTAAAAAATAGAATCTTTCCTGAAAGTATGCTCTACATTTAGCTATAAGAAATTATTCATTGGAAATTGGTTGTTCTCATTAAAATTTATATCATAACTAAAATTCTAGGCAGGGCTTAAATTTACTACGAGTTTTGTATAAAAATTGTTGAATATTTCATAATTTGAAATGAAAACTAAAAAAATATTTCAATTCAAATAATTTTCGACAATAAAAAACTATAAATATTTCATAAATTGAAAATTCATTGGAAAAGCTATTTCTTTTAAAAATTGCTAACAAAAAAATATTTTCTGATAGTAATATTTTTTTGTAGCAAGAATTTTTCATTTCAAAATATTTTACTAAAAAAATATGAAAACTTAAAATTTATTAAACTAAAAAAATATGAGAAATTTTGAAATTGAAACTACCAATAGCAGACTAAAATTTTTTTAACTACAAAATATGAGGAATTCAAATATTACAACTTAAAATTTGTTTAAATTATAATATTGAAACTTGATTGCAGGCTTTAAATTCTGAAGCTTAGAAAATATAAGCATTCCAAATTTTAAAAATCCAAGATTTAAAACAAAAACTTCTTAAAATAAAAGAAATAATCAACAAAGTCAAACTAAAGCGCCAATTCTAATTTATGTCATACCTCTATTTCCTAATGAAAACTTGTATTCCGCAGAATATTTGTATTTTCTTTTATATTGAGTAAAGTCAAAATTGAATCAACACCACCCAGCCAACTTATGCGTCGAATGTCGTGTTAAATATATATAGTCACACGAATTTCTAATCATTATAATATATCAGTTCATGGATGAAAATATTTTTAACTATTGACTTCAAACTTAGATTCGTGTTTTTAACTACTTATAAATAGTTGTACGTGTACCGGTTTGGTTCAGTTTCCGCGATGAAACGAAAAATGGTCAGTATAGCTTAATAAGATATTTTGCGGAATACAATGCTTCAGTTTTAAAATTTCGTAATTAAAAATTAGAAACAATTAATGATCATAAGCTCAAAATAAATGATTGAATACAAAATAAAAATTTTGTTATCGACAATCTTCTTTAAAAAAATATTGTTAAATTCTTATAGACAAATTTAAATTATTGATAATTTTATAAGAAGATTTTTGGTTATCCATAATTCTTTCTATAAATTTTTTATGATATCGGTCATTTATTTAAAAAATCTGTTTTTTCGTTTTGTCCACATAAGAAAATAAAAGTAAAAATACATGTTTTTGTGCTTTTATAGGGTTTTAAAAGACTTTTGCGATTGTGTCTTGTATATTAAATATGTATTGTCAAATATGAGCCAATTCCTACAAAATAAGGTATACTGATTTCTGTTACCATAGGTAATATTTTTACGCTGAACATTAATAAAATACAACTAATTTGTGGCTCTTAAGGGCCAAAAACTCTAATTCGGAAAGCCATCCCTATGGGAGGTACCCGAAGTAGTAATACTTGTACAAAAATCCTTGTTTATCTTGTACAACGTTAAATCGACTCAGCGAGTGATTCTGAATCGATCGGTATAGGTGGTTCTCAGACCGATATTTGTATGCGTTACAAACATTAGCAGAATATACCTATTCCACCTATGGTGGTGACCGTTTTATCGTTATCGTTTATTATCGTTTTAGGTATGTCCATCTTTCTGTTGAAATCAACATTTTTCTTAACCCTTATGTGTATGGCAAAAAAACACCTTTAAGAGAATGGCAAGGTACCCGGGTACCTATATGGAAAAATTATTGTAAACAAACATTTTTGGAGAAAATAAATGAGTGATCTCGGAAAATAACTCTGAGAGTTGCAATGCACGTTCATTTATAGTAAATAGTAAATCTCAAGGTGAATTCAACGTGGCGGTTGTAAGGATACAAGTCATGGCGAATATATATGTATACCATAAATTTGTATTAAGTAAATTAAGTTTCGTACTACAGGAAGATGTAGCCTCCAATTTTTCTACATTTGACTCCAATAATCCAAATACATGATATATAACCTTAAAATCGATTGAAGACTTTTCTAATTATCAAAGGTTTTATAAAATATCCTATGTCCTTGAAGACTCTCCTGAGCATATGCTATAAAAAAATTATTATTTTTAAAAAACTTTAAAAAGTTTGACTAGTTTTACTTTTTTAAGGCTTTAGGATATTTAAATACCCATTTTTGATGCAATGGGCTAACGATATGTCACTTTTGCACAGGACGAAAAAAAAGTATTTTGTTCATACCGTTTTAAAAACTCCTTTTTTGGTTTTTTAAAGTAGATTGTTCAACGAAATCGAAAAAAGTAAAAAAAAGTTCCCGTTATAGTTAGAACCCCCTACAGATTACCACAAAGAAAGAACTAGAGCAATATCTTTAACGGCTTAGTCGTACCTGCGACTTAAAATCAAAGGATTTCGATAAAAACATAATTTTTCACCAAAGTTATAAAAAAGCACGTAAATTGTTATATATTAGCAGTTTTTATAAGCAGAACTGAAATTATGATTGTTACAACGGATAAAAATATATATTTTAGAATATTGGTTGAAATTGGATGTCACTAGCCCTTTTATAACCAGGGTCAAGAATAAAATTTAAAAAAAATTCGAAACTATGTATAAAACAAAGAAAATAGTGTAAATCTTGTTTCTACATAAATATTCATATATAATATATTTATAACTAATCTGTCTAATTTTGCTTTAGCTATCTGTCAATAAAATTTTACTTTTTATTACAGTTTTTTCATATATAATGTATGAAGGTACCCGGGTACCTTGCCGTACGGTTACGTATATAAGATATAAATTGGACCACAGTGCCTATACAATATAATTTTTTAGCTTAAAAGCAATAATAATTTAAACTATTTCAATGGTTAGGAGTTCTCAAGAAGTTTGAGGTTTGTGAACCATCTGTTTCCATTAAAAAAGTTAAGGTGAAAGTGCTAAAGGTACCGGGGTACCTTGGTATACACATAAGGGTTAATTGTATTTGCATCTTCAGCAAATAATGCAAATATGAAGTATTTTTTTGTCTTAATCTTCCAAATTTCATTTGAGTTTCTTTTTGATGATCAATTTGTAATTTTAGTTTTTGGTTATTGAAACTTTTTATTCCTCATATTTTTTCCATTCAAGAATTATTCGTCTGCAATTTTAATTTTAACAATTTAATTTGAAGTTTTTAGATTCAATATTTGAAATTTTTTAGTTTCAATATTTGAATTCCTCATATTTTGTAGTTAAAAAATTTTTAGTTGGTAGTTTCAATTTCAAAATTTCTCATATTTTTTTAGTTCATAAATTTTAAGTTCAAATATTTTTTTAGAAAAATATTTTGAAATTAAAAATTCTTGCTACCAAAAAATATTACTACCAGGAAATATTTATTTCGTATGCTACCAACAATATGAAAATATTCGAAAACCCAAAATATTTTTAAAAAACTAACAAAAATTGCTCTATGAATTTTTGTTTATGCTGTTTGAAAAATGAAAAATTTTTCATATTTTTCCGTAGCCAAAATTTAATATGAAAAACTATTTTACCAAATATTAAACCCTGATTCCAGGAATCAAAGAAAATTTCCCCATATACACTATTGGCATTTTAATGTAAGATATTTAATCATTTTGCTATTTTGTTAGCATAAATTGAACTGATTCGTCTTTATAAACTTACAAATTTCTGAATTTCAGTCTTTGGTATTCCTATGATTTAAGGAATATAAAGATTTATATTAATTAACATTTGTTAAGCTTTTCTATAAAGGCCAAAGAGAAAGAAAGCCTTGGTGAAAAATATACAAAACAAAGGATGTCCCGAATAAAATATGCATTTGCTATTTTAAGCTAATTTAGGCCATAGTGCATTACGAATATAATTGAACCCTACAGTTAAAAAAAATCTTATTAAAACTAGATAGGTAGATTCAACTATAGCTTAAATATCTTATAAAAGAAATGTTGACTTTTGTTTAAACATTTTGAATAATAAGCAGTTTTTCTTTTGCCTCTTCTTTAAAATATTCAATTTGTTTAATATTCGGTATTAAATATAGGCTCTATATTTAGCCTATATTTAATACAAATAATCCGAAAAAAGTGCAACAAGTAATATGTTTTTGTCAATAAATGACAATGGCTTAAGTTGATATAAGTGCATTTTTAATTTTATTACATATTCTTATTCTCTAGAACAAGACCTATCACTCAGCTAAATTTCAAGTATAAAATATTGTTATTTATAAAACTAATCGCATTTGCATTTCAACTTTTCTAAACAAAATTCTTATATCTTTTAGACAAATCACTTTATATCTCAAAACACGAAATTTCGACTTAAGCCACGACATCGCTACCAGGACAAGGGGAGCGAAATAATTCGATGAACTATTTCGAAGAGCACATAACACTTCTATCGAAGAAGCAGCTTGTATGGATTAATGCTCTAATACTTTTGTGCATAGAGTCAAAGCTTAAACTGAATTTAAACTCAAATAATTTTTAGATTGGTAAAGAACTAAAAAGCAAAAAAGTGCAAGAATTTTAGGTCAAATTCTACTAATAAACAAGTAAGAAAGTGCTATAGTTGGTCAAGCCCGACCATATGATATGATACCCTCATCACTGTGGTCAAATGTCTTTTTTTAGGCTTTAAAGACAAATCTTTCCTAAATTTTGTCAATATAAAAAGATTTTCTATAAACTTATAATTTTAAACTATTTCCATCATTTTTACTTATATAGGAGCTGGGGTCAAATGTGGTCAAATTGTGTGCAAAAACTAAATAAATTGGGACCAATTTCAATGAAATTGGGTACAGTGATTTCTGCTTATACAAGCAGTGCTGTTTTCAAATAGTATCAATTCCGGAAAGTGAGATCTATGGGAGATACTCTAAGTAATCGATCGATTTTGACGAATTTCAATTGCAATGGTCCCACAAACAAAAAACTTATCTGTGCCAAATTTCATTAAATTATCTTTAGAATTGCGGCCAATTACAAGCTTTACATGTGGGTCCACCCAGCCAGACGGATGGACAGACTGTTATTCTAAGTCTATTGGAATACTTAAAGGTGGGTCTAAGACCATTATTATTATAGAGATTTTCAAGCTTAAAGCAGATTTGAAGAAGGAATGAAGAAGAATCGCGTCACCTCCTGCTTTGCCTTAGATCCGTCCCCGGAAACCTACTGACACCCATCATCAGAGAAACTAGGATCTGCGGAGATAATAACAGCAAAGAATTTGTCAAAGAGGGAAGTGGATATGTAGTAGTCCACATTTTTGGGGAAGTATTTAACCTTCCGTCATGCACATGTTTCAATAGTCACATACGTAGCGCATGTATCTGGCCAGATACACTATGTATTTCAATACATTAATGCGAAAAAAAATATATTTTTTTTATAACATTATATTGTTATATATGGCAGATAAATATTTGAATTTTTTTCTTAGTACATGTACTTAGTATATATCGAAACAACTACCCAGGAAAAAAACTAATGACAAATAAAAGACGAAAAATTAAATTTTCTGTTTTATTTCAAAAAAATAATTACTTTTAAGTATGTTTCGATTAATTTTGATTCAACTCATTTTTATACCATAAAGTACAATCCTTACTAAGTAAAGGATTTTCGGCAGTATAATTATCAAAATCAAACACTTCATTTGGTTCGATAACGAAATAATTTTTGATATCTTAGGCATAGCCATCATTTGGCATAACATTTATACCAAGCCACAATAACTCAGAGTGAAAATATAGTGCAGTTTAAGTTGATTTGAGTAAAGAAACGCAAAAAACGTTAAAAAAAATCCAAATAAAATACATAATTCTTCATACAAACTACATGTGTATCTGGCCAGATACATGCGCTGCGTATGTGATGTGTTGGTGAAAAAACCCACACATATTGTTTTTGTCGTTTTTTTCATAATCTTTTTGTTTTTATAAAACGATAGCTAAGAATATTTGTAGAAGGTACCTGTAGACTCAAACAGCTAGCTGCATTTCAAATTTATTTAAATCACTGTTAAATTCCTAAATGATCTGGCCAGATAAATGCGCATGACGGAGGGTTAAAAGAATTATCATATCGCACAATTAAGGTTTTAATACAAATACATTTTATTCGGAATACTCCTTACAAGTTAAAAAACCAATTAAATTAGTTATAAACGCATAAAATTTAAAACAGAAAATTCTTATTTATTAAAACTTTTTCTTAAGTTGTATAAAGGAACACAAATATTGTATAAAATAATAAAAATAAAAACAACAGAAACAAACTTTTAATACAAAACCGTAAATACGAAATACAAATATACATACATATGTATATATGTATATGTTTGTAGTTGTTAGCCTGGCTTAAAAGGAAAAACCGAAATAACAACAAAAAGCCAATCAAAGGGCAATCAATTATTATTGCATAATCCATTCTATAATAAAAAAAAAACTCGAAGAAAAAGTTTTAAACCCCCAAATAACCAAAAAACAAAAACCCACAATAAACCAAACAAATAGAAAACAATTCCCCATAAAACAACACACATGACTAAATCTTTATATTCGTTTCGTATCCCTCCCTACAAACAAATAAAAGGAAAATTAAAATAAAATCTCTTTTCTCAAACTCGAATAAAATAAATTTTATAGATATTTATTTATTCTATGCCACCTAAACAATTATAAAACAATAATACATGCAAAGATTTAACATGCACACACACATACATACATACCTTTATAGATACAAAGCAATAAAATCTTTTACAAATACATACTCACACTCGCCCTCGTAATCTCTCACTTACACTTTCAAACAAAAGTATTCAACTTGAATTCACATATAACTTTTAATTGCTTTAAGAAATTGTATCGTATGTTTTTCTGTACCCGTACTCGTCCTTGCCTCGTATCAGTTAGTTTAAGTGATTAGTGTAAAGTAAATTCTATAGTAAAAGTTTTAGTTTTCAGATTATTACTATTTAGTATTTATGTATGTAAAACGAAATAGTGAAAGTGTATATGTGTCTGTATGCCTAAGTTGGTTTTAGTATTAAAGAGCTAAACATACAAAGTAAGCAATTTTCGTATAGATAAAATCATTAGGATATAATGATATCAGAGCTTTAAAATGCTTTAAGCACTAACAATTTAATATGGGGTATTTTATATTACACATACTAAGGAACAATGTTGGACCCATATAAGATCAAAAACCAGCAACTAACCTAATTTTTTGATCCCTCCAAGACTTTAAAAAACTGTTTAAAATTTTAAAATCGTTCTGCAAATGTGAAAGTTGGAGGTAATTAAGGTACTTAGACTTACGTTAAAATAGTTTTTTGCGAATGTCTCAAAATGTTGCACATGTTTCGAAATCTTTGAAAATGATTTTTGTATATTCTCACCTAGGTCTATAACCAACACTAGGTCGCTTTCCAAGTTTTTACAAAAGTTGCTTATTTGTAGCTTTAAGGTACGGTCACATTGATTAAACATTTAATCGAAATTATCAAATATTTGATCCTCGTAGTCTGACCACAAAATATTTTTGAGGTTCAAACAAGAAACATGTTGATTTGAAGAAAACAAAATCATTTGCCAGCAAATAAAAATTTTCCTAATGTGACCACGCAAGAGCAAATATTTTATTAAATTTTGATCAAATAATTATTTAATCTTACAAAATTTTTGTAACATCAAACGGGGGCAAATAACAGCTGAGCATGTGTATTATTTACTATTCAAACAGAAACAACAACATCAAATATGAGAAACAACAACATCAAATTTGAGAAACAACAACTCAAATATGAGACAAAAATTGCTAGATACACAATTTTGTTTTGAAAAAATTTGATAAAATATTTTTTGGGAAAATATTTAATCTTCAGAAAATATTTAATCATAAATAAAACCTGTTTTTTTTTTGTTTATACTTTGAACGTATTTTTTCTGTATTTTATCAAATAAAAATCGTGCACAAATTTTTGACCACAAATTTTTTTATTATATTGTTTTGATAATATTTTACTCAAAATATTTGATTTAAATGTTTAATTAGTCTGACCGTACCTTTAGTCTGTCAATTGTAATAACTTTTTACATTATACAAGAAGACTTTAAGACTACTCAACAATTTAAGGATGACTCAAAAGTAGTTTTAGGATGACTCAGCAATTTTAGAATGACTGTAGTTTTAGGATGAGTCAACAGTTTTGTAATGATTTAGTAGTTTTAGAATGATTCACCAGGTGATTAGGATAACTCAGCCATTTTAATTTGACTGGGCAGTTTTAGGATGACTCAGCAGTTAATGTGTGACTCAGGAATATTTGCGCTAAAAGCCTTTATCTATCGAAAGAGTTTTAATTCCAAATATTTTAATTAAAGGTATGAACATAGTTAGAAGGAACGACTAATTTTTCAGAACGAAATTTAAACATCTTCTATCATCTTCTTCTATCTATATCTATAAAAAAATTTTCGCGTCTGTTTGTATGTTGTTTGTTATGAAGGATCTCTGAAACTAGCAGACCGATTTCTCTTAAATTTTGTCAGTGTGGTATGGTGTAACGGTTATTAAAACAGGCTAGGTTTTTTGAAATCTCATGTGGGCGTGACCCCTTCCATATAACTCATATATTAAAAATGACAAACATAGGAGACCAAGAGGGCCGATTTTTCTTAAATTTAGACAGTATGTTAAGGTGTGACTGGTGGGTAAAATAGTCCTGGTCTTTTTTTAAAGTGACCCCTTCCATATAAGTCAAATAATAAAAAAATGACATATATGGATGACCGAACTGACCGATTTTTCTGAAATTTTGACAATATGGTAAGGTGTGACCGGTGGTTAAAATAAGTGAGGTTTTTTTGATAACCGAACTGACCGATTTTTCTGAAATTAAGACAGTATGGTAGGTGTGACCGCTGGTTTAAATTGGCAAGGGCTTTTTCTGAAATCTCAAATGAGCGTGACCCCTCCCTCTAAGTCAAATATTAAAAATGATATATATGGATGATCGATTTTTCAGAAATTTTGACTGTTTGTGTGTCACCGGTGGGTAAAATAGGCTTGGATTTTTTTAATCTCAAGTGGGCGTGACCCCTCCCATATAAGTCAAATATTAAAAATGACAAATATGGATGATAAGATCAAAACGATTTAACCCAATTAATTACTTACTTACTTAAATGGCCTGTAATTACAACCTGTTTAGATCAAAGGCCGAGCATATTTTAGAATTCCATGCACCTCTACCTTGTATACCAATTTTTAAAAGATTTTCTTCTACTATTATTTCCATCGAAGTTTTGGACGCCCTCTTCTACGCGTTCCCTCTGGATCATTATCGAAGACTTTTCTTGTCGGAGTATTTTCATCCATTCGCACAACATGTCCTAGCCAACGCAGACGCTGTTGCTTAATGCGTTTTACTATGTCTATGTCAGCGTATAACTCATACAGCTCATGGTTCATTCGATGTCGATACTAATTGTTGACGCAGATTGGTCCAAAGATTCTTCGTAGAATTTTCCTCTCAAACACTCCAAGGATAGCTTCATCTGTCTGTGCAAGTGCCCATGATTCAGCACCATACAATAACACGGGTAGTATGAGCGTTTTATAGAGCGTGATATTAGTTCTGTTCGCTTAATCCAAAATAGCATCGATTGGCAAGTATGATTCTACGTTTGATTTCGAAGCTTATATCGTTGTTGATGTTCACAGCGATACCAAGGTATACAAATTCTTTTACAAACTCGAAGCTATAGTTCTCAACGGACACATGTGATCCAATTCTAGTGGTCTCTCTGCCTGTATAAACATTCAGTTTTGTTTTTGATTCATTTACACCAAGTAATTAATTAAAGTTTTAAATTTGGATATTTTAATACTGTAGGATAGTTTTTCGCTAGGAATCGAAAATTGGGGATAAAATTCCCTTTTTCTTTAAAATTGCATATCTTAAGAACGGCTATACCGACGGAGACATTTTTTCTTTCTAAATATTTTTTTTTAGTCCAAGTTAGGATTCTACATTAAGAAAAATTTACCATGCCCACTTTTACGACCTCTTTTTTATGATTTATCTAAAATAGGAATACGGATGCACGGATAGTGGTTATATGATTGGTGTTTGATAATAGTATGACTGACGATTGTTTGAAGATTTTTCATGATTATTTAATGATTGTTTGATAATTGTTTCACGATTAACTGGTGATTTTATGACAGTAGTTTGAGGATTTTTTAACAATTAATTGATGGTTGTTTGATGATTGACTGACGACTGTTCAATGATTTTTAATGATTGTTCGATAGTTTTTTCACGATTGACTGACTTTTATTAGATGATTATTTGAAGATTGTTTGATAGTTTTTTGATAATCTATAAATATAAAAAATGCTCGATTGTCTGTATGTTGTTTGATATGTATGGGGTCATTGGCTTTTGAAAACATTTAAAGTGCAAATTAATGAGGAGTACTGCCATTCACAAAAGTCAATAAAATATAAATGCAAATATATTAATAAAGGAATAAATTAAAAAATAAATAAAAAAAATATTTCACAATTGTTAATTTTTAAAGTAAGTGTTAACACAGGAATAAGTTAAAATCTTTAACTGTCAACCCGTATAGTTGAGATTTTGAGTGCATTCTTTCTGGAAACTTCCCCTATATTTCGTCACTCTGTACATAAGTACTAACTATGAATTTCTAAGTCATGCATTAAAACTATTAAACCCTATAATATAATAGTAATTGATTTTTTGTTTTTGTGTGTTTGTTCGTTTGAAATGAATATCCTTGAAAGAATAAAATTGTATAATTGTATCATACAAAATGGTTGAAACAAAAAGTTTAACAAACATTATTTCCAATACGTAAAACCACACAAGTATTTAAATTTATTTATTAGAGCTTTTAACAATCGGGTCTTATGCTTGAGTTGATAAAACTGATGAGATTGAAGATTATTAAGTCTTGAAGTTAAAGGCAGAATAAATATACTTAGAGACATACATACATAAAAACTGGTTAAAGGACTATAGGGTATGAGAGATTAAGTTAATAGATTTTAGGTGTTTTATGTTGAATAAATATATTTAAAATCTAAGTAAAGAAATTACTATATGAACTTGTCAACTATTTTTACATAAAACATCATTTGTTTTTTAATTTACAAAATAATGGTTTAACATTCCATAATGTGTATATTTTCTAGATCCTTATAATTCTTATTAGATCTACCATCGAAAACCGTATATCTGCCATTCTATTGGTATCAATAACGTACAAAATATACAGTATTTCGGAATATTGATTTGATTAAATAAAATGACTGCTCGTAGTTAGATAGCTAAATACTACGGGTTATTATAAAATAATGATCCGATTGCCTGGCTACAAGTCTGCAATCTGGGCCTTATTTCACTAAGCTACAAGTCTACAATTACAAGTGTTTTTGCCTGTAAAATTATGAACTTATAAAAAATTGTGTTTCATTAAATTACAATTACAAGTTTGTAGCTACAAGTAATTTTTACAATTCACAAGTTTACAAGTCATACTTCTACAAGTGGTTTTGTTTCACAAATCTAAATTTGTACTTGTCACTTGTAGAATTGTAGAAAAAAAGCATAGCGTCGACTGAGACTCTCAAAAAAATTTTTACAAGTTACAAGTGAATGATAAATTGAATTCAAATTTGGTTTTTAACTATCTTTTAATAAAAATTAGTTAAAATTAACACAAAATCAAATCAATATTAATGACCATTTATTTATTTTGTTTGATTACAAGGTTTACATGGGGTCCAGCCAGATGGACGGACGGACTGACATCGACTCAGGAATGAATTCTAAGTCCATTGGTGTACTAAAGGTGGTCTAAGACCAATATTTCTATGCGTTACATACATCAGCCCAAACTTATAATACGCTTTCCACCTATAGTGGTTAAGGATATGAAAATATAATCATGTATGCGGAATGAGGAAAATCAATGATGTCTTGACTCAAGGATACCTCAAAAAGCATATCTTCCATTTTCTTTATCATTTTCTCAAATGCGGATAATAGTGTAGACAAAAAAATATGAAAACCTAAAAAATGAGCCTATGGTGGATCGGAAAACAAAAAACTTTTTCTAAAATAATTCATAATATTTCAGTACAAATTTTGAATTTTAATACAAGATTAAATTTTTTAATTAAAGGACACAAAAATACAGGACATATGCTAAAACATAAGTCTAATACAAATCTGTTAATCGTATCAAAAGCTATGTGCATGTAAAGTGGGTATATTTCGGAAAAAATCTTGAAAAAAACGAACTCTGAACCGCCATAAAATCTAAACCAAAGCGAAATTAAAAATTTTGAAGAAGAATTAATTGAAAAATTAGGATTAATCAGGCTTGAGTTCATTTTTAATTTTCAAATTATTAATTTTGAAAATTTGAAAGTAATAATGTGAAGAAAAACTGAAAAAATTATTTTGAACGCGGCTAGTGGATTGCAATTTCTGTCCCGCCACAGGACGTCATCAGCACTTAGCGCCCTCGACCACAGTCGAGTTATCAAATTGCAGAGATAATCATCAATTTAACTCATTGAGTTTGATCGAACATCACTACGTTTAATTGATTGTGTATTCTCCTATTACTTGTTTTGCTCGATCTTTTCACTTGCCGTTGGCATGTAGAGAAGAACAAGACTTTTTTTTGGTTTGATGCTATTTATAGAATAGTAACAGTGTTCACATATGTAAGTAAATTACATGAATGTATGTGTAAGTAAATGCAACGTGCCCTTTGCTTTTTTAATTATTTGGAATTAATTATTCGAACTTTAAATTGAATTAATTGAAAAATTAGGATTAATCAGGCTTGAGTTCATTTTTAATTTTCAAATTATTAATTTTGAAAATTTGAAAGTAATAATGTGAAGAAAAACTGAAAAAATTATTTTGAACGCGGCTAGTGGATTGCAATTTCTGTCCCGCCACAGGACGTCATCAGCACTTAGCGCCCTCGACCACAGTCGAGTTATCAAATTGCAGAGATAATCATCAATTTAACTCATTGAGTTTGATCGAACATCACTACGTTTAATTGATTGTGTATTCTCCTATTACTTGTTTTGCTCGATCTTTTCACTTGCCGTTGGCATGTAGAGAAGAACAAGACTTTTTTTGGTTTGATGCTATTTATAGAATAGTAACAGTGTTCACATATGTAAGTAAATTACATGAATGTATGTGTAAGTAAATGCAACGTGCCCTTTGCTTTTTTAATTATTTGGAATTAATTATTCGAACTTTAAATTGAATTAATTGAAAAATTAGGATTAATCAGGCTTGAGTTCATTTTTAATTTTCAAATTATTAATTTTGAAAATTTGAAAGTAATAATGTGAAGAAAAACTGAAAAAATTATTTTGAACGCGGCTAGTGGATTGCAATTTCTGTCCCGCCACAGGACGTCATCAGCACTTAGCGCCCTCGACCACAGTCGAGTTATCAAATTGCAGAGATAATCATCAATTTAACTCATTGAGTTTGATCGAACATCACTACGTTTAATTGATTGTGTATTCTCCTATTACTTGTTTTGCTCGATCTTTTCACTTGCCGTTGGCATGTAGAGAAGAACAAGACTTTTTTTGGTTTGATGCTATTTATAGAATAGTAACAGTGTTCACATATGTAAGTAAATTACATGAATGTATGTGTAAGTAAATGCAACGTGCCCTTTGCTTTTTTAATTATTTGGAATTAATTATTCGAACTTTAAATTGAATTAATTGAAAAATTAGGATTAATCAGGCTTGAGTTCATTTTTAATTTTCAAATTATTAATTTTGAAAATTTGAAAGTAATAATGTGAAGAAAAACTGAAAAAATTATTTTGAACGCGGCTAGTGGATTGCAATTTCTGTCCCGCCACAGGACGTCATCAGCACTTAGCGCCCTCGACCACAGTCGAGTTATCAAATTGCAGAGATAATCATCAATTTAACTCATTGAGTTTGATCGAACATCACTACGTTTAATTGATTGTGTATTCTCCTATTACTTGTTTTGCTCGATCTTTTCACTTGCCGTTGGCATGTAGAGAAGAACAAGACTTTTTTTGGTTTGATGCTATTTATAGAATAGTAACAGTGTTCACATATGTAAGTAAATTACATGAATGTATGTGTAAGTAAATGCAACGTGCCCTTTGCTTTTTTAATTATTTGGAATTAATTATTCGAACTTTAAATTGAATTAATTGAAAAATTAGGATTAATCAGGCTTGAGTTCATTTTTAATTTTCAAATTATTAATTTTGAAAATTTGAAAGTAATAATGTGAAGAAAAACTGAAAAAATTATTTTGAACGCGGCTAGTGGATTGCAATTTCTGTCCCGCCACAGGACGTCATCAGCACTTAGCGCCCTCGACCACAGTCGAGTTATCAAATTGCAGAGATAATCATCAATTTAACTCATTGAGTTTGATCGAACATCACTACGTTTAATTGATTGTGTATTCTCCTATTACTTGTTTTGCTCGATCTTTTCACTTGCCGTTGGCATGTAGAGAAGAACAAGACTTTTTTTGGTTTGATGCTATTTATAGAATAGTAACAGTGTTCACATATGTAAGTAAATTACATGAATGTATGTGTAAGTAAATGCAACGTAGTGATGTTCGATCAAACTCAATGAGTTAAATTGATGATTATCTCTGCAATTTGATAACTCGACTGTGGTCGAGGGCGCTAAGTGCTGATGACGTCCTGTGGCGGGACAGAAATTGCAATCCACTAGCCGCGTTCAAAATAATTTTTTCAGTTTTTCTTCACATTATTACTTTCAAATTTTCAAAATTAATAATTTGAAAATTAAAAATGAACTCAAGCCTGATTAATCCTAATTTTTCAATTAATTCAATTTAAAGTTCGAATAATTAATTCCAAATAATTAAAAAAGCAAAGGGCACGTTGCATTTACTTACACATACATTCATGTAATTTACTTACATATGTGAACACTGTTACTATTCTATAAATAGCATCAAACCAAAAAAAGTCTTGTTCTTCTCTACATGCCAACGGCAAGTGAAAAGATCGAGCAAAACAAGTAATAGGAGAATACACAATCAATTAAACGTAGTGATGTTCGATCAAACTCAATGAGTTAAATTGATGATTATCTCTGCAATTTGATAACTCGACTGTGGTCGAGGGCGCTAAGTGCTGATGACGTCCTGTGGCGGGACAGAAATTGCAATCCACTAGCCGCGTTCAAAATAATTTTTTCAGTTTTTCTTCACATTATTACTTTCAAATTTTCAAAATTAATAATTTGAAAATTAAAAATGAACTCAAGCCTGATTAATCCTAATTTTTCAATTAATTCAATTTAAAGTTCGAATAATTAATTCCAAATAATTAAAAAAGCAAAGGGCACGTTGCATTTACTTACACATACATTCATGTAATTTACTTACATATGTGAACACTGTTACTATTCTATAAATAGCATCAAACCAAAAAAAGTCTTGTTCTTCTCTACATGCCAACGGCAAGTGAAAAGATCGAGCAAAACAAGTAATAGGAGAATACACAATCAATTAAACGTAGTGATGTTCGATCAAACTCAATGAGTTAAATTGATGATTATCTCTGCAATTTGATAACTCGACTGTGGTCGAGGGCGCTAAGTGCTGATGACGTCCTGTGGCGGGACAGAAATTGCAATCCACTAGCCGCGTTCAAAATAATTTTTTCAGTTTTTCTTCACATTATTACTTTCAAATTTTCAAAATTAATAATTTGAAAATTAAAAATGAACTCAAGCCTGATTAATCCTAATTTTTCAATTAATTCAATTTAAAGTTCGAATAATTAATTCCAAATAATTAAAAAAGCAAAGGGCACGTTGCATTTACTTACACATACATTCATGTAATTTACTTACATATGTGAACACTGTTACTATTCTATAAATAGCATCAAACCAAAAAAAGTCTTGTTCTTCTCTACATGCCAACGGCAAGTGAAAAGATCGAGCAAAACAAGTAATAGGAGAATACACAATCAATTAAACGTAGTGATGTTCGATCAAACTCAATGAGTTAAATTGATGATTATCTCTGCAATTTGATAACTCGACTGTGGTCGAGGGCGCTAAGTGCTGATGACGTCCTGTGGCGGGACAGAAATTGCAATCCACTAGCCGCGTTCAAAATAATTTTTTCAGTTTTTCTTCACATTATTACTTTCAAATTTTCAAAATTAATAATTTGAAAATTAAAAATGAACTCAAGCCTGATTAATCCTAATTTTTCAATTAATTCAATTTAAAGTTCGAATAATTAATTCCAAATAATTAAAAAAGCAAAGGGCACGTTGCATTTACTTACACATACATTCATGTAATTTACTTACATATGTGAACACTGTTACTATTCTATAAATAGCATCAAACCAAAAAAAGTCTTGTTCTTCTCTACATGCCAACGGCAAGTGAAAAGATCGAGCAAAACAAGTAATAGGAGAATACACAATCAATTAAACGTAGTGATGTTCGATCAAACTCAATGAGTTAAATTGATGATTATCTCTGCAATTTGATAACTCGACTGTGGTCGAGGGCGCTAAGTGCTGATGACGTCCTGTGGCGGGACAGAAATTGCAATCCACTAGCCGCGTTCAAAATAATTTTTTCAGTTTTTCTTCACATTATTACTTTCAAATTTTCAAAATTAATAATTTGAAAATTAAAAATGAACTCAAGCCTGATTAATCCTAATTTTTCAATTAATTCAATTTAAAGTTCGAATAATTAATTCCAAATAATTAAAAAAGCAAAGGGCACGTTGCATTTACTTACACATACATTCATGTAATTTACTTACATATGTGAACACTGTTACTATTCTATAAATAGCATCAAACCAAAAAAAGTCTTGTTCTTCTCTACATGCCAACGGCAAGTGAAAAGATCGAGCAAAACAAGTAATAGGAGAATACACAATCAATTAAACGTAGTGATGTTCGATCAAACTCAATGAGTTAAATTGATGATTATCTCTGCAATTTGATAACTCGACTGTGGTCGAGGGCGCTAAGTGCTGATGACGTCCTGTGGCGGGACAGAAATTGCAATCCACTAGCCGCGTTCAAAATAATTTTTTCAGTTTTTCTTCACATTATTACTTTCAAATTTTCAAAATTAATAATTTGAAAATTAAAAATGAACTCAAGCCTGATTAATCCTAATTTTTCAATTAATTCAATTTAAAGTTCGAATAATTAATTCCAAATAATTTTGAAGAAGTGTAAAAATTGCCTAGGCTAGGAGAATGTATATAATTTCATGAAAATCGTAGATGGTGTGGTTCAGTACGAGTTCAAAAATGTTTTATTTGACTCCATATATTTATCAAAATATTTTATTATTATATTTATAGAAATTGTAATTTTAGAAATTGTAATTGTAGAAATTGTAGTTTACAAGTCTAAAAAGCTACAATTGTTGTGTAAATTTTAATGAATCACAATTGAGCAGCACTTGTAAGAATTAGACTTGTAATTGTAACTTGTAAACTTGTAGAATTGTAGTTTAGTGAAATAGGGCCCTGGTTATTGTGAAACAACGATCAGATCGGCAAACTACATTCCTACAATCTGTCGAGAAAAAAGAAGTTACAAAAGAGCAAATACTGCCTATACAACTGCATATACGAATTGGGCTATCTTTTTGGAATGGTGCTAGTTTTGAGGTGAGTAGTGGTAAAAGGGACAGACAGACAAATTAACTGAAGTGTTGAATTCGAAATACCACATACATCCTTTTACCTATTAGAAATATTTAGGTTTTTGTTCGTATTTCATCAAAAAGTATTGTATTCTACAAAATTTGAGATAGGCCCATATACGAATATATATTATTATATTTAATATTCTTAGTTTTGACTTAAAATTAACTTTTTTTGAAGATTGTATATATTAAATTTTTAGCTTGTTCTTGTGAAGTCTATTAAATCGAATTAACTTTTAATTAATCTTTTAAGTAAATATCAATGTACAGAAATAAAACAAAATATCAAAGAATATAAACTTTTGACTTCTATGGCAAAATGTAAAGGAAATAATATAACATTTAATTCCCCTGAATTTGTGTTATAAACATAACATGGAAGTATATTAAAGGATATATAAAATCCATATGTTTTTTCAATCATTATGTTATCATCAAGCAAATAAAAAAAAACGTAAATAAATTGCCACAAACATCAGCTGTAACACATTTAATATGAAATCCATTTTGGGGTTTTCCCACCCAATATTTTATTTGTATAAATTATGTTTTTGTGTTAAAATAATTGTTTTTCAACTTAAACCAATGATTAACTACTACCTCCTCAACCCCCACGGTGCAAGTAGGAGTTATTTTTACTGAATTTATTTTTTCCATTAGTTCAATTTTAAGTCCCTCTACATTTATTACTGTAATCAAAACAACAAACTTTTTTAATGGCCTTAAATGTTCAAATGATGAAATAAAGTTGTGAGTTTTTTTATTTTGTTAACCAATACTTGCAATTTTTTATAAATATATTTCGAATTTTTTTGTTCTCTTAAAACCCAAAATGAAACAATAAAAAAAAACCAAAATAAAGTAACAAAATAAATTTGAGCTGAGAGTTCTTCTTCGATTACAGCAAAACATGGAACAATAGGATGCAAACACACACACACACTTACAGACTTGCACCAAAAGCCATCAATTTTTGATTAATGACTTTTTAAATTTTAGCCGTTAAAAAGCCACTCTCTCTCGCCTTATTTTGCCTTCAGTTGAAATAAGTTAAAAACAACAGCATAAGCTTGCCCATAGGTTTGAGACATCATGGGGGAAAAGGGAAAAAGTAAACGAAATATTTTTATTTATGACAATCATTTATCACAACCGGCACAAGCTAAACGTTTAGCCATTATCCTTTTTTGCTTCTACTTCAAATAAGTTTGTATGCGTATTTTGTGGTGAAAAAAGAAGGTGTATCCAACATTCACATTAAATTTAGGCTCAGAGAAATATATTAGTGTTACTCAAAGACTATTGTCAAACTCCATTTTCAGATCTTTGTCAAAGATTAGACAACAAACTGTTTATAATCAGAGAAAAAGTAAAGTCAGAATAGGAAAGGAAATTTGAAGTATTATATAAAATATATAGCTCGTAGTGTCCATTTATTTTCGCCGCAACAAAATACGCTATGCTAATGTAGTATCGGTTATTCCAGCGGTCCTGTACTCACCAAAAGAACGTATTGCGGCTTCACTGAAGATTTTTGATGATGTTTCCGAAATAAGCGATGGAAAATCAAGAGTAGTTCCAACAACGCTATCAACATTTCTTGCATCGAATGCGAGAATTCGAAAGGATCGGAATATGTACCAACATCCGGTGAACTTGGGACTGCAGTGCCGCATTTAGTAACACAAGCCGACTTCAATCACCTTGTACGAGACGGAAATTTGACGGAAACATACGAAGGCATGGCATTAATATTACAGCTGATAAAGTACCAAGAGCATAATTGGCTACAAAGTGGGTGTAGAAAGCATAGAGAATCTACCATTGGTGCAGCCATCTCAAATCATTTTGCCACCTCTAGACATTTAGCTCGGTCTCGTATCAAATTTTGTTAAAAAATTGGATCGAAAAGGCGAGGTGATTGCAAGTTTGCGCAAAATTTTTCCAAAATTATGCGGCGCAAAAAAGTCATTTAGTAAATTCAGTTTTGTTAATGATGTGATGATTTAAGGTGTTTTTAATGGTCCAAAGATAAAAAAGTAATTACAAGTATTGAATTTTCATCTAAATTGAATGCTATCGAACAACGTGCATGGGAAGGCACAGTTGCCGTTATTGAGCAGTTTCTTAGCAACATACGAGCTGCCAATTATAAAAATCGCAGAAATGAATCATCATTTAGATTTTTTCCCTGATAACGTGGGAGCTTGTAGCGATGAGCATGGCGAAAGGTTCCATTAGGACTATATGTCGCGATGGTGACACAAATGCTTACAAACGCCAAAATAAAAGGCCGAAGTTTCTTTAAAACCCATACAAATTTTTAATGTAACAATTTTCAATGTTAATATAACAAAATTAATAAAAAAAATCGGTTTCTTAAGGAACTGAAACATTTACAAAAAACCGATAACCAATTTTTCAAAAAAATCCGGAAAATCTGGGGATTGATAAAAATATTTATTTTTTACATTTGATGTGACACAGACATTTCCACTAGTCTGCCTGCATAAATTCAGCTCGATTGGATCACGGAAAAAGGGTTAAAAACGTATCCAAATTCTTTCACACAGGCAGACAGATGGACACTATGAGCTTTATGTTTTAAACAAAAAAAAAAAAAATAAATAAAAATAAAAAATTCTGACGTGAACGTGAAAATCGGGGATACACGTGTATTTTTATTTTTTGTCCCCTTTCTGAAAAAGTATATTTGGTTCATGGGACAGAATGTGTGTAACGCGGTATAATAAACGATTTTTACTTATTGCTGTGTTAGTGTAAATGGAGTTAACATCAATATTTTTGGGAGCAAGTAAAACAAAAATTTGGTGGAAATACAAAGTTTTTCATGTTTGCATCTATTGACATTTTCCATTGCCTTAATCCATCAATTGATTGGAAAATCGTGAGGCTGATGAATTCCGGTTGTTGTACACTCATTTAAGTTTAAGGTTTTGTAGATTTAACTTGTTTCCAAAAATTTTAGACTTGCATTAAGCTCATCAGCAGAGGTATAACCTGAATTCACTGGAAGCGTTTTATCGAAAATCAGCGGCTAGCAAAATTAGTTCTCCCCCAAATAAATCATTTAGAATATTGCCGGGGTCTTCCAGAGATGTTTTATTTGTTATTCTGCATTCATTCCATATTTTAATCTTATATCATTGCAAAACTTTACCCATACAAACGTGGAGGAACCTGGAGGTTCACTTGTAACGTAATACTATTATAAAAAGTTCTATAAAAATAGAATGGGTGAACCGATTTAAATGTTTTGAAAAGGGAATTAAATTTGGATTTGTTTTTATTAAAGAAAACAAGTTTGTTTCCGCTAGAGGACGCTTTAATTTGCATATAAAATTAAAACATATCCAAAAAATATACGAAATTCATTAAAAATAGAATAAAAATACAAAATAACAGTTAAGATATCATATTAATTTTTGCATTTTTACATTACATTTACATTACATTTTTTGTATATTTTTTAATTTTACATAAAAATTAAAGCGCCATCTATCTAAAAAAAATAGTTTTTTTTAATAAAAACAAATCCAAATTTAATTCCATTTTTAAAACTGGCTCAAGCATTTAAATCGGTTCATCCATTCTATTTTTATAAAACTTTTTATAATAGTATTACGTTACGAGTCAACCTCCACGGTCCTTCGAATCTTTAAAATCGATTTTCTTAAAATTCTGACGTGCTACAGCAAAACGCCGAGACATGTATTTCTTTATTTTAAGCCTATTTTCATATATTCTGTTAACATTGCTCATGTGTTTTCATATTCTGTTAACATTTCTCATGTGTACCAACCACTGTCGTACTGTGTTATAGTTAGTAACATTTCAAACATTTTACGAACATTTTTCCTTGAGTGTTTAATTGAGTTAGATAATGTTATAAACTTTCTCAATGTCCTCAAAAGCTCAATTTTCAAGTTTTGTAGGATATAATGTTGATTTTTATTTCTTCCTCCTTTTCTTGACTAATTTAAGTACTTAAATCAGACATATGTGTATATCCTGATTACAGTCATACATACGAAATAAAATATATTGCAAATAAACTTTTTTAAATTTTCTTTTGTTAAAATTTTTTTGATTTGTTTTATTTTCCCACTTTTTCTTCTTTTTTTTTTTTTTGTAAACCATTTCATATTAGTTACTTCGGCCATATTTAACATTTAAAACTCATTTCGAGTTTCACTTTCATTATTGCTGACATTGTTCCTCTTGCCAATTTCAACAATATCGTCGGAATGTTTTATTGTGAAAGCAAAGCACATTCATCCAACAAACATCAAAATGATGAAATCTATGAATTTTGCTGTCAAAATGTTCCTGTAACCAAGTATACACAAGTGTATAAGGATATTTTTTAGTTTATATTTATATTTTAATGTGTATGTATTTACTTGGTTGATTGGATTTGTTAGTTGGCGTGTCCATAATTTTGAATGGGTGTGTATATGTATGTCTGACAGTAAATATTGACATATGTCAATCAAAACGTAAGACACAATCTATCTTTGATAAATGAAAGAGTTGATTTTATTGCAAAAGAAAAATGATCTTAATTCTTAAGGTTGGAAAATGTTTGATTGGAAGCGGTATATGGAAACTTATATATGTATGTCAAGAGATGGAAAAATTCATTTTTTTAATATATTTTTTATGAAAATCCTTTAGCAGATCAGTCGAAAAAGTAAACAAGTTTAAAAACGAATCAAAATTAAAATTTTCTTCTATATAATTTATACATTCTCTGATCCTACTTTTCCTTTATTGTAGTTTATACATAACAATTCCTTCAATTCAACTCAAATACTTTAACTCATGTATTTCTTACATTTCTTGAATGATGGCCTACAAACTTACTTAAAATAAAACTCCAATGGGAAATGTAATACGAAAAACAAAAAATCAAATGAAGAAACTTTTTTACAATAATAACAATCACCTTAAACTTGTAATCGTATTCTTATATATTTCTATAAATTTCATACATTTTTCCATTCCTCCGTTAAACCATCCTTCATTCATTCTTTCATTTTCATCTTGTTTCAAAAAGGACTACCATAAAAAGCGAAAGGAAAAATTTATATTGATCAGATATTCATGTCATTTTTATACATCAGTTTTCTAGTGAATGATGACTTTTGATGTATTGCTGGACGGTTTAAGAGTTGGGTCGCTAAAGTCCGTTATTTTCCATATTTTTCTTAATCAAAATTTATCGTTCAAAAGAAAAGGGCACTTAGAGAAAAAGAAATATGATTAATGGCATACTCGTACGTATCTTCATAATGAAAGGTGTAGGAGGAAAACTTGAAAACCTCAGTGATAGTGTCTATCATGATGGATTGAGAGAAAATTCACAAAAATCTTTTAAGGTTAATCCGTTTAAATGATAATAATGTGTGATTAAAGACTTTGTAGTATGTGCCTTGGCTATATATATATATTTAGTGTCTTGACTACATAAAGTAAGTGTCTTGACTAAATGTAGGATGTGTCTTGACAATGTGATGTGTCTTGACTATATATATAGTCGGTGTCTGGATTATGTATAGTTAGTGTCCTGACTTAATATAGTCAGTGTCTTGACTATATATAGTCTGTTGCTTCACTGTTATAGTCAGTGTCTATGAACTATGAACAGTCAGTGTCTTGACTATATGTAGTCAGTCTTAACTAGAAACAGTTTGTTGCTTGACTGTATATAGTAAATGTCTTGACTATCTTTAGTCAGTGTCTTCACTATATATAGTCAGTGTCTTGACAATATATAGTCAGCATTAACTATATATAGTCTGTTGCTTAACAGTTTATAGTCAGTATGTCGACTATATATAGTCAGTGTTTTGAATAAGAACAGTCAAAGTCTTGACTATATTTAGTCAGTGTTAACCATAAAAAGTCTGTTACTGGACACTTGTCAGTATCTTGACTATGTATGGTCAGTGTCTTGACTATATATAGTCAATGTCTTGACTATATATAGTCAGTGTCTTGACTAGGTATAGTTAGTTTATTGACTATATATAATCAGTGTCTTGACTATGTATTGTCAGTATCTTGACTGTGTATAGTCAGTGTCTTGACTATCTTTGGGTAGTGTCTTTACTATGTATAGTCAATGACTTGGCTATATATAGTAAGCGTATTAATTATATATAGTCAGTGTCTTGACTGTATGTGGTCATTACATTGATTATACTTGGTCAGTGTCTTGACTATGTATAGCCAATGTCATGACCATATTTAGTCAGTTTCTTGACTACATATTATCAGTGTCTTGACTATGTATAGTCAATGTCTTGACTATATATAGTCAATATCTAGACTATATATAGCCAGTATCTAGACTATATATAGTCAGTGTCTTGACTACGTAAAGTCAGTATCTTGGCTATATATAGTCAGTGTCTTGACTATATATAGTAAGTGTATTAACTATATATAGTCAGTGTCTTGACTACATATAGTCAGTACCTTGATTATATTCATATGGCGTTTATATAACTCAACCGACTGACGATTGAGTGAAATTTATATGTGTTTTGTTATTGTAACAAAAACAAAATACATATAAATTTCACTCAATCGTCATTCGCTTGAGTTATATAAACCTCACATTGGACTGTTTCTTGACTTTGTATGTCAGTGTCTTGATTATCTGTAGTCAATGTCTTGACTATATATTTTAAGTGTCTTGACTATACATAAATTTCACTCAATCGTCAGTCGCTTGAGTTATATAAACCTCACATTGGACTGTTTCTTGACTTTGTATGTCAGTGTCTTGATTATCTGTGGTCAATGTCTTGACTATATATTTTAAGTGTCTTGACTATACATAGTCAGTGTATTTACTATAAATAATAATTGTCTTGTTAAAACATAGTCAGCGTCTTGTCTATATAGCCTAGTCTTAAGTATATAATCAATACCTCGAGTAAACAGTTATTACTATATATTTTCAGTGTCTCTAATACATATTGTCAGTGTATTGACTATATAGACAGTGTTTGAGTTATATACGGTCTGTGGCTTGACTATAGTAGGATTTTTGAATGTAGTCAATATCATTATCTAAACTTTTAGTTTCTTGATTATATGTAGTCACTTTTTTGACTATATATATAGTCAGTGTCTTGACTGATTAAATATTATATCCTATTATAAGTCATAGTCTTGACAATATATATATAGTTAGTGTCATATCTTTATATGGTTCGTATCTTGACAATGTATATTGAGTGTCTTGACTATATATATGTCATTGTCTTGGCTACATAACAATATTATTGTCTTTGTATCGTCAGTATCTTGACTTTAGTCTATATTTTGACTTTAAGACTAATTTAGTGGGTTTATATATTTATGTATGTCTGTGTTGACTATTGTTATAATCTTTACTATAGTCGCTATCTTTACAATAGTTCTTGTCTTGACTTAGTATTTTCAACTTTAACAAAGTCAACAAAAATTGTAAAGTTTTTAAAATTTCGGAATTTATTTTGTTAAATCTTTTATCTGAACCAACATTAAACTTTATTTTGTGCACATTCTGACCTTTTTTTTACTCCCATTTATGTACATGACTTGGCAGTTACAGTTACTTTCGGACATCCAGCCAGCCAAAGGATCAACCAGTCAGGCAAATCAAAAAATTACTTTATGTGACCGGATGTCTACTTGCAGTGAATGTGTGTGACAAACCAACAAACGTTTGGATTATTTTCCGTTTTCCTTTTCACTTTTTTCCCATTTTGTTTGATTTCACTCATTCATTTTCATCGTCATCATGATTTTAACAGTTTAATTCAATTTTTAATTTTCATTGATTTTACGTGTGATGAAAATCAATTGTAATATATGAAATTAAATTTATGAAAGAGTGTTTTTTTACAGATTTTAAATTTAATTCTGACTTAACTTTAATTTTATTGAGAGTTACTGGATATTTTTAAGTGGACACTGTTACTGTGGTTTCAAAATTGAAACATTCACTTAATAAATAATTCAATATGAATTTAAATTGAATTGTCGGAATCAATTCTTTTGATTGAAATTTAAAAAAAATATATAAAGTAATTGCTATGAATTATTTATTATCACTTCAATTGTAATTGAAATATTTGCAAAATATCTAAAATTTTATTCTTTCTCAATAGCAAGAAACTATTATATTACAAATAATATTTGATTTATTTAATACATTAATTTCTTTGGCTTTAAGTTAAACCATAAATTCTCAAAAGAATTTTACTCAATCGAAAAGAATAATATAACTATTTAAATTGACCATAATTAATTGATTTCCTAAAATAATACATACTAATTTATATGCTAATTTCCTCTAACACAATCAAAACTAAACTACAATAACGATTAGATTATCTGTGTACAAGAATATTAATTAGAAAATGTAATAGTTTTAACAGATACATTTAAAGAGGGAAAGTAAATTTTGAAATATTAGCAAACTAAATTCAACTCTTAAATAGTTTGCTCCCCAAAGCTAAAAACATTAATAAATAAATATTATTGGCCCAAGAATTTATATTATTATAATTTAATGCAATAAAATACCCATGACCTCATTGCCACCCCGACAGTAGACCAACTGGTCGTATTCAGCCAGTTCAGGATGTTAGTAGATAAAATTGCTAACAAAAAAGTTTGAAAGAAATTAATTGAATTTTATAATGGACAAAACATCCGCCACAAATCAATTTTCAATTATACAAAACCACTAAATCTAAAATGAAAAATGTATAGAAAAGTGAAAGCTGCAACCACAAATTATGGTGACATATCTAATTGTTAAGTAGATGCTGGGAACACCATTTCCAAATCTATTCATATAAAGTGTTTTTTGATAATATGCTGAGACTTATATATAAATATAAATATATATATATATATATATATATATATATATATATATATATATATATATATATATATATATATATATATATATATATATATATATATATATACATATATATTATATATAGAACGGCTCTAACGATTTCGATAAAATTTGGACAGATGTATAGGTCGAAGAAGAAGGGACTTTTGAAACCTTTGTCTTTAAGAGGGTTAAAACGGGTAAAAAGGGGAAAAAATGAAAGAAAATGTTAGAAATTAAAATTACGTTTTAAACAGATATGAAAATAAGCGGACAGGTGTTTGGTACTTTTTTGAAACTATGTCCGATAGGGGGTAAAAAAAGGTGAAAATAGTTTTTTTGGTACTTTTTTAACCCACTCTTATATTTTAAACCAAAAAATATAGAAAGGAACTTTGTATAGCAGCCAATAGATGTGAAAGAAATATATAACACGTGCTTGGTACTTTTTTGATTTTGGGGCCAAAATGGGTAAAAAAGGGATAAAATGATAACTTAACATCTCAAAAATAATATGAATAGGAATTATGTTAACTATTTTTTAATAAAATGTACAGAATTCAATTGGTATAAAAGAAGTACCAAATAAACTTTTGAAAGTAGTGGATAAAAAGGGGAAAAATGAGTAATGTTATAACTTTTAAACAAATGAATGTTTGTATGTATGTTCTTTATATAATAGTAAACTGTAAATTTGATCATATTATGCTCTTTAGCGAAGATGTTGCGAATAAGCCGGCGAAGGTTTTTAAGTTGGTAACACTAATTTTTGTTAGGTGGTGCCACTGAAAATTACTAAAAATTAATTAAATCGTAAATTGTATATTTGATCATGCTATGATCTTTAGCAAAGTTGTAGCGCATGAGCCGGCAAAGGTTTTTTAGTTGGTGTGAATAATTTCCGACAGGTGGCGCTACTGAAAATTACACAAAGTCAATTTAATCGTAAGCTGTACATTTAATCATGCTATAATCTTTGGAAAAGTTGTTGCGGATAAGCCGACGAAGGTTTATTAATTGGAATGGCCAAAGTCCAACAGGTGGCGCCACTGAAAATTACTCAAAATGAATTAAATCGTAAACTTTGCATTTGATCATGTTATAATCATTAGAAAAGTTGTTACGCATAAGCAGACGAAGGTTTCTTAGTTGGTATGAACAACTTCAGGTGGCGCCACAGAAAATTACTCAAAATGAAATAAATCTTAAACTGTGCATTTGATCAGGCTATAATATTTAGCAAAGTTGTTGCGCATGAGTCGACGGAGGTTTTTGTTGGTATGACCAATTTCCAAAATTTTTCAAAATGAGTTAATCTGTATACTATGCAAATTATGTGCTGATCGGAAAAAAGAAATAAAATAATTCGAAATTAACTGAATATTTGCACAAAATCATAAAGCTCCGAGCAAGGCTCGGTGAACCAGGTACTGAGACTATAATATGATAAGAATATGAATAGAAACACATGAAAGCATAGTTTTTGAATATAGTATAGTCTCCTACTGTTGTATAGTCTCTTACTGTAGTATAATCTAAGACCATAGTATATCCTCCCACTATAGTATAGAATAGTCTCTGACTATAGTACATTCTCTTAAAAATTTGTCGTGCAAAAGAAAGCATGCTCATAAGTATCTTCGTAATGAAATTGGTAGGAGGAAACCTTGAAAACCTCAGCGATAGTGTCTATTATGATGGATAAAGAAAAAGTTCACCAAAATATTTAAAGGTCAATCCGTTTAAGGGATAATGTTTGATTAAAAACACTGTAGTATGTGCCTTGACTATATTTACATAACCAGTTTCTAGACTCTATATAGTCAGTGCCTTGACTATATGTATCTTGTTTTGACTGTATGTAGTCACTCTTTTGACTATATATATTCAGTGTCTTGACTATATATAGTCAGTGTCTTGGCTACGCATAATTAGTGTCTTGAGTGTAGATAGTCAGTGTCTTGACTATATATAGTCAGTGTCTTGACTCTATATAGTCAGTTTCTTGAGTATATATAGTCAGTGTCTTGAGTATATATAGTCAGTGTCTTGACTATATATTGTCAGTGTCTTGGCTATATATAATTAGTGTCTTGAGTGAATATAGTCAGTGTCTTGGCTTTGTATAATTAGTGTCTTGAGTGTATAAAGTCAGTGTCTAGACTATGTATAGTAAGTGTCTTGACTATATAGTCAGTGTCTTGGCTCTGTATACTAAGTGTCTTGACTATATATAGTCAGTGTCTTGGCAATGTAAAATAATTGTCTTTACTATATATAGTCAGTATCTTGACTATATAGTCAGTGTCTTGACTACATATATTACCTGTTTTGGTTGTATATAGTCAGTATCTTGACTATTTATAGTCAGTATCTTGACTATATATAGTCAGTGTCTTGGCTATGTATACTTAGTGTATTGAGTGTATATTTTCAGTGTCTTTACTATATATAGTCAGTGTCTAGACTATATATAGTCATTGTCTTGACTACATATAGTCAATGTGTTGACTATATAGTCAATGTCTCGACTATATATAGTCAGTGTCTTGACTATATATAATTAGTGTCTTGAGTGTCTATATATAATCAGTATCTTGACTGTATATAGTAAGTGTCTTGATTATATATAGTCAGTGTCTTGGCTATATTTAGTATGTGTTTTGACTGTATATAGTCAGTGTCTTGACTATATATAGTCAGTGTTTTGACTATGTATAGTCTGTGTCTTGGCTATATATATCAAGTATTTTGACTATATAAAGTCAGTGTGTTGACAATAGTCAATGACTTAAGTATAGTCTCTGACTATAGTATAGTCACTGACTGCAGTTTATTCATTGACTGCAGTATAGTCTCCGACTATAGTACAGTCTCTAATTATAGTATAGTCTCTGACTATAATATAGCTCTGACTAAAATATAATCTCTTACTTTAGTATAGCCTCTGACTATAGTATAGTCTTTAGCTATAGTAAAGTTTCTGATCATAGTTTAGTCTCTTACTATAGTCTGAGTCTAGAATATAGTCACACAAAATCTGGAAATGGTGCTCCACAACTAAAGAAACAAAAAATGTAATAAAAATCAAAAGTAAATGTTAAATGTCGACAATGAAAATAAATTAAATTTTAATGTAAGGATGAACAGGCTGGCTACATAGTAAATTTACGCAACAAGGACTTATACAGAAGTTTCCAAATAAATACACTTAAACTTATTATATTTATCTCTGACCAGGGAGTATGATTATCAAGACAAGATATAAACAATTGTAAGAAATATTTCAAGAAATATTTCAAGAATAAATAATATCCAAGCATGTAGTAACAAATCCTTATAACTACAATATGTTATATACTTAAACAAGTTATAGTCCCTTAGCCTCATTTACAAGGGCATTTTGGTTTAGCTTAAAGGATAGTTTAAGAAATAATAGATATATTATCCCATGTGTGTGACTTACTTGTTTGTGTACTAATACTTTTAATGGCCTGTAGCTTTTTTTTTTTTTTTGTTAAAAACTTTAAAATTTTCTTACAAAATTTACTTATTAAATTTGAAATTATTGTAGATGATATTAATATACTGACATATGGATCAGAGGCATTAATTTAGGAAATTTGGTTTTCCCAAAGGATTACAATTTGTAATTGCCTCATAGAATCAACAATTTTATATAGTATGAAGTATATTTAAATGATCATGCTGAATTTACAAGTTTTATAGATTTGAATATTTATATATACTTTATGTTTTCTTGACCGTATGGAAAACATTTATAAAACATCCTCCAGCTTTTCACCAAAAAAAGCACATAAGACTTAATCTTCCAAATGTGACTTACATATGTATAGTAAATACTATCAGGATTACAGGCTTAATATTTTAGTAAAGGTATTCATCTTTAACTGAAATAAGTAAACAACCTTCCAAAATTAAACATTAAGACAAATAATACCAAATAATTCTTGAGAATTTTTAGTATTAATATAAATGATTCGCCATTCATTTGGTTTATGAAATTATCTTTCCTCTTCTTTAACAGACCAATGCCGACTTTTTTTCTTAACAAAAGTGAACATATGAGAAATTTTCTTTTTGGTTTTATTTTCTTGTTAATGTTGCGACACATTAAGATTAAGAAATGATGAGTTTCCTTATGATATTTTTTATTTCCTTATTTGTAATTTTGTTTTTCCGCTTTAATATCTATTTTCGGTCATTATTTATATATTGTTTTTTTGTATTCATTTCCAAAATATCCTTGTTTTATGACGATTTAAGGTTTAATTTTATTAATATGATTTTAAGTGTGTGATATAAATATGAGCCTAGAACAGAACTTCAATTATAGATTATATCAGAAACTATATCTTGATCGAACTTGATATTGGTTGATATTATATATTACATATTAATATCTTGGTAAAACAGACTTTTAAACGTGGCTGATCTAGACTATAGCTTAATTTATTATCTAGATTTTAGTATATTTACTTATTAAGGCGTTTGCCTAGTCCTTGTTCTGGCATAGCTACTACTTTAGACTATGGTCTAGTGACTGGAATGTGAGCAAAGACTTTATAATTTAAAGATGTTAAACTTCCGTACATTGATTTGCCGTATGGTGCCGTATGGTATTGTTAGTTGAAATATTTGGGGAAAGAAAGGGTAAAGAAAGGAAAAATATTCAAGGGTAGGTTTTTTGCTTTTAAGCTAAGAATGTCTTTTAGGCTAATGAAGCCAGAAGCATAATTTATTGGCTGGTCAATTGACATTAGAAAAATAAAATAAAGTACGTGTTTGGTACTTTTTTTAATTTTGGGGGTTAAAATCGGTGAAAATATATCATCTGAATCAAAAGTGATAGAAACAAAAACTAAAATAGTCTGAGATCGTCATTTTAAATTAAGGGACATGTATTCGGTACTTTTTTTTAATTCGGCCGTTTTGGGGTTAAAACAGGACAAAAATGGGAAATATTAGTAACGTCATATCTCCGAAATTCAAAGCGATAGCAACAAAGTTGAAATTTGCTTCGGATCGGCTGGAAAAAAAGGAGAAACGTATTTGGTACTTTTTTGAATATGGTACTAATAAGGGTAAAAAGGGGTAAAAACTATTTGTTGGTACTTTTTTTTGAACCCATGCGTATCTTTTGAAACAATAAACATAGAGACATAATTTATGGAAAAAAAATCGGAAATATCTTCTAAGCCAAAAGAGAAAGAAACAAAAATTAAATTGGTCTGGAATCAGAACTAAAAATTAAGGTACACGGGTTCGGTAATTTTTTGAAATTCTGTCGCTTAGTGGTTAAACAGAAACAGAAAATGGATAAATTAGTAACATCAGAATTTACACCGTTAAAAACAAAGTTGAAATTGGATTTGGATCGTCTTGCAAAAAAAGGAGACACGTGTTTGGTACTTTTTGGAAATGGAACTAATAAGGGAGAAAAAGGTAAAAGCTATATTTTGGTACTGTTCATGAACAGATTGCATGTGCTATTTAGTTCACCAATGCTGTTTGTTTTATTACCTATATTCTTCTTTGATCTTTTGTTATTGTAAATCTATTCTTAATATTTCTGATTGTTACATATCTACATTACATTGTAACTTACGTTTTACACACATTTTATTGCTCATTCATGTCTAGTAATGATGGATGTTCGCTCAGAGACAATTATCACTCTCTCTCTCTCTCTCTCTTTACTTATATATATTTAGAATTCGCCGTAATATATTCGAAGTAGAGTAGATATTATGAATGGTTTAATTCTTTCGAACTTGCGGTAAAATCCAAGAAGTGTAAAACGTAAGTCTCATTCGTAATCAAACACTGTAAGAAAAAGTTAACTTTGATCCGTGATCAAAGTAATATAAAAAATAAAGTATTCCTTATGTTGAAATAAATTCAAAAATCTATTATTTATTCCTCAACATAAGAGTTGGTCCTTCGAGCCGGATTAGCCAGTCTACCCGGAATTTTTACTAAATAGTTCTATCAACGTAAATAAGCTATTTCTAGTGACACAAATGATTGAAGACATGAATTCCTTGGTGATCTTCAGAGGCCGTTTGAAGAGCTCACTGACGCGACTTCTTTCCTTTGCTGAAAGCCCGCCTGATGACTGTACCTTCGAGAACGTATTATGCCGATTGGAACGCTTAGAAGAGGTATGGCAGGGATTTGTCAAATCTACTGATGAACTGCATCAATATAAAGGTGAGGAAAATTTTGTCGACCCAGAAATCGATTTTGAGACATATGAGGACAAATATTTGGCAACACGAGGTAAGCTATACGCGTTGAGAACAAAGTACGCTCCGAAGGCAGCCGAAGATTCTAGCAACAACGAAGCTATAGAAAAGTTAACGGAACAACAAGCCACGTTTTTGCAAGCATTTTCCACGACTAACGCTGGCAAAGAAAACGAATTGCCACGAATCAACATTCCAACGTTTAACGGTCTATACAAAGACTGGCCCAGCTTCAAAGACTTGTTCGAAAGTACAGTCGACTCAAAAGCAACATTGTCGAATACTCAAAAATTCCACTACCTGAAGTCATTGCTGAAGGATGATGCTGCTCGACTAATTCAACACATACCCGTTACTAACGCTGCTTACAAGACCGCGTGGATCCGTCTAAACGATAGATATGATCGCCCTAAACACATAATTAATTCTTTCATTGAAGCCTTTATGATATTGCCTTCTACCTCAATGGAAAATGGTGCAATTCTAAGAAAAATTTCGGACGAGGCTAATGAAATAATTCGAGGTCTTGAAGCTATTGGTAAAAACGATAGAGACTGTTGGCTCATTTACATGCTGCTCGCCAAGGTTGATCCTGAATCAAAAAGTCGTTGGATCCATGACAGCCGCAACAATCCATGCCCAACTATCGTGGACTTCTTTGATTTTCTGGACAACAGATGTGAGGAATTGGAACTGTGTCAACGTAAGGTATCTGCCCAAGGTAAACCAGGTAACACAAATAGATTCCAAAACAACAATACAAAATGTTTAGTGAGTATAAATGGCAAATTAAACACGTGCTTTAAATGTAAGTCGATAAATCACACAATTTTCAAATGCCCTTTGTTTCTCCAATTGTCGTTGAGTGAACGTCGAAATTTTGTGAAGGAAGCCTCCTTGTGTTACAACTGCCTCAGAAGTGGTCATGCTGTTTTAAACTGTCCGTCAAAAAACACGTGTAAGGAATGTCGTCAACGTCATCACACTGTACTTCATTTGTCCGCTGCTCCAACAATCGGTAGACCTCAAGCTGCTGAAACACCAACGGTGCATTTGCCTGGTCCATCCACATCTTCCGCTGGCCCTTGGTCAACCGTCGCTAATGTTGCTTGTCCAGTTTCATTACCTACATTGCCAGTACAGTTTCGTGATACTAAGAGAAGACATCAAACGGAATTTATTATGCCTACTGCCCTAGTTCAAGTTAAGAATCGATCAGGTCAACTGATCACCTGTCGCGCTTTGCTAGATTCCGCCTCTAAGCTATCATATATCACCGAAAGTTGCGCTCAACGCTTAGGACTTCCTCGATACCCCTCTAAGGTTTTAGTCAGCGGAATCTCATCGGTAAAAGCTGAAACCACTCGTGGATCATGTCACATTTCGGTACAATCGCGGGTGTCCCAAAACGCTCTCGATGCAGTGGTTCATGTTCTCTCGCAAATTACAACATCGCTTCCAACTCAGTCATTCAACAATCAAGCTGCGGAATACTTAAAGGATTTGGCCCTTGCTGATCCGTTTTATAACGTCTCATCCCAGATTGACATTTTGTTTGGCCTTGAGCATATTTGGAACATACTAACATTCGATAGACGCTATGACTCACAGGGAAACACTGTAACAATCTCATCAATATTTGGATGGGTTGTAACTTGTGTTGAAATATTACAGGTTAGTAATCAAAATATGACTCTTGTTTCAACCGTAGATATTGATCGGTGCTTGCGAAGTTTTTGGGAATTAGAAGAGTCCGAACACCACGTGAAAATTGACCCTGATGACGCCTTCGTAGAATCCCACTTCAAATCGACCCATTCTCGTGCAAGGGATGGTAAATATGTGGTTCAGCTTCCATTCAAGATGGATGAACCTCGCTTTGGAAATACTCTTACTGGTGCTCTGTCTCGTTTCTATGCCGTAGAAAGACGACTACAACGAAATTCCAGTCTAAGAGAACAGTATAACAAGTTTATGCGTGAGTATGAAAACCTAGGCCACATGCGGCAAATCCATCCGAAAGATGTCGACATCAGCGATGGTAAAATTTTCTACTTGCCTCACCATCCAGTTCTTGGTGAAAAGTTACGAGTTGTCTTTGATGGTTCCTTCCAAGACTCTAATGGAATTTCACTCAACAACACTCTACACATTGGTCCAAGCATCCAAAGAGATCTATTCTCAGTTTGCTTACGTTTTCGATTCCATCGTTTCGTTTTCTCAGCCGACATAGTTAAGATGTTCCGGCAGATATGGATTTCTGAAAATCATAAAAATTACCAGCGTATAATCTGGAGAGAATCGCCCTCGGTACAAATCAAACACTATCAATTGTGTACTGTAACTTACGGAACAGCATGTGCTCCGTACCTATCAGTTCGTGTTCTACAACAATTGGCCCAAGATTACAAATCAACTCACCCCATAGCTGCAAAGGTTTTGCTTGAAGACTTCTATGTTGATGATGTACTCACCGGTGCTGCTTCGGAAGAGGAAATCATTTCCAAGCGTGACGATTTAACAAATTTATTATCTCAGGCAGGTCTAGAATTAAGAAAGTGGATTTCAAATTGCCCTCGTATTTCAGTGAGTACTCAAGATCTCACATTCCTCAAATCTCCTAATGAAGATGTCAAGAAGGTTCTGGGAGTCTACTGGGAGCCTGCAGGGGACAAGTTGGGTTATAGAATCACTTTATCGACTAACATATCTTCTACAAAACGACAAGTCCTCTCAGATGTTTCTCGAATATTTGACCCCATGGGAATCCTATCTCCAATCGTGGTTCGATTCAAAATATTATTAAGAGAGCTTTGGTCCCAAAACCTCTCATGGGACGAAGTACTACCAACAAACCTTGCAGCCGTGTGGACACAATACCGAGACGATTTGCATATCTTACAAAATTTTAAACTTCCCCGATACGTGCCAAATAGTAATTCATCGTTGGAGCTACATGGGTTCTCAGACGCCTCCATACAAGCCTACGCTGCTGTTATTTATGCAAGATTTATTGACACTTCGGGAACAACTAACGTAACGCTTCTCGCATCTAAAACACGAGTTGCCCCTATAAAGCAGAAATCGTTGCCACGCCTGGAGCTATGTGGAGCTTTGTTATTATCGCGTCTACTAAAACGTATTCAAGAAGCTTTACCACATGATTCCATTAAGGTTCGTGCTTGGTGCGACTCAACAATTGTGTTGTCGTGGCTCTCTCAACCACCCTTGAAATTAAAAACGTTTGAAGCAAATCGCACTTCGGAAATTCTGGAAACTGTGCCTCGCAGATTCTGGGAACATGTCTCCTCAAAGGAAAATCCTGCTGATTGTGCTTCTCGAGGAATGTCAGCTTCAAACCTACTTAGCTATGACCTGTGGTGGAATGGGCCTGACTGGCTAAGCGATAATTTGAAATATACTTCTATGTTAAATCGTTCTAACAATTTTGATATAATTACAGATCCTGAAGCAGTAGTCGCACTAAGAACAAATTTCAGCACAATGGTCACGATCGTTGAAGACTACGACCCCATTGACTGGATTTTGAATCGCACATCAAAATGGACAAAACTGGTTCGAATCTTGGCCTACATGTTCAAATTCGTTAATGGATCGAGGCATCAAACTAGCCACGTGTCCTGTCCCACGTTTGAGGAACTTGAAAAAGCTAAACTAGTTTTGTTGAAATACGCTCAAAACACATTTAATGAAGACAGAGTCCGCTTACAGAAAAGCTGCTTTATTAGTTCGAGATCTCAATTGCTGAAACTGCATCCACTTTTAGACAGCCATGGCCTATTACGTGTTGGTGGTCGTCTACGAAATTCGGAACTAGATGTTGCTGCAAAAAACCCAATAATTCTACCGAAGTCCAGCAGAATAACACATCTCATTCTAGAAGATTTGCATCAGCGGAATTTGCACCCCGGGGTCTCAGCACTCTTTGTCATCGCACGCCAAACGTATTGGATACTTGGCGCTCGAAATCTCATCCGAAAATTAACACATACTTGTTTCAAATGTTTCCGCCAACGTCAGCTTACATCCCAGCAGTTAATGGCCGATTTACCTAGTGTACGGGTTCGACAAGCCTTTCCATTCGAAAATGCAGGCTGTGATTACGCTGGCCCTTTTATGTTAAAGCAGTTTCCTGGACGGAATGCTCGACGATCCAAGGGATACATTTGCCTGTTTGTTTGTCTAGTTACCTCAGCTATCCATCTAGAACTTGCAACTGATTTGAGCACAGAATGTTTTATTGCTGCTTTACGAAGATTTATAGCCCGAAGAGGAAAATGCCGGCAGATCTACAGTGACAACGGAAGAAACTTTCTTGGCGCTTCTCGTGAACTAAACGAAATGCACCAAGTTATTATGTCACAAACCCACAACGAAATTGTATCCGCATCTTTGGCTGAAGACGGTATACAATGGAAGTTCATCCCACCCCTATCGCCACACTGGGGAGGAATTTGGGAGTCTGCAGTACGATCGGTAAAGCTTCATCTAAAACGAGTCATCATGAACACAGTATTGACGTTCGAGCAGATGCACACATTGCTCACTCAAATTGAAGCTGTTGTAAACTCAAGGCCTCTTGGTATTGCCCCAGATTCTGAAGACGGTTATTTGTCCCCAGCGCACTTTCTTATTGGTCGTCCCTACACTACGGTATCGGAAGGTGACTTGGCCTCCATACTTCCCAATAAGCTTAGTTATTGGCAACATGTTCAAAATATGTTTCAAGGTTTCTGGCATAGATGGCATAAAGAATACCTCACATCTTTACAACATCGTTCAAAGTGGCATCAACCTCAACCCAATCTAATACCAGGTAATATTGTCGTTGTAAAAGATAAGAATCTTCCTCCTGCTAAGTGGCTCATGGCAAAAGTGATCGAGACGTACCAAGGCAATGATGGAAAAGTTCGTGTCATCAAGCTCAAGACTCATCACGGTGAGATGACCCGACCAATCACTGGAGTAGTGCAACTACCTACGTTCTGAAACCATGTTTCAGGGTGGCGCGGGATGTTCATGAACAGATTGCATGTGCTATTTAGTTCACCAATGCTGTTTGTTTTATTACCTATATTCTTCTTTGATCTTTTGTTATTGTAAATCTATTCTTAATATTTCTGATTGTTACATATCTACATTACATTGTAACTTACGTTTTACACACATTTTATTGCTCATTCATGTCTAGTAATGATGGATGTTCGCTCAGAGACAATTATCACTCTCTCTCTCTCTCTCTCTTTACTTATATATATTTAGAATTCGCCGTAATATATTCGAAGTAGAGTAGATATTATGAATGGTTTAATTCTTTCGAACTTGCGGTAAAATCCAAGAAGTGTAAAACGTAAGTCTCATTCGTAATCAAACACTGTAAGAAAAAGTTAACTTTGATCCGTGATCAAAGTAATATAAAAAATAAAGTATTCCTTATGTTGAAATAAATTCAAAAATCTATTATTTATTCCTCAACAGGTACTTTTTACATATCTTTTGAACTAATAAACATAAATACTCAATTTATATTACAATTTATAAGGACTAAAAAAAATTTAGAACGTGCTTGGCACTTTTACGATAAATGAGGCACAAAAGAGTAAAAACAGGTAAATATTAAAGGGTTTTTTGTTTTTTTAAACTATGAATATCATTTAAACAAATCAAGCCAGAAATATAATTTATAGACAGGTCTATCACTTTGAAGAAGAATAAGACACGCGATAGGTCCTTTTTGTTTGTAATTATTGGAATAAAAAGGGGGGAGGAGGTTAAATCGGTAACGTAATATCTTCTAAATCAAAAGTGATAGAAGCAAAAATTAAATTGGTCTATGATCAGCACTAAAAATTAAAGGACTCGGGTTCGGTATTTTTTTTTTAATTTGGCCGCTTATGGGTAAAACAGGCTAGGAAAAAGATAAACCATATAATCGGCTAGAAAACTAAGGAGACATGTGTTCAGTACTTTTTTGGAAATGGCACTAATAAGGGTAAAAACCATATTTTGGTACTTTTTTTAACGGGAAAATATTCATTTAAACTAATGAAGTCAGAAGTATAAATTAGAGATGTGTCGATTCACATAGAAGAAAATTAAAATAAGTGCTTGGTACTTTTTTCAATTAAAGGGGTAAAAAAGGGAAAGATCGATAACAGTATATCCTCTAAACCTAAAGTGATAGAAACGAATAATAAAGTGGTCTCAAATCAACACTTAAAATTAAGGGACAAGCATTCAGTACTTTTTGCAAAATATAATAGTTTTAGGGTTAAAATAGGGTAGAAAATGAAATAATTAGTAAAATTATATCTCTGAAACTAATATCGATAGAAATAAAATTTAAATGGGATTTAGATCGAGAAATAAAAAGTCACGTTTTTAGTACTTTTCGTAAATAGGGAAAAAAAAGAATAAAAACTAAATTTTGGTACTTTTTCGACCCATATATAACTTTTGAATAAATTATTATAAAAACAAAATTTATACCGCAATCGATAAACATCTAAATGGTTTCAAATACGTTTTGAGTACTTTTTCGACTAATGGGGTAGAAAAGGACAAAAACGGGTCAAAAATTTAAAGATAGGTTTTTTTCTTTTTTAAATATGCATAATGTTTTAATCAATGAAGATAGAATAATTTATGGACTGTTCGATTGACATTAAAGAAATATGTGACAGGTGTTTGCTACTTTTTCAATTAAGGGGTTAAAAAAAAAATTTGGCAATATTATACCTCCTTAACAAAAATGGAGTTAAGATCAGCAATAAAAATATCAGGACACGTATTCGGCATTTTTTTTTAAGTTGGCTGACCAGGGGTGAAAAACGGGTAAAAAAGGGAACTTTTGTAGAATATTCAAAATCAGAAGCGACAAGAATAAGATTTAAATTGGGTTAGCAATTAAAATTGGGTCAGCTACGAAAATAAGGGATGCGTGTTTAGTACTTTTTTGAAAATGGCACCAGTAAAGGGTAGATACTTATTTTGTTCTATATGTATTTAATTTAATTTATATCGAAATCGATAAATAAGTGAAAAAATTATTTTGGTAAATTTTGTAACTTTTTAATTGTAACTTTGTCAATTCAAATTGTACCGTTAACGAAGTAGCGGGTTCTAAAGCTAGTATTTGAATAAAAATTCAACAAATCTTTCAAAGAAGCCTATAATTACATTTTTATTCACATAAACCCTTGCGTACCTATGGGCTTAAAATAGGTCCAGTTTTAAACTGAGAAATAACTACTTATATATCTGTAGAATTTGGACATAACGTCTTCTCCGAAATAAGACAATTTTCCAAGATTTTTATAGTAAATATGGAATTCTAATGCCCGTCTTTTGGTCTAATCCCCGTATTTCTACGACCTTTGGATCGGAAGATATGTAGTCGACTAATCGACCTCTTTCAGATTTTTCCCCAATTTCAATTTGACAAAACGACTTCTTTCAGAGAATTAAGATTAATTTGAAAATTCATACAAAAAAACTGGCAAAAATAGTTTGACAAAACAGCTTGTCTTCATTTAGTTTTAGCAATTTTTACTAAATTATTTTTTGACAAAACAGCTTCTTTCGAAAGAAGACGTTTCGTGGAAAGCAAATTTTGAAAAATTACCACTTGTCTCAAACAAGTTGATGTTTTGATCAATTGGTAGGCAGGATTACTTGCGACAAAACGTCTCGTATCAAAAGAAGTTAGTTTAAAAAAAAGAAAGTCTTAAAAAATTTAAGTCTTATCTCAACACAAGTGTTTTTAGAAAAACGAAAAAGAAAAAAAGAAGCTATTTATTTAAGAATAAATTAAAACTCCTGTAAATTGATCAAAGAAAAAAAAGTAAAACTATTGCCGATTTTGAAGCAGGTAACGAGGCTAAGAGCCTTGAAAGTGATGAAGACGTTTTTCACGAAACCGATTTTGATGATTCTGATTATATTCCATCAGAAGGTTCGCATCTGGATACAACATCGGAGAGTGTTAGAGATATGGCTTCTATATTAGAATCTAATCTTAGCGAGTCAGACTTGCCACAATCTAGCAAAAAACAACGTATCGATATACCTACAACATCAAAGGCCTTGAATAAATTACAAAAGTTTAGGAAAAGAATACTATACATCTCGGAATAAAAAAGTACCGAAAAAGACATTTGATCCAATAGGACAGTGCAAAAAAATGTGTCACAACAAAATTAATGCTCAACAGCAAGAAGAGATATTTAAAGAATACTGGAATCTGGGTGATTATAATAAGCGTCGTCATTACATTTCGAACATGATTGAGATCCAAACGAAGAAAACCGAGACTATAGTGAAAGCATTAAATCCCCGGAATCGGCAATATGTTTATTTGTACCATTTTTAGATGTGAGGACAGAAAAATCGCGTGTGCAAAAGATGCTTCTTAAAAATATTTGGAGAAACGGGTTCGAGCATCAAAACCATAAATAGGTATAAAATAAATCAATTATTTGGTGCGCTCATACCGGATGACCAACGTGGCCGACACGAGCCACACCACAAGCTGCCGATGCAAAAGTATAATGAAGTAATTGAATATATAAATAGTATTCCCAAGTACAAAAGCCACTTTAGTCGCCGTCACACGACTCAATTATATTTTCAACAAAAAACGTGATTTATTGGATATGCTGCCACTGATTAGTACTCATCTACATAGTTTTTATGAAAACATAAAGGCCGAAGGAGAACGTTCTTTTGAAATTGATCCGGATCTTGAAGAAGAAGAAACTCAACAATAAACTAAGTGTAAAAAACACAAAATATGGATTTTTACTGTTTCCTTGAATTATTCTATTCTTTTATTTGAAAGTGAATTTTAATGTTTTAATTAAATTTAATGAAAAATGTTATATTTTAAACCATGTTTTTGTATAATTTCCATATTGTAACGAAAAAGTGAATATTTCTTTTTTTTATAAGTTGTGGATTTAGAAAGAAGACGTTTTGTCAAAAGTCCACAGATATGTGCTAAATTTATTGGCCAAAGCTGTTACAGTTTTGTTTCCGTAAGTTTTTTGTATGGGAGCTATGTTTAAATGTGAACCGATTTGGATGAAATTTTATGTGCTAGTACTTATGTAGAACTTCTATATATCAAATTTCATAGCTATTATAATTTGTCATTAATTAGCAAATAAGCAATTACCCTAGACGAGGTTATACAGGAGCTATAGTCTAGTTTGAACCAATTTTGCCCGATTTCAATACCAAAATTTTCCAAGAAATGAAGAATATTTGTGCCAAATTTCAGTGACCTATATCCTTTCGTTAAGGTTTTATAGTGCCGACAAAACAGACAGACAGACGGACATCGCTCAATCGTCGTAGAATTTCATAAGGATTCAGAATATACTTCAATTTTGGTTTTTGAGCCAATATTAAGGAAATTACAAAATGAATGACAATGACAATCTCAATATACCCCCTATGCTTTTTGATAGTGGGTATAAGAATATAAAATGATACTTCATAAAATATTTTATATGATATGGTTGGATGGACGAGAGAAAGGAAAACTACACTTCATCTTTAACTTGGTCATTGTCATTATATTAAAGTATTGTAGTCATCATGGTCATCATCAGTATAACACAGATACGACTCCACTTATGCAGATGTACGAGTAAGTATGTGAATGAATGTTATAAAGTAAATGAAATGGTTGTTTAATAATGGGGGTTGTTTTGCACAACAATTTCCCCTCTTGTTTTTCAACTGAAGGGGGGATATATCATCTCTATTCCTGCTAAATATGTGTTTTTCTTTTATTTTTATATCTGTTGAAAATGCTAAAATAATTGCAGTAACACGTTTTTTTTACCCAATGTGGTTAAATTTCTGGTTACTGATGTTTTGTGGGTGAATGTTGTGCGTTTAATGCCAAAATAATAGTTGTGAAATATTTCATATAATTTACGCAACATTTTCACAATTTCATTGAGTTCTTCTTTTTTCACATACGGGGTATCTACTACATACATGAGTAGTGTAAATTAATGACTTTGACTGGGTAAATAAAAATTCTACACGTTTTCATTGTTTGAGTATTTGTATTGTGTTTGTGGTTGTATGCGAATGTATGCTAAAATATTTTATGTTTTCTTTTTTGTGTCTTCTTTTTTTGGTCATTTGCAATAAAATTAATAGTGATAAATTATTGTGATTAAAATTTATCATAATCATTTTTATGTTCACATATGGACACTAATGTGAACATGTATCTTTCATATTTATGGTAATAAAATTGCATTTGTTATGAGTTTTTATTGAAAGTTTTATGTTTCAGCTGTGGTAATCGATGTGAGGGGGGTAGGGGAGGTTAATGGTGATAAAATGTGGTAATTAGCAGGTAATTATGTTTGTTTTTTTTATAATGGAATAAAAGGTTTGAAACAAAAAGCAAGATGTTGGGAATTTGAAAATTTAGACAAAAAATATTGCAGTCACAGGTTAAAGAAAGATTGTTGTAATCGGTTGTGACAAATCTTATATTTTCTTTTGTAAACATCGTTAACCATTTTGCGGGTTTAAAAGCAAATGTAAATAAAACATATATACAATTTTTTTTTTCATGATATTTTTTTTTTATTATAAAGTTTGAACATTGGCATTATGTGTGAAACACTTTATCATTTAAATGACCACCACGCGAAGTGTTGCCAGCATTGATTTTCGACCACTTTTTTGACACATATTGGGCGGTATTTCAGCCATAACTTAACGAATGTTGGTTTTTAAGTGCTCAAGAATAAAAGGTTTATCTGTATAAACACGGTCTTTTGCGTAGCCCCACATAAAAAGTCAAATGGTGTCAAATCGCACGATCTTGGTGGCCAGTTGATATCGCCATGACGAGAAATTACGCGGCCAGGAAATGTCACTTGCAATAAAGCCATATTCGCTCGAGCTGTGTGGCATTTGACACCGTCTTATTGAAACCACATATTCTCCAAGTCGTATTCTCCAATAATGTGCCGTAAGACAGCCCTAATTCCTGAGCCGACGCATTCGAGTCTCCGGCAACACTTTTATTTACAGCAGCGATATTTTCAGCGGAACTAGCGAAACGATGATGCACAGACCTTGCAATATTGGTACCCCTTCCAGTCTCTTCAAATTTCTTCACAATTTTGCCAGTTGCTTGCTTAGTTGGACGATTATGTAGTTTCGTTAGAGTACGGGAACAAACATAATATATTTTTAATATCAATGCAACGGACTTTATTAAAAAAATATTTTATTAAATTAATTTATTAAATGCCAAAAATACAAAAATAAAAAATATATTTTTCGTAACAGAAACCCCAGAGCATAGAATAAATAAATACCTAGAAAGTCAACGAAACGTCAAAGTACACCTGGGACCTGTCAATAGTACGGATCAGTAATAGTGTATTGGTAAGCCTAAAAAGAGCTTTTACTTTTCTTAATGAATACAAACAGTTGCACAAAAAAGTATGATATGATGGGACGAAAATTTTCTTCAAGATTTTCTCCGTAATTTTAAGAAATTTTCTTGAGAAATCCATATTTTAAGGTATAGAATGAGTATTACTTGATTTTAGGATAATTAAAATCTATAAACAATTTTTTATTCTAAATTTCATTATTTTTTTTAATACCAAAAATTGCAGCCCTACTTGTTCAATACAAATTAAGCAAAAACAAAAAAAAAAGAATGTCGAAAGAAAACAAAATAAAAAATTTTCAGTTTGTAAAAAATAAAAAGTGTTTCGACCTCAAAATACCCAGTAAAACTTTTCATTACCAAATAATGAGTTAAACAGTTAAACTATTGAACACGAACTACTTACTCATTCGCTGTTTAAGTCATTACATTAACATGGGGATGTCATTGGAGGCAAGTACTTACCAATTGCAGAAAAGTAATGACTTGGGTAAGCAATTTGAAAGCAACAACAACAACAGCAACAACTTTTTTGTTGTTGTTTTATTAAAAACATATATTTTAAAACGAAATGCAAAATTTTTTTTATGATCCCATGGGACTCTTCCATTGTAGCTCGAGCTACTTCATATGTTGAAAACTTAGCAGCTTATAATTAATATAAACAATTTTTATTTTTAGATCCAAAATCATGTGAAAATAACTTTGTTTTTCCCTGCTTTTTTTTTTTGCTTTGTTGTAATTTTTGGAAAAATATTTTTATACGATTTTTTGTAATTATTTTAAAACTTTTTAAAAATTATTTTAAAACGTAAACAATTTAAATCTTCTTTTTTGTATAAGTTTTTACATAAGATTGACTCTTACTTACTTAAATGTTACAACCTGTTAAGGTCAAAGTCCGAGCATATATTAGAGTTCCATGGATTTCGATCTTGTGCGAATATTCTTCAATTTGATAGGCCAAGCTTTGAAAAATGTTCCTCTACTTGGTCTTTCTATTGAAGTTTCAGACATCCTCCTCTAACATTAGGTAGTGAGACATTTCAATTCTAATTTTATCCTCTTCATTGTATTTTTTTTCAAGAGAGGGTTACTAGCCCGTAATCCTAACCCATTTTTATCGATCTTATGGGACAACTCTCGGAACATGTTAACTCACAAAATTAATGGGTGTTAAACTAGCTCCCCGGGTGATACCATGAGGAGGTGTGTGTCCACAGTTGAGATGAAGGATAACCCAGATAAGTTGGGCTTACCAAGTTAAGACCAATTAGAATCGTGTTTGGTATTCAACATCCCCTACATAATCAAAATTGACTCATGATATATTTTCATTAACGTGAGTTAGTTTTACAAATTTTTTTTACAGAAGATAATATTTAAGTTTTTAAAATTCAAAAATCATTTAAAAAGACTCTTTTAATAAAAAAAAAAACTAAAAAAAATTGTTTCCCTTGGTGGGATTTGAACCGGGGCCATTCAGTTTAAATTACCATCTTTATTACAAATAAGTACTTCTGTAATAACTTATTATTTATTCGGATGGTATGTTGTAGTCATTACAAGGTAACCAGTTATCAGAGTACTTGCCATTACCAAAGTTTTGCTGGGTAATGTTAAAATATTTAAAAAAAAATAACATTTTATGTGTGCAATTCAGAACAGTGCGTTTCATTCAAAATAACGCGTAATTTTTCAAACAAAATTTTGAGTACAAAAAGCTTTTCTGTTTGTCAAAAAAGCTTTCATTTCGTGTACGTGTGATTTAGTAGAATACTAAATTTTAGTGGATCAGCTGACGACCTTCTATATATTCTTCTATGCCCCAGAGTTCTTAAAATGATTTCAAATATTTCCAAAAATGGTTATTTTTAGATTTTTTTTTGCTTTAGTTGCTTGGGCTTTTTCAGTTCGGCAAGTACTTTGCCGAACTGTAGAAATCGGCCCATATTTGACCATACCTCCCATACAAGACACATTCTTAAAAGACGTTTATATACACATAAAAACACAAATACGTTAATAACTCTAAAGATAAATGCATTTGATTACTTAAACTTTGCACAGATAAATATTTTGTAAATATAAACCAATAATCAAAATTTGATAACAATCGGTTCACAATTGACCCAAGCTCCATATCAGGCCCTTAGCCGGAAATGACATAAATCTCGAAATTTTGAAAAAAAAAATAGTACATAGTATGTCTCTAAGACTTAAAGAAAACTTGTTTAATTGTTAGTCCATATTTGACCTTAGTAGTGACGGGTATTATATAGTCGGGCTTGACCGACTATAGCTTTTCTTACTTGTTTGAATTAATAAATAATGTTTGAAATTGCGACTTATTTATTAAGAAGAAAAAGATGTGAAAAAATGGGGGCCCAAGGCAAGTACCCCAGGGTGTCAATGGACTTCAAAATTTTTTTTTACTTTTTCTTATCTATATAAAACTGAACAGATATGCAAAATTTCATCATTGTAGGGTTACTATTTCTATTTTTTGCACTTCGATGTATAAAAAAATTCCACTGTGCGGCGAAACAGATTAAATTAAACAATTCTAAAAATAATTCTATATTCATCAGTTGTTTTTATTACAAAATTAAATATTATGAACTTTTTATACTAATATGATACGCATTTTTCTATTAAATCCTATTATTAAGAATCGAATTCCTGTATTGGAAATTTAATTCAATAAATAGAATTTGTATAAAAACTGAATTACTAGAAAGCAAATTTAAGACCTCAAAATTTAAGTCATCTTCACACATGCAGTTAAAGAGAAAAGCTATAATCCAATATTGAATCCGATACGTTGTTAAACGTTAAAAAACATAAAATAAAAAGAAACAGAAACATTCGTAAAATGTTAATACGATTAATCTGAAGGTAAAACATAAAATCACTCAAGCGACTATTAACAATTGCAGTAATAAGAGCAACAACAACATCAAAAGTAGCAACAGCAACTGCAGTTGCACAAAACGAGTAACGACAAAACATCAATGTAGCAAAAATAATACAAACAACAACAAGAGCAGAAGCAACAAAATTGCTATGAATGCAACTTTTTAAGCGGATCTTTGCACTTTAAATGTACCGTAGCTGAGTAACATTAAAGTACAGAATGTGTTAGCAATTGTTTGTATACAGTTTTAAAGTATTTGTGTTTGCATAAATGTGTGATTGGGTGTGTGTGTGTGTGTGTGTGTGAGAGGTTAATCTTAACTCTCAGCTAATAGTTCAACAACCAAACATAACAGACCAGACTGTAGCGAACCAAATCCAAATGAACGATTAACAGGGTGCGAATGATGCCAATGAAATGTTAAAACTATTCATTTTGTCTTCTTTTTTGCTAGATATGGTATTGGCTATTGCAAGCGATTGTCTGTATGTGTAATTGTTGTTTTGTTATTTACTTAATCGTGTTACCTTCCTTTTTTCTCTCTCTTCTTCGATTTTTTTTTTCGTTTTTGTTTTATTTACATTTGTTTTTGCCTTTTGTCAATAAATGGCAACTTGCGTTGCGGTTTTTAACCAAACGAAATTGGTCAAAGTGCATTTGTAAATAAACGTTACACAAATATAAACAAATAAATGCACTCATACATATTCAGACATACATACACACACATTTATTCACCTACACGTACCATTAACAAAAACTGACAAACGGACATTGAAATTTTTAAGTTTTAAAAACCAGCAAACATTTTATATATCGAAATATTTTCTATAAAAGTACTAAACACCAAGTTTAATACTAGTTTAATATTAGTTTGGTACTAAACACCACGTTTAGAACTAAACACTGCGTTTAGTACTAAACACCACGTTTAATACTAAATACCATTTTAGTACCAAACACTACGTTTAGTACTAATCACCACGTTTAGTACTAAACACCACGTTTAGTACTAAACACGACGTTTAGTACTAAACACCACGTTTAGTACTAAACACGACGTTTAGTATAAAACACCACGTTTAGTACTAAACACCACGTTTAGTACTAAACACCACGTTTAGTACTAAACACCACGTTTAGTACTAAACACCACGTTTAGTACTAAACACCACGTTTAGTACTAAACACCACGTTTAGTACTAAACACCACGTTTAGTACTAAACACCACGTTTAGTACTAAACACCACGTTTAGTACTAAACACCACGTTTAGTACTAAACACCACGTTTAGTACCAGGTTTAGTACTAAACACCAGGTTTAGTACTAAACACCACGTTTAGTACTAAACACCACGTTTAGTACTAAACACCACGTTAAGTACTAAACACCATGCTTAGTAGTAAACACCACGTTTGGTACTAAACGCTACGTTTAGTACTAAAGGCCACGTTTAGTAATAAACGCCACTATTAGTACTAAACACCTTTAGAAACAAGTACCACGTTTAGTAGTAAACACCACAATTAGTACTAAACACCACGTTTAGTAGTAAACACCACCTTTAGAAACAAACACCACGTTTAGTAATAAACACCGCGCTTAGTAGTAAACACCACATTTACTACTGAATTCTACGTTTAGTACTAAGCACAAGCTTTAGTACTAAATACCACGTTTAGTACTAAACACCATGTTTAGTACTAGATACCACGCTTAGTACTAAACACCACATTTAGTACTAAGCACAACGTTTAGTATTTAACACAACGTTTAGTAATAAATACAACGTTTAGTACTAAACACCACGTTTTGCACTAAACGCCACTTTATGTAATAACAACACCTTTAGTACTAAATAATACGTTTTGTAGTTACCACCACTTTTGGTACTAAATAGTACGTTTTGTTTTTACCACCACTTTTAGTACTAAACACCACTTTTAGTAATAACCACCACGTTTAGTATTAACACCACGTTGAGTACTAAACACCAGATTTAGTACTAAACTTTAGGTTTAGTACTAAACACCAGGTAAATTACTGACAAACACCAGGTTTTGTACTAAACACCAGGTTTCGTACTAAACACCAGATTTAGTACTTAACACCACTTTTAGTACTAAACAACACTTTTAGTACTAAACACCACGTTAGTGTTAAATACCACATTTAGTACTAAATAACACGTTTAGTACTAAACAACACGTTTAGTACTAAACACCACGCTTAGCACTAAACCCCACATTTAGTACTACACACAATGCTTAGTAATAAACACCACGTTTAGTATTAATATCATGTTTAGTACTAAACACCACGTTTGGTACAAAACACAAGGTTTAGTACTAAACACTAGGTTTGGTACTAAACACCATGTTTAGTACTAAACACCACGTTTAGTACTAAACACCACGTTTAGTGCTAAACACCACGTTTAGTACATAACTCCACCTTTAGTACAAAACACCACGTTTAGTACTAAACACCGGTTAGTACTGAACACCACATTGGGTACTAAAAACCTCGTTGAGTAGTAAACACCACATTGAGTACTTAACACCACGTTTGGTTCTAGTTTAGTACCAAACACCATCTTAGTTAAGTCCTAAGCACCCCTTTGAAATAACCTTTAGAAAGTACTAAACTTTTCTAAAACAAATACTATAAAATTCCTAGATTTGTTTGCTGGACTTAGGAAGTCGATTACACTTGAATGGAGACGCAACAGCAAATATCTATCAAATTGTACAGGTAGAATTTTTCTGATAGCACAGAAATTACGAGAAGGTTTTTGAGCGGGGATGGGGTTTTTTTACACATACATTGAGTGAAGCGTTTGTGTGTGTATTGAGTATGGGGTACGTGTATGTTGCAATTTTATTGTGTAAATATGTCAGTGACAATTGCAGAACATTGACACAAACATTAAAAGGACAAATAAATAAACATTTGCAATAAACAAACACATTTACACTTTATATACACACATGCAGTTTTACACTTGTGGTTTTTCCACTGAGAAAACAGAGAGAAAATAAAAGTTTTCTTTTTTTTTTGTATAAAATATAAAAAGAAAATAAAACACTGGCTTACATACAAATGCAGATTAAACAAAAGAAAATAAAAGCAGCTGTTGATGATATTTGAGCTGATAATTTATACGAATTCTGTGTTTCTCTTTTTATATTTTTTTTTTCTATTGGGGAGTTTTTGCTGCTGCAACGTTGACAAATTTTTTAATGCTTCATTGAGTGATTCGATTAAAAGTGTTTTCATTTAAATTCTTTTCGTTTTTTTATTAGACTTTTTTCTTTTTTGCTAAATATTATTTGTTGACATAGGTTTTGCTAAAACTCTTTTGTTGTGTGGGTTTAAGTGATCATGGGGGCTTAAAGGATTTGTGCGTTCTTTTGCAAAAAGTTGTTGAATTTGAGGCGTTTTAGTACTACGCATTTCATTTTTAGAATTGTAAGAGGAAATTTTATGATTTAGTACAGTTCTCGTCGGAAATTTTACAATAACGTTATTTACTTTTAAAGAAATTATTTTCTTATAGAAAATTAGATATAGACGAATATTTGACGAAGATAAGGAATGGGGTCAAACTCTCAAGTAGTAATTGAAGAATGGGGGTATATTGAGATTGTCATTCCGTTTGTATTTTCCTTAATATTGGCTCAAAAACCAAAATTGAAGTATATTCTAAATCCTTATGAAATTCTAAGACGATTGAGCAATGTTCGTCTGTCTGTCTGCCTGTCTGTTGTCGGCACAATAAAACCATAACGAAATGATATAGGTCACTGAAATTCGATATAAATCTTTTTCATTTCTTGGAAAATTTTGTTATTGAAATCGGGAAAAAACGGTTCACGTTTGACCACGGTTCACGTATAACCTTGTCTGGGCTTATCGCTTATTTGCTAATAAATGACAAATTATAACAGCTATGATGATAAAATTTGGTGTATAGAAGTTTTATACAAGCACTAGGTAAATTTCATCGAAATCTGTTCACATTTAACCATAGCTCCCATACAAAAAACTTACGAAAACAGTCTAAATTCTACTTAAAATACTCTTAAATGCCAATAAATGATAAACTGTAATAGCTTTGGCCACTAAATTTAGCACAAGGAAGTCTTATTTAAATGCCAGCCAGTGTGCGAAATTTTGTCGCAATCGGTCACCATTTAACCATAGCTCCCATATAAAAAACTTACGAAAACACAAAAATACAAAAAGAAAAGGGAGTTTATATCCGTCCGAAAAGAGCTAGAGAGACAAAATTTTACAAAAGCATTTTGGATATCTTAAAAAGTTGTGTATTGAAAATGGGCAAAATCGGTTCACATTTAGTTGGAGCTCCCATATAACCCAGTCCCGGGAAGCACTATAATGCTGATAACTTGAATACAATAATAGATATGACTACTAAATTTAGAATAGGGATGTTATATTTAGTATTGATCAGTATATCAAATTTAATAGGAATCGGTTGATTATAGCTTTTATATAAAAAACACTCCCGGAAACCAAAAAAATGTAGCAAAGGCTAGTTAAAAGCTATTAAATTAGAAACTATGACAGCTATGGAAATATAAGTATATGGACCTGTCGTATTACTATCAGCATGTTTATCCTAACTTAATGTTATTTATTTTATTTTATTTATTTATTTCATATTTGATTAACACATACAACAAGATATACATCTTTTTAATTATAGTATGTGTTCATATAATGTAAACATAATAATATTTTAACATTTTTAAATTACAAAAAAGAAGAAAAATAAGAGCGAGCGTAAAAAAAAATATATAACATAAAAAATAACAATTTTTTAAAAAATTTTAAATTTAAAACATGAAAAAATTTTTTTAAAACTAACAAAAATGTTAAAAAAGTTTTCTTTTGAATTCCATTGCACTGCCAGTTAGTTGAGTACTAGATTGTAATTGGTTCCAGTGACGTACTGCGCTAATTATAAAATTCCATTCAGATATCATAGTTCGATGTCGAGTGGCAATAAGATTCTTTCCACGGAGTGAGTTTGCAAACTGAAGACGTCTATACAAGTAATCAGGTTCTTTTGTATAAATTATTTTGTGCAAAAGTAATAATTTTTTAATAATAAGTAAATTATCAAAAGACACATTATATAATAATTTTGTGTATCTGGAGACCCCCTCATATCTTTTAACACCATATACATAACGAATTGTAGCATTATATGCCACATTTAATATATTTTTGCTTTGAGAATCGCAGCTGCCATATAATTTACATCCATACAAAAGACTTGGGAGAATAAATGTTTTGGCTAAGATCTCCCGAATATGTACAGTAGGGCGTCTCGAAAAAATAAAGTTCGCCGTACACCATCGAATATAAAGCATTGCTATGAGGCAGTTTCGAAAAAAATTTTTTTAATTTTTTTCGTCGCACATTGGGGTCGCCAAAATACATTTTTCGTTATATCTTCGGCATTTAAAGCCGGATCTCGAAGTGTGATATATCTTTAATAGTCATTATTCTCAGGTATCCGGTTCTATCATTTATCTATCAGACCCCTGTTTCTACCACCCTAATGTACCACCCTAATATCAGAAAATTAAAGCTCTTAAAAAATCGTTAAGCTTTTACTAAGGAAGTTTTTCGATTTTTCAAACCGATCTATTACAAACAAGGAATTTCTTATTTTGCCGCACATAGGGATCGCCAAAATACATTTTTCGTTATATCTTCGGCATTTACTGTCGGATCTTAAAGTGTAATATATCGATGTTTTTGTCTAACGAAGGCCAATGTTTTGCGATATTAATCATTGACCTTAAATACATTCTTCTACATAGTACCTACCCAATATATCTTAACTCATACAAAGGCATAGATAAGCTGTGAAAATAATTAAGTTTAGTAAATAAAACTATCAACAGAAAATATTTTCCTTATGTTAGCTGGTATTTCGATTACATCTTTGGAAAACTGTAATGCTTCAGCAGTTCTTGCATTAAGAATTGCAAGCATGGCGGCTCAGTCAAAAAAATTGTGGACCGGGTGGAAAAAGTAAACGTTATTTTCTATGGGCAGACGAAGCATTTGTTGAACGTCGTCCGGCAATTGATAAACCCAAGATATATCATCTATTGGAATTGCTTGAGGTTGGATTTCACAAGAAGCAGAATCGCGGATAAAATAAAAGCGGAGAGTTCGGGAGGCTGTTGTTAATTTAAATTAATTTTTAATAGTTTATAATTAAATTAAACACAACGCGATTAAATGTTATACAGACACAGACGAAATTCGAACAATTATTTCGTGGATAAAACGAATAGCAAGACAAACTAAGAGACTGTTTGGGTATTTACACTGTGAATTTTTACATGATATTTTTTCACAATTTTAAATAAATACTAGAACGGATATCTGAGATCAATGATTATTATCAAAAAAAAAAAGTACTAGAAGAATGTACTTGAGGTCAATGATTATAAAACTAAACTTAATTATTTTCACAGCTTATCTATGCCTTTAAACAGACACTGAACGTTTTGTTCATGTAGTAAATTAATCTGTCTTGACTGTCACTGGTGAGCAACCCATGGGCCACATATTTTCAGAACTTGAGAGCCGTCAAAAATACAGCAAACTTGGATCTTTTCAAAACATAATTGATTAAAAAATGAGTTAAAATATCTTGGGTAGGTACTATGTACAAGAATGTATTTAAGGTCAATGATTAATATCATTGATTAATAACATTGGGCTTCGTTAGACAAAAACATCGATATATTACACTTTAAGATCCGACAGTAAATGGCGAAGATATAACGAAAAATGTATTTTGGCGATCTCTATGTGCGGCAAAATAAGTAGTTCCTTGTTTGTAATTGATCGGTTTGAAAAATCGAAAAACTTCCTTAGTGAAAGTTTAACGATTTTTTAAGAGCTTTAATTTTCTAATATTAGGGTGGTACATTAGGGTGGTAGGAACAGGGGTCTGATAGATAAATACTAGAACCGGATACCCAAGAATAATGACTATTAAAGAAAAATGTTGGCCTCCTCGAGACAAAAACATCGATATATCACACTTCGAGATCCGACTTTAAATGCCGAAGATATAACGAAAAATGTATTTTGGCGACCCCAATGTGCGACGAAAAAAATTAAAAAAAATTTTTTCGAAACTGTCTCATAGCAATGCTTTATATTCGATGGTGTACGGCGAACTTTATTTTTTCCCCATATAAGTCGAGACGCTCTAATGTACAGGTATGTAGTGCTGAGTCGGATACAATGATCTTAACATGTTGAAAGTTGCGCCGGTTGCTGAGTTGATGTGTGTGTTCCATGTTAATTCATTATTAAAAATTACACCAAGGTTTTTGGCTGAGTTTACAATTTCAATATTTTGATTATCTAGTAAAACGGTGATGTTTGTGGGGATTGTCTGCCTTCTCTTAGATATAACTAGACATTTTGATTTTTTAGGATTTAGTTGAAGACCATTTTCTGTAGCCCAAATATGTATATTCTTTAAGTCTTCGTTTAGTTTTCCAATACAGTCGTTAATATTGTTTAACTTACAATGTACATATAGCTGTACGTCATCGGCATAGATATGTATGTTACAATTAGGGTTGCCAGACACAAATCCTGAAAACGCTGGACATAAGGAAAAAAAAGCTTGACGACCCAAAAATTAACTGGACATTCTCTCTCTCTGTTATCCTTGACTCCCAGTGGAGCATAGGGCCTCAACCATCCTTTTATATCGGACTCTATTGCGAGGTGTTAGGCATACATCATTCCATGAATAGTTTGCTGCTTGTAACTCCGCATCAGTTGACCTCCACGTTCTAGCAGTTGCACCAACACGACGGCCGCTTCCTTGTGGATTCCAACGGAGCGCTTGTCGAGCAATGTTGGTATTTGGCCTTCGAAGTGTGTGGCCTATCCATCACCATTTCCGTTGACATACCTCTGTGGAAGCAGGGATTTGGTTTGTTGCATTAAGTAGATCTTCATTTCTTATGCGATTCGACCACCATATATTAAGAATTTGTAATTTTTTTTTGAATTTGACATTCGAGTTATATATTCGTAACTTAGTTGTTGTTGATATTAAACGAGATTTCCAAATTGCTCGAAGAATGCCGAATGCAGATTTTGCCTTATTAATACGCGATTTAATATCCTCGTCTGCACCACCTTTTGTAGTTACTAAACTTCCCAGGTAATTGAAGGTATCTACACGCCCAATAACCTCGTTATTCACATTGATGTGTGTCAACGGGTTTGCGCCATAGCCTCCAGGCATAATCTTTGTCTTGGAAATATTAATTTCAAGACCAGCTATACGAGATTCAGCAGTAATAGCGTTAGTATTCTCTTGAAGGTGGCCAGAGCTTTGGCTTAGAAGACATACGTCATCGGCATATTCCAAGTCCTCAAGTTCCTCAAGCCGTACGCATTATGTTGTCGATGACGAGGATAAAAAGTATAGGTGATAATATGCCTTGTGTAGGACTCGACTTTTAAAATCAACGTACATTGCCCGGATTAAGTTGAGAATTTTCGTCGGCATGTTACGATTTTCTAAAATTCTCCATAGATAGCTTCTATTGACACTGTCGAAGGCCTTCATAAAGTCGATAAATGCTAGGTAAATAGGAGTGCGGAATTCATTACATTGCTCTAATACTATTCTTACTGTGTTGATTAAATCAACACAAGAACGGTTTTCTCTAAACCCAAACTGATTTTCGCGGAGTGTAGAGGAAACTGCGTCGGATATTCTGTTCAAAATTACACGAATTAGTATTTTGCTAGGTATTGGGAGAAGTGTTATACCCCTGTAGTTATTGCAGTCTTTAGGGTCACCCTTTTTTGGTATTTTGACTAGTATACCTTCATTCCAAGAGGTTGGCAGAGCTTCTTCTTCCCATATTTTACGCACAAATGGGTGCCACAATCTCGACGATCCTTCAACATCACATAAAAGCATCTCCGCTGAAATATTGTCATTGCCCGGGGCCTTGTTGCGTTTAAGGATTTTAATAGCGTTCTTCACTTCTTGTATTGTTGGCGGACTGTCGGAAATTCCTCTGAATATACTATCATGGTTGGTTTCATTATGCACTTCAGCCAGTGGTGTTAATCCAATAGGGTTGTTAAGTGTTGACTTGAAGTGCTCCATCCAGCGTATTAGTTGCTCATCCGCAGTTGAAAGGAGTGTGCCACTACTACTCAAGATAGGACTGTTACTGTAAGTATGTTTGCCACACAAAACCCTTGATATGTTATACAAGGTCTTCATATCGCCTTTGCTTGCAGCTGATTCAGCTTGGCTCGCTTGCTCGTCTATCCACATTCTCTTGTCCCTTCTTGTAGACTTCTTTATTTTATTGGATAGATCACGATATGTTGCTTTGAGGGCTCCATCATCTCCGTTTTTATTTAGCATTGTATTTTTAAGGGATCTGCGTTGTTCTATCAAGTCCCATGTTGCCTGTGTTATCTAAATCTTTCTTTTGTGATCTTTAAATCCTAGGATTTGTTGACCAACTTCATTGTATGTTTGTGTGACACACCTGGAGATTTCATTAATACTGGCACCGTTGCTGTTTATTCCTTATGGAAGTAATAAAGGCATTCCGATGACTTTCGGATTCCAGTTTCCCTACATCTATTTTCCGACCTGCTTTCGCCGTATCAGACCTCAGAGCAGCAACCTTTAGTCGAATTTTACACATCACTAAATGATGGTCGCTATTTATATCAGCTCCGCGTCTTGAGCGTACATCAAGTAAAGATGATCGCCACTTAGAATTTATTAAAATATGGTCGATTTGATTCTTTGTGATGCCATTCGGCGAAATCCAGGTTATTTTATGCTGTTCTTTATGAGGAAAAATAGTGCCACCCACAACAAGATTCTTTTCGCAACATAGCTCGATCAGCCTTTCTCCATTTTCGTTTCTTACTCCGACACCGTGTTTACCAATATAACGTTCCAAACCGGTATTAATTGAACCTACCTTGGCGTTAAAGTCGCCAAGTATTATGGTAATATCACAGTTATGTACGTTGGTGTTCATCCAACTGCTAAGTACATCATAAAATTCATCCTTATCATTTTCAGATTGGATTTCAGTCGAAGCGTAGACATTGATAATTATCAAATTGCGAGCTTTAGTTTTGATCTTTATAGCCATGAGCCTCTCACTGATAGGATACCACGCTATCATGGACTTAGCTATTTTTTTTTTTTTTTGATATTAGGAATCCCACACCTCTACTATGCTCATCGCCTTCCGGGCGACCGGAGTAAAGAAACACAGTATTTTCATTCCGTATCTCCCCTTGCCCTGTCCATCTTACTTCTTGCACAGCCAACAAATCAATTTTATAACTTAACATTTCTCGTCTTAGTTGTTCTAATTTCCCCGTTTCGTATGATGTGCGTACGTTCCATGTCGCAAACTTTAAACTTTCTTTCATGCCTATATTAGGTCTTATAGTCCGATTTCTTCGGATAGAATTGGTTTCATTCATCAGGATGTTCTTGCATAGATTAGGCACCTCCAAAATCCTTGTGCCAGCTGCCGTAGCAGGGGGATTTCTCGCATGATTACCCCTTGGAGTAGTATATTCTGTTATGTTGTTTCTTTCCATGCTTAAAACATCGTAAGTGTTAAGTCGATGGATGATGAATCCAAAGGCAAGAGCCACGTTTGTAAAGCGAGTCGCTTGATCCGGACATTAATAATAAAAAACTTTAGTAATTAGCTTTAGTAATTTGCTTCGGTGAATCTTTAAATTTTTGATAAACCGAATTGCGAATACCATAATTAACCGCAGCGATATCGAGAGAAAATGAAATCGTGAGACAATATAATTTTTTCTCGATATCATGGGACGCACATAGCGCGATTTGACTGCCGCCTTTTCAAGTATCAAAAAAAAAACTGCTACAAGCAAGCAAGCCTCAAGAACTGGACCATATGTGATCGTTGAGAACTATAGCTACGAGGTTGTAAAAGAATTTTTTACCTTGGTACCGCCGTCAACATAAATAACGACATATTCTGGTGCTGAACCATGGGCATTTGCATAAGCAGAGGAAGCTATTCCTGCAGTTTTTGAGAGGAAGATTCTACGAAAAATCTTTGGACCAGTTTGCATCAACAATGAACATCGACATTGAATGAACAGTGAGCTGTATGAGTTATATGTTGACATCGACATAGTAAAACGCATCAAACAGAGGACGTCCGAACATTCGATTTAAAGGCTAAGTAGAGGAAAGCCTTTCAAAGCTTGACCTACGAATTGGAGCACATGATTTTAGCACATGGAATTCTAAAATATGTTCGACAGGTTTTTGATATAGGTCATTTAAGTAAAGTAAACATAAATAAGATAAGTAAAAAAGAAAAACACACACTTTTGCAAAAGTTTTTATTGCGTTCTTTTTCATAAAAATAGTGTTTCTAAAAAATATTCAAACTATTTCAATTCTTCACCTTTCAGCTGGACAAATTTAATTTTAGCTTGACACTGGACAAGCACTAAAAAAGCTGGACAATCCAGTCGAATCCAGCCTGACTGGCAACCCTAGTTACAATGCGTAATTCTGTATTTCGTATTCGGTAGTTCGTTTATGTACAAGCAAAACAAAAGTGGTCCCATAATAGGTCCCATTAAGCTAAACGAAATGTATTTAACAGATTATTAGTGCGAAACTATATCCGGTTATGAGATTAAACTTTGTGCAAAGTAAATACTAGAGAAAAAACATAGATTCACTAAACTAAACTATAAAGCTACCGCAATCGAATTTAGTCCAAAGATTTTAAAAACAATACCAATTAGCTAACATTTTTTTTTTCAAATTTTGTATACATTTGGATTAGCTGCAACATCGTAGATACATGAGATATGTTTCTAAATTTAACACAACTTGATGGTGGATATATAAGATTCGACAAAGCCGAATATAGAACTCTTACTTGTTTCACTTATTTTTCTTATTAATGTACAAGTCGCAATTCTAAACAGAATTTAGTGAAATTCAACTCACGTCTATTAATCAATCCAAGAAAGAGTTGTACAAGTTAAGGTTGAGATCTCTTGACTCTTTGAGGTACCTGCCTTGGACCCAATTTTTCACTTATTATTGTTCTCAATGTATAAGAAGTCTCAACAGAATCTGAAAAATTTTGGCATACGTTTATTAGTTTATCCAAGACCTCAACCAATTTTGGCTAAAATCTGTCTACTACTTAGGGCACCTGCTTTGGACCCAAATTTTTCACTTATTTTTCTTCTCAATATAAGCCGCAATTCTCAACAATTGATGAAATTCGGCACACATCTATTGGTTAGCTCAAAAAAGAGCCCTACTAATTTTGGTTGAAATCCATTTACTGCTAGGGGACTTACACTTTAATTCAATTTGACTAAAAAGTTACGCCTAAACGACTGCAATACATTTTCCTTAACCCTTATGTGTATGGCAAAAAAACACCTTTAACAGCATGGCAAGGTACCCGGGTACCTATATGGAAACATTATTGAAAACAAACATTTTTGAGAAAAAAAATTCGTAATCCTGAAAAATAACTTTGAGAATTGCAATGAACGTTCATTTATAGTAAATGGTAAATCTCAGGGCGAATTCATCGTTACGTTTGTAAGGATTCAAAACATGGCGAATATTTATGTATACAATACCTTAGTATTAAGTAAGTTAAGTTTCATACTACAGGAAGATGTAGCCCCCAATTTTTCTACATTTAACTCTAATAATCCGGTTGAAGACTTTTGTAATTATCAAGGGTTTTCTAAAATAGTATATGTCTAAAATAGTATATATAGTATATTATTTTAATAAAATTATAAAAAGTTTGACTAGTTTTGCTTATTTATGGCCTTAAGATATTCAAATACCCATTTTTGATGCAATGGGCTAATGTTATGTCACTTTTGCACAGGACGAAAAAAAATATTTTTTCATACCGTTTCAAAAACTCCTTTTTTGGTTCTTTTAAATAAATTGTCTAACGAATTTCAAAAAAGTGAAAATAGTTTCAGTTATAATTAGAACCCCCTGCAGATTACCACTAAGAAAGAACTAGAGTAATATCTTTAAAGGCTCAGTCGTACCTGCGACTTAAAATCAAGGGATTCCAACAAAAATTTAATTTTTCACCAAAGTTATAAAAAAAGTATGTAAATTGATATATACTAGCAGTTTTTATGAGCAGAACTGATATTATGATAGCCTCAATGGATAGAAATATATATTAGAAAATTGGTTAAAATTGGGTGTCACTAACCCATTTATAACAAGGGTCAAGTACAAAATTAAAAAAAAAAATTAAACTACGTATGAAACAAAGAAAATCATGTAAATATTGTTTCTGCATAAATATTCAAATATAAAATATTTATAACTACTTTGTCTTATTTTGCTTTAGTTACCTTTCAATAAAATTTTACTTTTTATTATAGTTATACCCTTCACCACCATAGGTGGAAAGGGTACTATAAGTTTGTGCTGATGTATGTAACGAATAGAAATATTTGTTTTAGACCCATCTTTTAGTATACCAATATACTTAGAATCACTTTCTGGGTCGATTTAGCGATGTCCGTCCGTCCGTCCGTCTGGCTGGCTGGACCCCCATGTAAACCTTGTAATCAAACTACAGGTCGCAATTCAAAAGATAATTTGATGAAATTTGGCACAGATCATTTTTTTTTAATGGGACCATGGCTATTGAAATTCGTCAAAATCGGTCCATTATTTATGGTACCTCCCGTAGGTCCCAATTCCCGGAATTGGCCACAAAAATCAATATTTTTTCATGAAATTTAAAAGAAATACTGCTTGTGTAAACTTAAATCACTGTATCAAATTTCGTTGAAATCGGTCCACATTTGACCATAGCTCCCATACAAACTCTTTTCTCAAAACGCACTTAGTGCGACAAAATTCACTAAAACGAAGATAATGAGAATTTTAAGTTTACTTTTTGCATACATAATTTTTGTAACAACTGCAATCAATTTGCCAAATTTCGAGATAATCGGTCCACATTTGACCCTAGCTCTCATATAAGTCCAAATGACGGAAACAGCTTAAATGTATATGAATGTATATGTTTTGAGAATATGTTTGTTTGAGACAAAATTTAGCTAATATTTGTCTTTATGCAGGAAGAAGAACACCTTTAACGTTAGTGGTGAAGGGTATCGTATAGTCGGGCATGATCGACTATAGCACACTCTTACTTGTTTCTTCATATATAATGTATGCAGGTACCCAGGTACCTTGCCGTACGGTTACGTATATAAGATATAAATTGGACCACAGCGCCTATACAATATTTCAAAAGTTAGGAGTTCTCAAGAAGTTTGAAGTTTGTGAACCATCTGCTTCCATTAAAAAAGTTAAGATAAAAGTGCTAAAGGTACCGGGGTACCTTGGTATACACATAAGGGTTAAATTATGTGTAACAATTTATGTGACTTTTTTCAGAAAATTTTGAACTTAATTCAACAATCGGTGAATTTCAGTGAATTTTTTTTCTCCCAATCTAAGGAAGAGACTTTAGCCTTTCACATGATTATGGTTGAAGCACCGAGCAAAACCGAGCCAACTTAGTTTTTGTCAAAAGAAAAACGAAAACACTGAATTTTTGAAGAGTTTTTTTGATTTCCTGATAACTTTTTTTTTTTTTTTTTTTTTTTTATTATAAAATTTATTGACATTCATGTACAAATTTATACGAGAATTATATTGGTCTCAGCGCCATAAAGGCATTATTGAGACAAGCTGACAATAATAAATTCATGTACAGTAACTTATCAAAGTTATAAGAAGAAAATTGAAATAAAAATTACATGTATTTAAATAGATTAAAATATTCTACAGTAAGAGTGTTTCAAGATTTTGTATTAAATATTCTTTAAGAAAATTTTTAAAAGTTGAAATTCTGTTGCATGTTTTCAAAATTACAGGAAGGTTATTGTATTCAACAACACCCATATATTGAATACGTTGCTTAGTAGTTTCCAATCTGCATCTTGATGCCCATAGGTTTAGTTGATTTCGCGTATTAAAGATTGCTTGGTTCTGATGAAATTGAACGGTACGATAGCCAATGTTGTGCAAGGATTTAAATATATACATCAAGACTTGATACTTATACAAGCCATGAATTGGCAAATTTGTTTTAGAGATGTCTCGGAAAAGCGATAAAGTTTGGAATCGAATAGGCAAATTATATACTGCTTTCAGCGATTTATTTTGCATACGTTGCAGACTTTTTAACATTGTTGTGCTTTTGAAACCATAAATTATAGCCATGTAATTTAGGTGACTCTGTACTAAAGCTTGGTATAGCAATAGTTTTGTATTTTCATTAAGTTTATATTTCATTTTATATAATATACCAATAGCTGGAGCTATTTTCGATTTCAGTTCACGTATGTGTAAATCCCAACTAAGATTACTTTGCAGCGTTATTCCTAAATACTTTACAGAATCTGTCTCATTAATGATCTTGCCATCGACATGAATGTTGAAATTATTATTAACAGCATGTGGTCTAAAACGAACTAGTTTAGTTTTATCCGCATTTAGCACCAGTTTGTTCAGACGAGCAAACTCAAAAATCAGAGATAAATCCCTCTCCATGTTTATTTTTAACGATAAGTCATATTTATACGGATAGAAGAGGCACACATCATCAGCAAACATATACAAACGTCCAGTTAAATCCAAATAGCTAATGTCATTTAGGTAAATAGAGAATAGTAGTCGTCCTAAGCAGCTACCCTGTGGTACACCACACTCAACGTTTATCATATCACTCTTAATATGATTAATTTCCACATATTGCTTCCGATTTTTTAAATAACTCTCAAACAAGTCCAAGTCTTTTCCATCTACACCAAAATATTTAAGTTTTTGTAGAATAATTTTATGATCAACAAGATCAAAAGCTTTGCTAAAATCCAGGAAGAGACCAGCCACACCATTTGAACCTGCATCCAATCCATTACATATATCATTAACAACATTCACAACCGCTTCTTCTGTTCCACAACCTTTTTTAAATCCAAACTGGTGCTTATAAATATAATTGTTATTTTCAATATACAGTAAAAATTGCTGGTATATAAGTTTTTCAAATATTTTGTCAATAATTGACAGAAGAGCAACTGGACGAAACTTGCTTACAGTAGAAGCATTTGGAACTTTCGGAATGGGTACAATTTTACTAATCTTTAAACAGTCAGGGAAAGTGCCCGAACTGATGATTTTATTAAAAATGTTAAGTAGCATTGGCAAAATAAAATCTTTACATCTTACTATTAATTTAGGTGAAATCCCATCATAGCCAGTTGATTTCTGAATATCCAAGTTGTTTATTACAATTTCTAAATCTTCAGTGGTGGCGGATTCGAAAGTAAACCGATGAGAACTTCGGGGTAATGTTCTTAGTTGATTGCAATCGTCATTGGGATATATTTGAATTTGGCTCCTCAAATCTTTTACTGAATCTACAAAATAATGATTTAGTTCATTAGCTTTATCACGATCATCAAGAATCACAGTACCTGCCGAGTTCACAAGGTTTACATTACGCTTTGGCTCTCTGCCAAGTATGTTATTTAAGAATTTCCAGCATTTCTTTGTATCTCCTCCCGCTTTATTCAAACTGTCGTAATAGTAATCATTTCTTGCCATTTTGTTGGCAATCTTTACAATTTTACTTATTCTTTTCAACAAATCATCAATTTTAGTATCTTTGTACTTCCGTCGCTTAGTTAGCAGTTTACGCTTGAATAATATCAAATTTTGTAGATTTTTATCAATCCAAGGACAAAGTTCAAACCTAAGCTTTGTTTTGACTTTAGTGCATGTTGTTGATTTAGCAACAGCATTATTGATGCAAGCTATCATACTTTCTGTTAAGACTGATGCATTAGAATTTTCATCGATTTTATTTAAATTATATTGCAAATACTCTTTAATTTTATTATAGTCACATTGAATTTTATCGGTTTCAATATATTTATTTGGAACAAAGTTACTTTCTACCTTACAGCAAATAATATTATGATCTGTTAATGAGCACTCAACCGAATCAACCGATATCTTTCCATAAATGTTACTGAATACTTGGTCTATACAAGTTCCACTTATTGGCCTTGTAATAAAAGAATGACAACTGTAGCAATCATAATTATGACATAAATTTTGCAAATCTGGATATTGCTGATTATGAAATGCATCAATGTTCGTATCCCCAACCATTATGAGAGGACTGTGAGCATGAAGATCCATGAATTCTTCAATTTTGTTTAAAAATTGATCAATCGCACATTTCTGTGAACGATACACGGATATTAACTTCAAGGGTTTATTATCGATTCGGAAATTTTGAAGAGAAACTGAAATAAAATCAATAAAATTTTCGCTTTCGCATTTTTCCACTTCAAACTGGAGGCTTTTGCTTAAATAAAGTGATATCCCACCATATCCATCGCTCCTACAACAATGAATGTTAGAGTATCCAGGGAGAGAAGAAAGCTGCACCAAACTCTCATCGAACCACGTCTCCTGAATAGCAATAACATCCGGTAATTTTGAAAAGCTTGCAATAAGTGACTTAAATTTATTAAATTTTGTAACCGAAGAAACACTTCTTATGTTAATACAAATAATATTCAAAAATGAACTGTTTAAATTATATATGTAATTATTATATTTAGAAAAGGTTTTAAAATATTGATTATTAATCATAAGAAAAAGATGAGAGAAAAAAAAAATAACAATTCATGTTGAATCCAACATATAATTAAGATGGAGAAGCATACGTTTCCTTATCATCATCATCAGTGCCATCACCATGCTGTGTAGTTGCACTATTGTTGCCCATCGATCTGCGTTTCCAGGGTTGAGAAGTTGTTGCACTCAGAAGTAATTTATCAACGTCCTCTTCGCATCTTATGACTCCTTTTATAAAAAACTTTTCCACTTCTTGCAAAAACGGACGAGTATCCAACATTTTTCAGAGCTCTAGCGTAATTAAGTAGATACAATGTTTCTTTGCTGAGGAAATCATTTACAAATACTCCACTTGAATTCTTGTTTTCTTTCTGTTTGGGCTTAACGGACATGAGCTTATCTTTTGACAGCTTGTTTGAAAATTTTACCACAAGACTCTTTTTATCACTTGCGCCTTTTCTGTTGAGGAAATAGGCATCATTGATATTTTCAGGTACCATATTGACACCAACACTTTTTGCCAGCTCCAATACTGAATCAACAGCTGTATTATTGTCATCAACTTTCAATCCACTCACAATACAGTCATTTTTCACACGATCATTGTTTAAAAATTTCATCGATGATTTTAAATCTTTAATTTCTTTTTTCAATGAAATATTTTCTTTTTCAACATCATTTAGTCTTTTTTTATTATCAGCCAAACCTTTTATAATGTCATCGTATTGCTGGGACATGAATTGTATTGTTTCTTGTATGTTAGTCAGCTGGTCGAGTTTATCCAATTTTGTTTTTATTGCTTGCAGTTCATTTTTAATTCTAAACTATATACGAGATTAAGTTATTTTCTACTGCAGACTAAAACCAAGGCTTTGTATCTTAAATTATAGCTGTGAAACTATATTCGATGCATTTTAATTTCAATACCTTTTTTATAAAACATAATATAAGGTTTTCTTAAAAACAATTATTGATCCTTAATATCTAGACTCTTCTCTGCATCATTCGACTTTTCAAAAGCTCTGGTCACAAAATGGCTTTTTTGCAGCATAAATACCATAGAACGGCACTACGATTGTTTTACTCAAAAAAGCTTTTGAAGAAGAAATAGTTTCATGACCTCATTGGACTATTATATTACTTAGGTCACTTGTCTATGTCGTTAAACAATAAACATTTGAACACCTGGTGAAAAACACGATATGTTTTATTTGAGTAGTTGTAAGATACTGATTTTATTTTATTTAATTTAAATCTTAAATGCTAATAACACTATTTTTAAAACTAGTCTAGACTACCTGCTTAAGAACATATGTGGCCACATTTGTTATCTTATATTTATTTGGGTTTCATTTTTACCCTTAATTTTAAAACGCATGTGTTTCCACTTAAGTAATAAAACTATGCACACATGCGTAGAAATGATAATTTTTACCTAAATCTATTTATATTTTAAATATTAGTAATCCTTATATTCTAATGAAAATCCCTGCTGATAAATAGCAACCATAAATGTATATACATATATATAAAGATTAAAAAATATACAAACTAAATTATGTTCAAGACATTTGAACACCTGGAAATCATCATTTAAAGAGTTATCAGTGAAATACGGTCGCAAATGCTGCGAAAAGTTGTTGAAAATTGGTGTTAAAGATTGTGGCTTTTACGCGCCAACCCTGGCTGCCATATTTAAATACAAATTTCATAAAATTTTCCTTTTTCCGTTTCTTTGATATTAAAAATATATGTTATTGCTTTATCCTGCAATTTCTGATGAAATCTGTAAAAGTTGAATAGATAATTTTTGGAATTAGTTTACTATGTATTTCTATTGCTCAATTGCTGCAGCAAATAGTTTTAAACGTTTAATATTTCAGCACCAAAGGCTACAATAATAACTTGTTTTTACCATAAATATTTTGATCAGAAGATAAACATAATAAATTTTAAACTGGTAATCATTGTCCCGAAACAAATTCCCAATTTACTGTACGCCAAAAATAATTAAAACGCCACCGGTTAAAGTAAAACATATTTTACGATCTAAAACTAAACAGGACATCTAAACAAATAAAATTTTATATAATTCGCACAAATACAGAGACCAGCGAGAACATTTATTAAAGCGAAGGACACACATGACATCAACAACAGTAATAACAGCAATAAGGATAATAACAATAATAATATTAATAATAATATAATAGTATGATATTAGTGCAAATAAACCCAAAAATATGTTGCACATAACAAAAACTTAAATTACAAATGTTTGGCAAACGAATAGAAAAACACCCTTGATTTTCATACCAAAAAAAAAATCAACACATTTTTTGTTAGAAAAAAATCTCGAAAAAGAGATAAATAAAATCTGTTCAACAATAGAAACAAAAGGACACTCAGAGATGAAACAAAAAACATGGAAATCAAAACAAATACCACATGCTAAGAAGGAAGATCTAAAAGGATGGACAGACGGATATACAGACAGACAATCAATAAATTTATTGGCTTTTATCGCTGTTGTCAAAATAATTTGGTATTTGTTGGTTTTTGGATGTGTTGGAAAACAAACATCTGATGATGCACCAACGCACAGTGGCTTGAAACCAAAAAAAAGTAGTAATAAATCTATGTATGTATCTTCTTAACTGTAAGTCTGATTGTATCAGTACACATAGGAGTAAAGGAGGACCCAGGCTTTCTAAATTTTGGATTTATGGTTACCCTGTGTTCATACAGGGTGAATCATTGGTCGTCGAAGTACACCAGCTAAGAAATAAAAAGCTTTTGGACCGTGTAGCTCTTTTACTCGTGTAGCTCTTTTACTCGTATAATATGGGTAATTTTTTTACATTTTAGAATAAGCTTCAAGAAACAAAGAAAAAATAACTTTACTTTGCTATAAAAATTGTTATGGGTTTTAAGTTATTTCATTTCAAAAATAAAAAAAAAATATTTTTCTCTTCGACTTTTTTTAGTTTTTAACCCATTGTGCATTCGATATTAAGCCCATAATTTTTTTTTTAAAATATTGATATACTGCCAACAGTTTAGGAAATAAAAATGTGGAACCTGTTTTTAAATATCTTGAAATTTTCAAAGTCAAATATTTTTCGCTGATCGAAAAAATTGCATTTTTTTTCTCAAAAATTGTATCAATTTTTTACTTTTTACGAATAAATTTTTTGTTGAAAGTTAATGTGTTGTTATATATTCGTAGAGAATGGGGTTCTAGGATGATTTCAATCCAAAATTAAAGTCAGTGCAACATTCCGTTTAAGTACAGCATTGAACGAAATTTGTCTAATTTCTGAGAAAATTTTGGTGTTTTCGAACATATAACGAAAAAGTCAAAATGATTTTGCAACTTTCTGAAATGCAGTTATATTGTCCTATATATTCTCTTTAGATCTCGAAAATAAAAAGTAGAGCGAATTCATAAACGAATCCAGAAAATTGAATTTTATAAAAAACGACAAATTTCTATAAACCAAAATTTTAATTGCAAAAAAAGGTCAATTATGTTTAATTTTTTCAAACTTTTTAAATTGTTTTACATAAACAATAAAATAAACTTTATAACTGCAGAAAATGGAACTGGTACAGTTTTTCAGAAATTTAAAGTCAAATTTTGCAAAAAAATAAAATTTTTTTTTTTTCGAAGATTCCCACAAGTTTTAAGGTCTTTTTTGCTTTTGAAATTTCTCAAAATTAAAAGGATCAAGATATTTAAAAACGTTTTCATTATTTTATTTTCGAAACTGTTTGCTGTATGTCAGTATTTTTTAAAAAATTATTGGTTTAATATTGAAGGCACAATGGGTCAAAAACTAAAAAAAGTCGAAAAGAAAAATAATTTTTTTATTTTTGAAATGAAATAATTAAAAACCCATAATAGTAAAGTAAGCATGTTTTTCTTCGTTTCTTGTAGCTCATCCTAAAATATAAAAAATCAGCCATATTGGACAAAAATTTAAAGTGCTACACTCTCCAAAAGCTTTTTTACTTCTGAAGTGGTCAATTTTGACGACCAATGATTCACCCTGGGTAAACACAGGGTAACAATAAATCCTAAATTTAGAAAGCTTAACAATTCTTTTATATATACTCATGCAATCAGATTTACAAATTAGAAGATACAGATTCATTACCACTATTTTTTGGTTTCAAACCACTGTGCAAGGACCCAACAAACAAATAAACGCTTTTGCAAAATTAGACAATGCAAATATTTATTAGTGAAGGCAATTCAAAATGCACTTCATTCCACATAAAGTTCATTCATTCATTGCATGTGGCACATGTTACTTTAACTGCTACTGTAACAATTTCTAAGGGTGACTTTTATTATTTCTTGTCTTATCTAATGTATGTTTTTTTGTTTCTAATTTATGTTTCCAATGGCATTGATACGGCTGGTTATTATATAGCAGATATGGGATTTTTATCAGGATTCCTTTTTTTGGTTCTTAATACTCTTCGGTGTAAGAAGATTATAGATGGATTTGAAAAGGCGGAATTTGGCGAGAAAAGTTATTTATGTTCTTTTTGTTTTTATTGAAGATAAATGTATTTTATGGAAGTTCTATTAATCTTTTAGTGGTTATTTTATGAAATTAAATTGTTATGGGAGTTACATTACATTTTTGCATTATAAATGTAAGATAATCCATTCTACAGAAGATTCAGTATATGAAAAGTTTGATGATACTTTGGAGTTATTTCCATTATTTCGTTAAATATGATATTTAAAGCCAAAATAACGAAATTCTGTGATCACTCATACTTTATACCAACAATTGATTTTTTGATTTTTTATTTGGTTTGAAAAACTTTAAACTTGATTATTTCCTTAAATATGATAGAGCCAAAATAACTCAAATCTGTGATCACGCATATTTTTTATCAAAATTTGATTTTTTTATGAAATACTTGAAACTCGATTATTTCCTTAAATATGATAGCTAGAGCTCACTTAGAATTTCATAAGAATTCAGAATATATATCGCTTTTGGTTTTTGAGCTAATATTTTGGAAATTACAAACGGAATGACAATCTCAATATGCCCCGATTCTTTTTGATGGTGGGTATAAAATTTTATATAGAAAATTTTTGGTCAAAAATTTTATATAGAAAATTTTTGGTCAAAAATTTTATATAGAAAATTTTTGGTCAAAAATTTTATATAGAAAATTTTTGGTCAAAAATTTTATATAGAAAATTTGTGGTCAAAAATTTTATATAAAAAATTTTTGGTCAAAAATTTTATATAGAAAATTTTTGGTCAAAAATTTTATATAGAAAATTTTTGGTCAAAAATTTTATATAGAAAATTTTTGGTCAAAAATTTTATATAGAAAATTTTTGGTCAAAAATTTTATATAGAAAATTTTTGGTCAAAAATTTTATATAGAAAATTTTTGGTCAAAAATTTTATATAGAAAATTTTTGGTCAAAAATTTTATATAGAAAATTTTTGGTCAAAAATTTTATATAGAAAATTTTTGGTCAAAAATTTTATATAGAAAATTTTCGATCAAAAATTTTATATAGAAAATTTTCGGTCAAAAATTTTCTATAGAAAATTTTCGGTCAAAAATTTTCTATAGAAAATTTTAGGTCAAAAATTTTCTATAGAAAATTTTCGGTCAAAAATTTTCTATAGAAAATTTTCGGTCAAAAATTTTCTATAGAAAATTTTCGGTCAAAAATTTTCTATAGAAAATTTTCGGTCAAAAATTTTCTATAGAAAATTTTTGGTCAAAAATTTTCTATAGAAAAAAAAATTTTGGTCAAAAATTTTCGGTCAAAAATTTTCTATAGAAAATTTTCGGTCAAAAATTTTCTATAGAAAATTTTCGGTCAAAAATTTTATATAGAAAATTTTTAACCGAAAATTTTCTATATAAAATTTTTAACCGAAAATTTTCTATATAAAATTTTTAACCGAAAATTTTCTATATAAAATTTTTAACCGAAAATTTTCTATATAAAATTTTTAACCGAAAATTTTCTATATAAAATTTTTAACCGAAAATTTTCTATATAAAATTTTTAACCGAAAATTTTCTATATAAAATTTTTGACCGAAAATTTTCTATATAAAATTTTAACACCGAAAATTTTCTGTATAAAATTTTAACTCCGAAAATTTTCTATATAAAATTTTTGACCGAAAATTTTCTATATACAATTTTTGACCAAAAATTTTCAATAAAAAATTTTTGACCCAAAATTTTCTATATAAAATTTTTCGGTTCAAAATTTTATATAGAAAATTTTCGGTTAAAAATTTTATATAGAAAATTTTTGGTCAAACATTTTATATAGAAAATTTTCGGTCAAAAAATTTATATAGAAAATTTTCGGTGTTAAAATTGTATATAGAAAATTTTCGGTGTTAAAATTTTATATAGAAAATTTTCGGTGTTAAAATTTTATATAGAAAATTTTCGGTCAAAAATTTTATATAGAAAATTTTTGGTTAAAAATTGTATATACAAAATTTTCGGTCAAAAATTTTATATAGAAAATTTTCGGTCAAAAATTTTATATAGAAAATTTTCAGTCAAAAATTTTATATAAAAAATTTTTGGTCAAAAATTTTATATAGAAAATTTTTGGTCAAAAATTTTATATAGAAAATTTTCGGTGTTAAAATTTTATATAGAAAATTTTCGGTGAAAAAATTATATATAGAAAATTTTCGATGAAAAAATTTCATATAGAAAGTTTTTGATGAAAAAATTTTCTATAAAAAATTTTCGGTATCAAAATTTAATACAGAAAATTTTCGGTGAAAAACTTTGCTGTTAAAAATGTTATATAAATTAGTCATTAGCCATTATTTTCATAAAGATTACGATTATAATTGATTGTTAAATACTTTTTTTATGCAACATCTAAAAAATCAACTGCAGCATAAAATCCAAACAAAGAAAATTATGATGAGAAAAGTAAATCCTGTTTTCTCACAGATAAATAAAGTTATATATTTATTAAAACACATCCCACTAACAGATTTTATTAACGTATTTTCGGGTCAAGCCCGAAAATACGTTACCCTTCACCACTAAGGTGAAAGGTGTTCTTTTTCCTCTATAAAGACAAATATTTGCTAAATTTTGCCATCATACTAACATATTCTCAAAACTTATACATTTATAATGTTTCCGCCATTTGGACTTATATGAGAGCTAGGGTCAAATATGGACCGATTATCTCGAAACTTAGCAAATTGATTACAAAAATTATGTATGCAAAAAATAAACTTAAAATTCTCATTATCTTCGGATTTACGAGCGTTTTAGTGAATTTTGTCTCATTTAATGCGTTTTGAGAAAAGAGTTTGTATGGGAGCTAGGGTCAAATATAGACGGATTTCAACGAAATTTAGTGCAGTAATGTGAGTTTACATAAGCAGTATTTGCTTTAAATTTCATGGAAAAATATTGATTTTTGTGGCCAATATATCACTTCCGGGAAGTGGGACCTATGGGAGGTACCATTAATAATGGACCGATTTCGACGAATTTTAATAGCCATGGACCCATTATTAAAACAATGATCTGTGCCAAATTTCATCAAATTATCTGTAGAATTGCGACCTGTAGTTTGATTACAAGGTTTACATGGGGGTCCAGCCAGCCAGACGGATAGACGGACATCTCTAAATCGACTCAAAAAGTGATTCTAAGCCTATTGGTTTACTAAAAGATGGGTCTAAGACAAATATTTCTATGCGTTACATACATCAGCACAAACTTATAATACCCTTTCCACCTATGGTGGTGAAGGGTATAATTAACATATGTACCCTATATTTGTATATACCTAATAGAAAACTAACCGCGTACGTTTCATTCAGACAGTGTCTCGCTATTATGAATACCTGTAATGATACTTTAGGTCTTGAAAGTGAGAATGTTTTCTATATAAACAGTGCTATATCTGATAGAAATAAATACATCCACAAGCATTCTCTCAAGGAAATTTTCTTTATTAAAGCCGCAAGTTTTTTCAAACTTAGTCGCACAATGCATGAGCTTTTTAACAATTTTTCTCTTCTTACCATTGAGTAGCTTAGGATACTCACTGGTCATTTTTTGGTGCTTCAGGGTTTTTCTATTTGGATAAAACTTAAAGAAATTGCCATAATATCCTTGGTAGAGTCGTAAATTCCTTCAAACTTAGCTGTACAATGTCTGTGCTTCTTCACTCATTTCCTCTACTGAAGCTCAAGATAATCATTTGCCATCTTTATGGGAAAGGCCACTCCTTATTGGCTACTGTAGAGCTTTCAGCTTCACCTCATTGGATAAAAATTAAGAAAATTCTTAATTGTCAAGCCGTATATTATCTTTGCTTCTTGACCAATTTCTTCTAGTTAGCTTTGAAAGCTTAGGATCCCTACTGACCTTCTTTTTCTTATTCCATTCGTTTCTATATTATTCTATGATGATGCTGTCAAAAAAGTGTCCTACGGGAGTATAACAACTGTGGCAACAAATGATAATGACTTAAGTTGACATAAGTGCCTTTATCATTTTATTACATATTCTTATTCTATAGATCAAGATCTATTACTCAGCTAAATTTCAAGAATAAAATGTCATTATTAATAAAACTATACGCACATGTTAACTTTATAATATAAAACCCTTATATATTTTGGACAAAACATAATAATAATAATAATAATAATAATATCTCAAAATACTAAAACTCGACTTAAGCCTTTAGAACGAATGAAGCGAGTGAGGCTTGCATAGCCAAAAATTTTAGTTGTTATATTTTATTTAAAAAAAAAAATACTAAAAAGAAGTATTGAAATGTTTTTACTCGAGTTACTCGATTACTCGTCCAAAAAAAAGTATGGGTGATAAGATACATCCTTGTCTTACAACAGGAGTAACTTCGAACGGATTAGACCATTTACCTTTATGTAGAACCCGGCATTTAAAGTTCACGTACATTGCCCGAATTAAGTTCAGAATTTTTGTTGACATGTTACGGTTTTCCAAAATTCTCCATAGATAGCTCCTGTTGACACTGTCGAAGGCCTTCATAAAGTCGATAAACGCTAGGTAAATGGGTGTGCGGAATTCATTACATTGCTCCAGTACTATTCTTACTGTGTTGATTAGATCAACGCAAGATCTATTCTCTCGGAACCCAAATTGATTTTCGCGGAGTGTTACAGAAACTGCCTCAGACTTTCTATTCAAAACTACTCGACTTAGTAGCAGTTATTGCCGTCTTTGGAGTCACCCTTTTTTGGTATTTTGACTAGTATACCTTGATTCCAGGAGGTTGGTGCAGCTTCTTCTTCCCAGTTTTTACGCACAAATGGGTGCCACAGTCTCGCCGATCCTTCAACGTCACATAAAAGCATATCCGCTGAGATATTGTGTTGTTGGTGGACTGTATGAAATTTCATTGAATAAACAGTCATGGTTGGTTTCATTTTACACCTTCGTCAGTACTTCTAATCCAACGGGATTGTTTAATGTTGACTGGAAGTGTTCCATCCATCGTATAAATTGTTTATCCGGGGTTGAGAGAAGTGTACCGATACTACTCAGAATGGAACTGTTGGTGTAGGTAGGTTTGCCACACAACGCCCTTGATATATTGTATAAGGTCCTCATGTCGCCTTTACTTGCAGCTGACTCAGCTTGGCTCGCTTGTTCATCTACCCACATTCTCTTGTCCCTCCTTGCAGACCTTTTTATTCTGTTGGATAGGTCACGGTATATTGTACTTAGCTCATAAACATCCGCGTTTGCATTTAAAATATATTTTTTTTATAGTTTTACGTTGTTCGACCAGGTCCCATATTGCTTGGGTGAGCCATAGGTGGGGTACGACTAGTATATCTTGGCCACTTTCGCAACATATTGTCGAGAAATTGCATGCTGTGAAATCACTTTATCATGTCACTCTTTGTATTGCGGCCGATTGTTTTTCAATGCTCGGCTGAAATGCCGAGACGAGCTCAACATAATGTATTATTAGCTGTTAAAACCACTGAAACAATCACAGACAATCGTTATCGAATGAAGTGAGATAACGACTGTCTGTGATTGTTTCAGACGGTTTTAACAGCTCATAATACATTATGTTGAGCTCGTCTCACCGAAGATAGCCATGCCGGTCTTGGATGTAAAAATCATCGTTCTTGAAGCGTTGGATTCGATGTGCCTTAGCCACAGATTTCTTTACATTAAGCAGAAAATTGAAACCTCCCGCATGTGACGAGAATTTGGCATGTAAACTGACATATTTAATAGAAAATTACTTTATGATTCAGACACAAATTGATTAACATATAATAAATTGATTTGACATCTTTCCATGATATATTTGAATGCGTTTTTAGTACGACCGGGCCTTTTGGTGCCTTGGGGTCCAGTTTAAGTATTGAAGTTTTAGCAATTCGGTACCTTCGCGAAGTGCGTGAGCTATCTAGGTTTATTCCCTTTTAGTTATTTGGCATTTTATTGCCTTCTGATGTTATAAGGTATTAACATTTTTCTCTCATTGAGGGTAAAGTAAAATAAAAACTTCTTCTAAAAAGAAACTTACCTCTAAATACTTTACGCATTTAATAGTTTTTTTACAAAATTCACAAAAAATGCAAATCGAATCTTTTAATCTCAAATTAAAATTTCCTCCCCAATAATACCTCAAATTATCTTCCAATTCGTTCCACTTTTACTTATTTCCGAATAAATTAATGCCAGTATGCAAGATTTTCACCTATTGTACTGGTCATCCACCCCTGTAAAAAGTTGTGTCACATTTTTACACATGTGACCCAACATTGTAAATTTTCTGTTGTATTTAAAATAATAAAATACTTCATAGAAATTTTCACAGAAATACACAAATACAATGTGGAAATTTCACAATTCTATAGATGACAATTCAAAAAATAAATTTGAAAAATGGAAAAAAGTGAAAGAGGATTAGCAATGGAAGAAAACTGACTGTCTGCCAGAGAACTGGTCTTTGTCGCTGTCCTGTCGTCGTCGCTGGTCTTAATGCCACATGCGACAACGAGCATGCATGAATAAAAATGTAGTTTTTTGAATAGAATTCTTTCTTTTTATTTTTATTACATGCATATTTTATTTTATTTTGTATTTTCTGTAGTTCTTCTTTATATTTGTAATTTTTTTTTGATGGTTTCTTTAACTGGGTGTGAATTTTATTGTTATTTACCATGTAAAACATATTCATGCAGTCAGTTTAGTTTTGCCTTAGATTAGTCAGAGAATAAAATACAAAAGTGGAATTTAAAGTATTTGGTTTATATTTTTTAGGGACACGTTTTAAAGGGAACAATTACAAGTAGTTTAGATAAAATCCATTGAAATTATTTTTCAAAACTTAAAGTTTTAGTCACGAAGCACTATAGGACAGATTTAAAGAGAAATCTAGAACAGTTGTTTATATTTTGAAACGAATTTAGTTCATCCCAGTAACCATTGAATTGCTAAATTCCCAAATCTGAAAATTTCTATTTTCTACATAAACTAAAATATTTTAGCATAATTTGTTATCAAATGTCAACGCTTTATCATTTGCATAAAGTGATGGAGCAGAAACTTGTTGGCACAGCATATGACGTTGTATCATCTGCCACTAATCCCACTTTCACTTAATCCCGTATCCACACAAGGTGCTTGTGTGCTTCACTTTTAAATTTTGTTGGTTGACATTTTCCGAAACATTTCATTTTTCATTTTGGATCTTTTATCACATCTGTTATTGGTATCTAGGGAAAAATGCATAGATTTGAGTAGCTTTTGATATTAGTATTTAATGGTAATTGGTATATTTTATGTTAAAAAGATAGGCTAGATACATTACATTAGACAGTAGGATGGGTCGTTTTTTTCAATTATGTCTCGAATCGAATTTTAACAGTGAAATTATACCAATCAAAAGCATGAAAAATATTATTCATATATTTTTATACCCATCATCAAAAATTATTTTTTTTTTGTTAAAATTTAATACAAGTATAATTTACAGAAAGTCCGTAAATTTTACCAAAAAAATTAAACATCAGACGGAATCTGGTCACAGATACAGAAAGCGTATTGAAACTGTGAAAGGAGCACTTTTGCAAGTTGTTGGTTGCAAATGAAAGCGACCAAGATGACACGCCTGAACAGATCAATGATGACGGCTATCAATGATGGGTCTACCACCCAACCTGAAAGAGGTTAGAACTGCAATAGCGCGATTAAAAAATAATAAAGCTGCTGGTGCCGATGGTTTGCCAGCAGAGCTTTTTAACGCTGGAGGTGATGAGCTGATAAAGTATATGTCCCGGCTCTTAGAATACATATGGTCAGTAGAACGCATGCCGGACGATTGGAATCTCAGTGTCCTTTGTCCAGTCCAGAAAAAAGGAGATAATACTGTATGTGCAAATTATTGAGGGATAAGCCTCCTCTCAATTGCATATAAGACTTTATCGACCATACTGTATGAAAGGCTAAAGCCCAACGTTAACGAAATTATTGGGACATACCAATGTGGCTTTTGACCAGGTAAATCAACCACTGACCAGATCTTTACTCTACGTCAATTCCTAGAGAAGACCCAGGAGAAACAAATCGATACGTATCATCTCTTTGTTGACTACAAAGCTGCTTTTGACAGCCAGATACGGAAGAAGAAGGTATTTCAAGCAATATCTGAGTTCGGCATCCCTACGAAGCTATTAAAGTTATACAGGATGACACTAACTAATACAACATCATCTGTTAAGATAGGTAAGAACCTATCAGAGTCCTTCATAACTAAACGGGGATTCAGGCAAGGTGACAGTTTATCTTATGACCTCTTCAATATTGTGTTAGAGAAAATCTTGCGGGATGTAGCAGTTAATAAAGGGTGGTTAAATTGTAAGGGCCGATGTTGAATGTGAACCACACCTAAACGCCAAGTTTTTTTCCGTATTCTATTTGATATTTCTCTATTTCAGACTTACTCAATTTGAACCATGGAGAGATACACAATCCAACAACGTGTTAAAGCTATCCAGGCTTATTATGAAAATGGGCGTTCAAATCAAAATGCATATCGTGCACTTCGTGATTTTTTTGGTCAATTTGATCGTCCAAATGTGCGTACAATCGCAAAAATCGAGGAAAAATTCGAGCAAACCGGGTCTGTAGAAGATGTGAGACCACGATTGCATGCTCGTACAGCTCGTACTGCAGAAAATATTGCTACTATTCGCGATAGTGTGGCTGAAGAGCCGTCCACCTCAACTCGTCGTCGTGCCCAACAATTGCACCTCTCACGCTCGTCGTTGATGAACATTATGCATAAAGACTTGCATTTACACATTTACAAGGTGCACTTGGCTCAAGAACTAAAGCCTCTTGACCATTACAAACGTCGTGAATGGGCTGAATGGTGGCAAGAATTGGCAACAGTGGATGATCAATTTTCGAAGAAAATCATCTTCAGTGATGAGGCACATTTCGCCTCAGTGGATTCGTCAATAAACAGAATTGCGGCATTTGGGCGAATGAGAATCCAAGAGTGATTGTCGAAAAACCAATGCACCCACAAAGAGTGACTGTTTGGTGTGGTTTATGGGCTGGCGGGCCATATTTTTTCCAAAATGAGGCCGGTCAGGCAGTTACTGTGAATGGTGTTCGCTATCGTGAGATGATAACGTACTTTTTATGGCCCGAATTGGAAGATATGGATGTGGACGATATGTGGTTTCAGCAGGACGGTGCCACTTGTCACACAGCTAACGAAACAATGGCTCTTTTGCGCAACAAATTCAATTGCCGTGTTATCTCATGTAATGGCGATGTCAATTGGCCGCCAAGATCGTGTGATTTGACACCGTTAGACTTTTTTCTTTGGGGTTATTTGAAAGAAAAGGTGTATTTCGATAAGCCAGCAACAATTCAAGAGCTGAAGGATGAGATAATTCGGCACATTAACGGCATAGAACCTCCATTATGCCTCAGGGTCATCGAAAATTTGGACCATCGGATGGAGGTGTGCCGCCGTGGTCGCGGCGCCCATTTGGCCTATATTTTGTTCCATACATAATTGAGTAATACCAATATATCTTAATAAAATAAAATTACAATAATTTCCTAAATTGTTTGTGTTTTATTCAAAATCAACATCGGCCCTTGAAATTGAACCACCCGATACAACAGGAACAATTTTCAATAGAATACATATGCTACTCGCGTTTGCCGATGATATTGATATTATAGGATGCACTCTACACGAGGTAACTGCCGCCTTTTCCAATACCGAATAGGAATGAAACAAAATGGGTCTAGCTGTAAATGAATCAAAAACAGAATTGATGGTTTCTACAGGCAGACAGACCACTAGAATTGGATCACATGTGTCCGTTGAGAACTATAGCTTCGAAGTTGTAAAATAATTTGTATACCTTGGTACCGCTGTGAACTCAACAACGATATAAGCTTCGAAATCAAACGTAGAATCATACTTGCCAATCGATACTATTTTGGACTAAGCAAACAGTTAAGAAATAAAGTCCTCCCTGTAAGAACTAAAATCACGCTCTATAAAACGCTCATACTACCCGTGTTATTGTATGGTGCTGAATCATGGACACTTGCACAGACAGATGAAGCTATGCTTGGAGTGTTTGAGAGGAAAATTCTACGAAGAATCTTTGGACCAGTCTGCGTCAACAATAAGTATCGACATCGAATGAACCATGAGCTGTATGAGTTATACGCTGACATAGACATAGTAAAACGCATTAAGCAACAGCGTCTGCGTTGGCTAGGACATGTTGTGCGAATGGATGAAAATACTCCGGCAAGAAAAGTCTTCGATAATGATCCACAGGGAACGTGTAGAAGGGGGCATCCAAAACTTCGATGGAAAGACCAAGCAGAAGAAAATCTTTAGAATCTTGGTATACGAAATTGGAGAATATGCGCACGAGATAGAGGTGCTTGGAATTCTAAAATATGATTGTCCTTTGACCTAAACAGGTTGTAATTGCAGGCCATTTAAGTAAGTAAGTAAGTAAAATTTACAGAGCATTTACTAGAATTTGGTCTAAAAATGTTAATTTTCGCCAAATTCTTAAATTTTAAGTCGCAGGTGCGGCGAAACTATTCAAGATATCGACCTAAATTTTTGAGTTTTATTCTTCTATTTATCTGTTTTAAAGTAAGAGTAAATTCTAAAATTTTAATATTTGTTGAACAAAATTTTCGAAAAATTAAAAAATTATTTTTGAAACCGACCTGAGAAAAATGTACCATTTTCCAACATGGAAAAAACTAAGTAAATTCGATTATACTTAAGCAAAACTGAACTATTCAATATTATCACGAGTTATTTGTTTATAAATTATGTCTAATTTTTAAATTTCTTTATTTACAATATAAAATTTTTGGTGTATATCCTTAGGAGCGTTTTCAAATACATGCATTTTTAGGGGATTATTGTTTTTGACTATTTAAAGTAAAGCTGTGTTAGTTTTCTTTAATATTCCATTATTATTTCTTCTAAAAATTGTATATTTTTGTTTGAAATTTCTCAAAAATAAAAAAAATAACCCATTTTTTACTTTACAAATTGGCTCTTAAACATTGGACCCGATGCGCACCCATAGAACGTTGTCCGATTTGGCTCCAATTTTCAGATTTTAACAAGTAAGAGTATTATATTCGGCTGTGCCGAATCTTATATACCCACCATCAAGTTGTGTTAAATTTAGAAACATATCTCATATATCTACGAGGGTGCAGCAAATTCAAAACGTGGACCAAATTCGAAAAAAGCTGTTACGCCAGTTGGTATTGTTGGTAAAATATTTGGAATAACTTCGGTTGCAGTAGCTTTATAGTTCAACATTTAATATTCTGTAAGTGGTTTCCCCAGTATTTGCTTTGAACAAAATTCGTTATCGTAACCGGGTATGGTTTTACATTAATAAGTTATTAAATACTTTTCGTTGAGCTTAAAGTATGAAACACAATTGGAACGAACGACCAATTTTTCGGAGCGAATGTTCGTCATTAGAAATAGAACATATGGGCTTATATGAATGTGCTCACAATAGATGCGTACGACGAAATTCGTCGTGCGTATCGAACAGTGCGATAGGTTAATTTCTATTTCATACGCAGACGAACGATGACTAAACTGGTTTAGAGTGGCTGTATTTCTATTTCTGTTGTAAAATATTATAAATTATATGTGTTTTTGAAAAATATGGTCACCTTGTAAATTGTAAACAAAAAAATTAATTATTTCAAATAAAATTAATTAAATATATTCTTCTTGTGAAAAAATAAAAGAATAAAATAAAAAAAAAATTGCAAATGTTGTGAGTGCGCGATATGTACGAAAGTGTGAGTAATTTGTGCTAATGAAAAATAAACAAAAATGGCGTCAGCAAAGTTTATTCGTCCCAACTGTGTTCAATGGACGAATGTACAAGACGAATTTTTAAGGCCGAATTCGTCGTGCTGGACGAAATTAGTCATTCGTCCCAATTGTGTTTCTACCTTAATACTTAATATGGAGAAACATGCGACAGGTCCATATATTTTGTTGGGAGTTCCTAGTACCATATATAAAGTCTGGACATTGGTGCAATTTTAATATGCAGCTTGTACCTCCGAATCTTTTTGATTGTAGATATAAAAAGGGGATGTTATATATATATATAAGAATTAAAGCCAAATGTCGACCGATTGTAACAAAATTTTACACACTGGCTAGTATTTATATAAAACATGTTTTTGCAAAATTTAGTGGACATAGCTATCACAGTTTCTAATTTAATAGCTTTTAACTGGCATTTGCTAAATTTGTTTTTGGTTTCCGGGAGTGCTTTTTATATGAAAGCTCTAGTCAATTATGAACTGATTCCTATAAAATTTGATATACTGACCAATAGTTGCATAAAACTTCTATATTCTAAATTTAGTCGTCATAGCTATTACAATTGTATTCAATTTATCAGCATTCATGTGTTTCCCGGTGCGGGGTTATATGGGAGCTCTTACTAAATGTGAGCCGATTTCGGCCATTTTCAGTACACAATTTTTGTAACACATCGAAAATAATTTTTTAAAATTTTATCTCTCTAGCTTTTGTAATTAAGGAGCTGTCGCGCTTTTATCTAACGGACAGACGGACATAAACCCCCTTTTCTTTTTGTATTTTGGTGTTTCCGTAAGTTTTTTATATAGGAGCTATGGTCAAATGGTGACCGATTGGATTTTGCACACTGGCTGGCATTCACATAAGACTTCCTTGTGCTAATTTTAGTGGCCAAACCTATTACAGTTTATCATTTATTTGCATTTAAGTGAATTTCAGGTGGAATTTAGGCTGTTTCCGTAAGTTTTTTTATATGGGAGCTATGGTTAAATGTGAACCGATTTCGAAATTTTATATGCTGCCTAGTGCCTATGTAAAACTTCTAGATACCAAATTTTGTCATCAGAGCTGTTATAATTTGTCATTTATTAGCAAATAAGCGATTAGCCAAGACGAAGTTATACGGGAGCTATGGTCAATTGTGAACCGATTTTGCCCGATTTCAATACAAAAATTTTCCAAGAAATGAAGAATATTTGTGCCAAATTTCAGTGACCTATATCCTTTCGTTAAGGTTTTATCATGCCGGCAATATACAGACAGACGGACATCGCTGAATTGTCTTAGAATTTCATAAGGATTTAAAATATACTTCAATTTTGGTTTTTGAGCCAATATTAAGGAAATTACAAACGGAATGACAATCTCAATATACATCCCATTCTTTTTGATGGTGTGTATAAAAATGTAAATGGGATGCAGTTGTTTCCTGGATTTCCTGCTAACAGGTAATAACTGTATTCAATTCCTACTCACACCTCCTAGTGGTACATCCTGGAAACCTGAGCAACCTAGTTGAAGATGCGGTAAATAACCCGAGTGGAATTCTAGGTCAGGGACAACGTGAGAGGGAGTTATCTTGGAGCCATTCCGACGTATTTGGTCTAAGGGTCTAAGATAATTGTACTTTGTAAAGTACGGAACTGTAGCGTCTGTTCAACATGTTAGTTGCGGCTACAAGCGGGTGTCTGTTTCGGATCGAGCGACTCGCTTTACAAACGTGATTCTTGTCTTTGGACTCATCATCCATCGACTTAACACTTACGATGTTTTAAGCATAGAAAGAAACAACATAACAGAATATACTACTCCAAGGGGTAATCATGCGAGAAATCCCCCTGCTACGGCAGCTGGCACAAGGATTTTGGAGGTGCCTAATCTATGCAAGATCATCCTGATGAATGAAACCAAGAGGCCCAATGCTCCACTGGGAGTCAAGGATAACAGAAGAATAAAAAGTATGTTTTGGTGCTATCGAAAAGTTACATTTCGAAACGATCAAAACGAAAAATGTTTTATTTTATTTTTAGTACAAAAACCAAAAATTACCACAAAAACCTTATACAAAATGTTGGTATATCAAAAAAAAAAAAAAATTGTTGAAAAAAAACTCAACTTTTATAAAAATTGTTATGTCTTGGTGTGATAGATTGTTTTAAAACCTTTTTGTAAAAAATTTAAAGTTTTCTGCGATTTCATTCAATGCAACTATAAAGACTAGTATAAATTTTTGTCAATAAATGGAATTGTTACGTTTTGGTGCGAAGGTCTACAAATAAGCCTTGTAAAATTATAAGCACTCAAGCAAGCTTCATATGTTGTCATGTGATCCGTTTTTCTGCAACCTTTTCAGTTTCTTTAGACAAATATGTCAAACATTTCCTCCGCTGTTTTGTATTTTTTTTTTCTACAGACCCGAAATGTCAACTATAAATCAAAGGTGTTCTAACAGTAATGTCGATCTTGAAGAAAACAGTCGAATTTCCCTTTATAAACTTTCTCGAAAAAAGTAACCAAAATAAAAATAAAGTACACAAGGATAGGAAACAAAATAAACAATTTGGGTTAGAAGTACCTACACAAAACGGCAGAACTGGGTATGAAACAACAGGCTAATATTCGATGCATTGGACAAAATCAACGTCAGAAGATTTGCCTAGTTCGAAAATTGATGATTGGTAAACGTTATAAAATTGTCACTATTTTCAATATAAAAACGAAAATTTTGAATTTAGATTAAAATGAAACTACTAGAAATTGGGTAGAAGGGGGACCATTTGCCAAAGGGGCGCATTTGCCACCACTAATTTTCTTGAAAACTAACTTATCTTTTTTGATGCTATAATCGATTTTATATTCGTTTATCAATATTTAATATATCGAGGGTTTATATTCAAAAAGTGATATCTACAAATTCACAATTTTACAGGAGAGGGAAAAAACTGTTTTTGTCATTAACTATAAGAGAAATAAATAAACTTTGTTTTACAATACCATACAAATCGGGGCTAGGATCTTGTACAAATTAAGTTTTTTTATAAACTCCTTATATTTTCGGATCTATAGTAGATAGCACTTTTTACGAGTTAAAATTTGATCGTTTCAAGTACTAAAGCAAGTAGATAGCATTATCTCAACAAGAAAAAAATAAAATATAACGAAAATTGAAGCTTTTATCAAAATATCACGAATTTTAATTAAAATAACAAGTTTTTTGAATAAAACAAGATTTATTATAAATATGTCAATAGAATTCAGGGTACTCTCTTTCTTATATGACGTTTATTTACAATCTGTTAAGGTCAAAGGCCGAGTATATCTTAGAAATCCATGATTACAGTACGTTGCAGGGAATTGTGGTCCATTTTGTTGGTTTATCACAAATTACAATGTATATTTTATAACAATTTTTATTATTTCCACAAATATTTTTAATGTAGATAGCACTATTTTTTGATTATGTGTAGATAGCACAAACACAATTTATAAAAAAAAAATGTTTTTAAATTATTTTTCTTCCTGACAAATAAGCCAAGGAACACGTTTCCATTAAAAACCATTTTGGTCAAAAATGTAGATAGCACTTTTTGAATATAAAGCGTCGATATGACAAAAAAGCCAAGGAACACGTTTCCATTAAAAACCATTTTGGTCAAAAATGTAGATAGCACTTTTTGAATATAAAGCGTCGATATATCAAATTTTGACTGCTGTAGCTTTCATATTTAAAACATCAGGCGTGATTTATTGTTTCAGCAGATCCTGAAAAAATATTTTTCTGCAAGTATTTTTATAATATTTTCCTTAGTTTTTTTGTTATCCTAAGAAATGATTCATTAGTTTAGTAAACAATATTGTATTGAGAACAAATATTTTAAGTTTTTATCAATAAATCTATTTCTTATGTGAAAAATGGTTCTATACATCTAACGACTCTATCTGGGGCACATTTGCCATACACATATGCAACTCGTCGAAATTTTTTTGACCCCGGCATTTAAAATATCCCTACAAAGGATATCGTATTTAGGTTGCAAGGCCCAATCCATCTTCCATCTTAACATTTTTTTTAATGTTGATATGTCACAGTACAATGTTAACAGAGGCCCAATAGTTTAAATTTTGATCTTTGATTTTTTTACTGTTTTCTTTAATTTATCCATCTGAAATGAACTTGAATTAATTTTTTGGTTTGTTTGTTTTGTATATTAAAGCTTTATAGAAATACAAATTTACTTTATTGAAACAATTTTTTTACTTCTTTTTTGTACCAAACTTATTGGCAAATGTTCCCCATGGATGGGCCACTTTTAGTTAATTTGCTATTTTTCAAATTTAATACATAAAGAAAAGCCGTACGCAATCTGAACAAACACAGTTTAAAGCTAACATATATAGGTACCCATGAAGAACAAAAAAATTGTGATAACTCTCACGGTAAGAAACCTAGAGCACTTTATATATCGGTTACAAAAATTTTGTTTTTCTAAACACAGCTTATGTTATGTCACTTAGGATATTTGGAATTGCAAAAGTCTGAAAGCAAATAACCTATTTGCAGTACTAATTAGTATGAATAAATACAATTTTTTATACCCTTCACCAATAGGTGAGAGGGTTTGTCATTCAGTTTGTAATTTTTTTATTATTCGTCTTAGACCCCATAAAAATTATACCGATTGACTCAGAATCGCTGGGAGATTACCCATACAAATTATATACCCGATTTTACGAAATTTCATTAAGATCGGTCAATAATCACCCGAGATATCGCTAAAATACTAAACTTCGATGACGAATTTTAAAATTTAAAAAAATAGAGTTTCATGAATTAGGGCGATATCCCCGGTGTTTATAGAACGATTTTGATAAAATTTAATAACATGTTGCGTTGGAGTATTTTCTACAATGTGATATATAATTCAAACATTTTTTTTATACTTTTTCTTTTAAAAATTTTGTTAAAATTTTTCAATTTGCATACATCAATATCTTTTGCTTTGGCGATATCTCGGTTACTGATCTTCCGATTTTTATGAAATTCTATAGTTTGCTGCGTTAAATGATTTCCTAAAATTTGATAGAGTTCTAAATTTTTTTTTTAAACAAGTAAGAAAGTTCTATAGTCGGTCAAGCCCGACCATACGATACCCTTCACCACTAAGGTCAAATGAGTTTTTTTTTCCTGTATAATGAAAATTTTGTTATCATACAAACATTTTCTCAAAACTTATATATTTAAGCTGTTTCCGTCATTTGGACCGATTACCTCGAAATTTGGCAAATTGACAGTTGTTCCAAAAAATGTGTTTGCAAAACATAAACTTGAAATTCTCATTATCTTTAGATTTACGAGCGTTTTCGAGATTTTTGTCTCATTTAACGCGTTTTTAAAAACGATTTTGTATGGGAGCTATGGTCAAATGTGGACCGATTTCAACGATATTTGGTGCAGTGATTTTAATTTACATACACCGTATTTGTTTTAAGTTTCATGAAAAAATATTGATATTTGTGGGCAATATATCAATTCTGGGAAGTGGGACCTATGGGATTTACCATAAATAATGGACCGAATTTCAATAGCCACTAACCAAAAAGTGATCTGTGCAAAATTTCATCAAATTATCCTTAGAATTGCAACCTGTACTTTGATTACATGGTTAACATGGGGGTCCAGCCAGCCAGACGGACGGACGGACTGACATCGATAAATCGACTCAAAAAGTGGTATACTACAATTTGGGTCTAAGACAAATATTTGTATGCGTTACATACATCAGCACAAACTTATAATACCCTTTCTACCTATTGTGTTGAAGGTTATAATAAACTTTAAACTGCCATAAAATCTGAACCAAAGCGAAATTTAAACTTTTGAAAATCTCTAAGAATTGTATGGGCTAAGAGGAACGTATACACAAAATTTTATGAAAATTGAAGTTGGTGTCTTTAAGTACTTTTGGAAGGCGATAACTCCAAAGTTCCACAAACGCTTTAGGCGTTTGAATGCACTAGTCTAGTTCTTTTATTTCGCATCGGAATTTGTTTGAGTCCATCTCATCATCTTGAAAATGTATCATAGTGTTATCAAACTGTTAAATAAGCCCTTTAAGTAGGTACTAATTGTGATTTGAAAAATATCATCGGTTTTAAATGAAAGAAAAGGTTAGTTAGACTTGTGCTATCTATTGAAATAAAAATGTTCTTTCATTTATTAGAATCTGTTGTGAATTTATTTAACTATATAATTTTTTAAGAATTTTCCATACCTCCCCGTACCTTTCTACAAAAATTCAATAAATTTCAATTAATTTTTCTCATAGTATATTTGCCATATTGCCTTTATATTCAAAAATATTTATACATATTTCGCTACATGACAATAACAATTTAGCTTTACAGATTTAATGGAAGTCTGGTCTGGACCGTTTCAAAAATTCTAGTTGTTTCGTAGTCATTTTTAACTTTTCTGTACAAAAAACAGAAAAGTCTTTGGTTTCATTTGTCTCGCTGTCTTCTAAGTGGACCATCCTCCACTATATTTTGCCATAAAGAGTGGTATACAATTTGGTCTTACCATAACTGGGTGTGTATTTTTTTATGTTGTCCTTTTTATTCAATTTTTTGTAGTTATTTGAAGAGGGAGATTAAGTCTTTAATATTTTGACATTTTATAACTGTTGACGTGTGTTATTTTAAAAATTGTTTCTGTTTTTTATTTCATACTCCTCACACCCATTTCTTTTTTGATAATTTACTGGGGTTTATATTTTTTTCTTCGAAAATTTGTTAAAGAATTTTTCTGGTAATATCTAGGGATGTTCTGGGTAATTTGTAAGGACTTTAATTTGGAGGCAAACAAGACGGATAAGTAATTTCATAGGTATTTTTGGAGAGGCTTGTTAAAACTAAGTAATAAATATATTTTCAAATATATAACAATTTTCCTGAAACAATTTTCTATGAAATATAAAATCATTTAAAATGTTTACAAGAATTTTGTTAACAAAAAATTATCGGGAAATTTTTATTAAGCTAGTCAAAAATATTTAAAATTATAAAAAAATTTATTTTAATAGAAAATTATACTTTAATATTTTCACTGAACGTTTTTCTTTTTAACTTTTATTAAAGTTTTTTTTATATTCCTAAAAAGTTCAACTATAAGTTCAGATTTCCCCCTTTTATTTGCTCGATTGTTGCTTAAAAAAAAAGAAACTAAAATTTTGTATTTTCATTGTTTCGCTATAACTTGGGGCGTTCATTACACTTTCGCTATCGTTTGGCGAATGACACAAATAAAATTTTGTGTAACCCTTAAAATAGACTTCAATTTGCCTCGAGTTCAGTTTATTTTGGCTTAATCAAATTTCAACTCTTAAACATGTGAGTGAGAGTGTGTATTAAATTTGTTGACAAAATGCCAAATGTTGCAGCAACATTTTATTACTCTCTCAGAAACTCACCACTCGTTCAAATAACTCCGAAATGTTGCTAAAGGAAATTCGCTTTATGACTCTCTTAAAACAAGAGTTTTGTCCAAACTCTTTAAAAGCCAACAATGTCAAAGAAAAGAGTTTATGTATAAAAATTTAAAAGACTCCTTTCGTTTATTTTCCTTACATTCGCCACGAAGTTTTTCCTTAAAAATTTTCATTTACAGATTTTCGAGGTGAATTTAAAGTTTATGTTCGTATTTAATGTTCTACATAATTTTATTAAAGTTTGACATTCAATATAGTTCATTCGATGTTTATATAGGAACATTTATATGCTAAGTTTATTGTAGTCGGGTGAAGAGTACAAATATCGTGCCACCAAATGTACACAGTTTTGAAACGAAACATTTTATAGTTCTTTACGTATGTTTCTGTTTGACTCTGCTAGTCTATATTTGACTTTTTAAACAATATTGAAGTTCATTGAACGTTTAGTTGTCATTTAAATTTTGTTTTCTTTTTGACTATACATATGTTGTAGCCAAATATCAACAAATTAATAGCTTTCAATTTTGAGACAACTATCATTTCTTTAAAGCAAGGAATAGTTTTTTGTTTTAAACTGAGGAAAATAAATAGGGTAGAAGGGGTAGCATTTGCCACTTTTTTTAAAGTGCTCTAGGTTTCTTACCGTGAGAGTTATCACAATTTATATGTTAGCTTTAAACTGTGTTGGTTCAGATTGTCTATGGCTTTTCTTTATGTATTAAATTTGAAAAATAGCAAATTAACTAAAAGTCGCCAATGTCCCCCATCCATGGGTCACATTTGCCAATAAGTTTGGTACAAAAAAGAAGTAAAAAAATTGTTGTAATAAAGTAAAATTTGTATTTCTATAAAGCTTTAATATACAAAACAAACAAGCCAAAAAATTAATTCAAAACAGTAAAAAATTCAGAGATCAAAATTTTAACTATTGGCCTCTGTTAACATTGTACTGTGATATATCAACATTAAAAAAAAATGTTAAGATGGAAGATGGATTGGTCCTTGCAACCAAAATACGATATCATTTTTAGGGATATTACAAGTGTCGGACTCAAAAAAATGTCGACGAGTATGTATGGCAAATGTGCCCCAGGTAGAGTCGTTAGATGTAAAGAACTATTTTTCACATAAGAAATAGATTTATTGATAAAAACATAAAATATTTGTTCTCAATACAATATTGTTTACTAAACTAATGAATCATTTCTTATGATAACAAAAAAACTAAGGAAAATATTACAAAAATACTTGTAGCAAAATATTTTTTCAGGATCTGCTGAATATGAATATAAATATGAAAGCTACAGCATATAAACGAATATAAAATCGATTACAGCATCAAAAAAGATAAAGATAAATGCCCCCCTATGGCAAATGGTCCCCCTCCAACCCTACTTTAAAGGGTATAATTTTAAAACTGAAATTGCTAGCAAACGAGAATTCTTTTATTTAAAAACTATATATAATATAATTCAGGACCAAATCGCCGCAGTCGATATTGAACGGAATGTAAGATATTTTAGAAACATTTGTGTAGCAAACTTTTTGGATAAACTAAATAATATATAACATATAGAGTTGACTACATTGTAACTTGTTTGTCAAACGTTACCAGATAGTAAAAAAATCTCATTTAAAATTAATTAGCCAATTCACTATGTCTACTAAAGTGCTAAATCTTAAAGTGCTATTTAGGGTCAAATAGCACTACTGTGAACACCTGTCGTATATTAACCATTGTATATTTTGATAGACGTCATACTACTACACAGAAAAAGAAAAACAACAGGAACTTACCACATTGTCAGATTCCATTTCCAAATTTGTATTATATATTTGATTTCGATTTTTTTGTTAAAAAAAAATTCGTAATTGTTTTTGTTTTAATTTTGGTGCGAAATTATCTGTCTACAGAAAAAATTTGATAAGATCAATCATGCCAATTTTTTCAAACAAAAAACGCTGAAATAAGAGCGTGGCATCACTGAATTAAATAGCACGGTGAGTAAAGATAGGTTTCAAAGTGATATTGTCATATAATATTTTTTAATGGGAAATACCAACAAAATTTTTATGACAATCATAAATATTTATGACAATAGGACAATAGCACACAATAGCAGAGACTGTGAATTGGCTAAATGTTTTAACAAACAAACGGATATGTTTAGATATCAAATTTTTTTAAACTGTTTGCAAAATAAATTATTTTGTAAATCCCTAAGGTATGTTGCACAATATTTGCTTAAAATCTATATCAAATGCGACGATTTAGCCCTAGGACTATCAAAATTATAAAAAATATCACATTGCTATCAAAAGGTCTTCTTTAAGCCAAAGAGATGTTATTTTTCGAAAAAACTCATTAATTAACAAACATTAAAAGTTGATTAAGTCTTGGTCTTTCACAACGAAAAAAAAATCAATCATATACATTATAAGTTCATCACCTTCGGCTTAAAAAGCCATGCTTGTAATCTATCAGCACCCACAGCTTTGTTATTTTTTAGTCGAGATATTGCTGTTCTTACCTCACTTATTTCGGTTGGTGGACATATAATGTCGTCATTATTGATTTGTTCAGGCATGTCATGGTCACTTTCGCTTGATACCAGCAATTTGCAAAGGTGCTCCTCCCATAATTTCAGAATGCTCCCAGCATCTGTCACCAGGATTGCTTGATTGTCCCTACAGGAGAAAACACAATTGCTAAAACCTTCAGTTTGATGTTTGACTTTTTGGTAAAATTTTCGCATCTTATTTTGGCTCTTATACATCTCACTTTTATCAAAAACTCGATTATCCATTTCTTTATTATGCCCTTCAGAACCATAGGTGAAAAGGGTGTATTGGGTTTGTGCTGATGTTTGTAACGCATAGAAATATTGGTCTGATACTTTTAGTATACCAATCGACTTAGAATCACTTTCTGAGTTGTTTTAACGATATCCGTCCAGCTGACTGCCTGGCCGGTTATCCATGTAAGCTTGTTATCATTCTACAGGTCGTAACTTTAAAGATAATTTGATGAAATTTGGCACATGATCATATTTTGGTTCAAGGACGATCGCTATACTTTTTGGTCTCGGATTACTATTTCAGGTACCTCCCATTGGAATGCATTTCCGGAATAGAGTTTCTGGTCCTTTACAGGCAGAAATTTAGTTGTATTTTTAGTTGTATTTATTAGTATTCAGCACAAATACTGATTATGATAACCTTAATCAGTGTACCGAATTTTGTAGAAATCGGCCCATATTTGACCATACCTCCCATACAATACACATTCTCAAAGGTCGTTTATATACACATAAAAGCACAAAAACGTTAAGAACTCTAAAGGTAAATGTATTTGATTTCTTAAACTTTGCACAGATAGATATTTTGTAAATAAAAACCAATAACTAAAATTTGGTAACAATCGGTCCACAAATGACCCTAGCTCCCATATCAACGCTTAGCCGGAAATGACGTAATTCTCGAAATTTTGAAAGAATAGCAAATGTACGTCTCTAAGGTTTAAGGAAAACTTGTTTAATTATTGGTCCATATTTTACCTTAGTAGTGAAGGGTATCATATAGTCGGGCTTGATCGACTATAGCTTTTCTTACTTGTTTTCCTTCCAAATATGCGTTTTTCTTCCCTCTTCTTTCGCGGTACCTTTTCAAAGTTTTTTGTAGAGCTGCCCTCTAGGCTTTTTTTCGGCTGTGGCATTACGCCATTCCTCATCACACCAAGAGTTTTTAGGGGTTTGGAACCCTAGTGCCAATTTTGCAGCAGTTTTTTTAAGTGTTGGCAATATGTCTCCACTGTTCGTTCATATCATTGAAACTGGAAGCATTTCCTCTGAGACATTGAGTTATAATTTGCTAGAAATTAGTGGCAATTTGTTGAGATTTTAGCTTCGTAACATCAAACTTTCTTTGCGCTTCCGACTGTATATTTCGTGACACGCTCAAGCGTGGCCTGACCTTGGCTGCGACAAGGTATTGATCGGAGACCATATTAGCTTAACGTATAAAACGCTCATCTATTACCTTTGATGCGTGTCTCGCTTCAAAGGTAAAAATAATAATAGGTAATAGGTTCGTTGAGACCCATGGTGCTCTTTGAATGTCAAGGTGTTTGAACGTGGTGCTGCTTACTATCATATATCGAACCAACGCAAATGAGATTAACCTCATACCAGTGTCAGTAGTTGCGTTACGGAGACTGAACTTACCGACGCCATGGCCATTCTATCTAATGTCCTTCACAGCAATTATAACAGATTTGTATTTATCGAGTACATCTATCAACTGGATAAGAACACCTTCTAAAGTGTTCTGATATTCCGTTTGGGGAATATCCGTTTTTATTGTAATTTTTTGAGTTTTCATAGTAGGAGTTTTTTCAGGAGTGAGTTACTAGCCCGACTTCCTAGCCCATATTTTCATAGTTTATACGGGACTAACACACGGCACTTGTTAACTCACTACTTTAACGGGCGTTAACGTAGCTAATCAGTTGATGTCACGAGGAGGTTGATGAAGGATAGACCAAGATAAGTCTGGGTTTACCAAATTAAACCAATCAGAACCGTTGCTTGATATCCAATATCCCCTACATCCCCTATGCGAATTATGCTTCGTTAGTATTATGTGGAAAAGACAGAGATTTTATTAAATCCTTATTTCTAACGAAAACAAAACTTAATAAAACTAATAATTTAAACCTATACGTAATTAACATCATTGGATTTGACTATTTCTCTAAACCCTGAAGATATGCAAGACTATTGCACTTTTTAGAAAATTGTAACAAAAATCTTCTTCTTCTTCTTCTGTTATCCTTGACTCCCAGTGGAGCATAGGGCCTCTAAAATCTTGTTTAGTAAAAATATTCCACAGGCCTAAGCAGAGGTTGCACCTTAAGCAAGATGTCATTCAAAATGTCCTCAACAAAATCTTAAACTCAAACAATCCAATTGCACAACGATTTAATAGCGTGAGCCTATATTCAATACCGACTATGAACCAACTAAAACATTTTTAAGGAGAGGCAAAAAAGTGTTTTATATCCAAAATACTTTAAAGGAAGTCAATATTTCCTCAACAATATAGATATAGATTTCTTCCCTCCTTATTACAAAAAAAAGTTCTTTTATAAAAAAAAAATTCCAATAAAAGTGTTTAAAAAAAATTGGTTCATTGGCGGTATTGAACATAGGCTCACGATATATTTTTCCGTTTTTTATAATTTAATAAACTTGAGCTAATTTCGAGAGGAAATTTTTTATGAAAAATCTGTAATAGTATCATTTTCATTCATATTTCAATAAAGTAACAAATATTAAAGATTTCTGTTGTTAAGTTAATGTCTTTTTTGTTTGCTATTGTAAAATGTTTATAACTTTGTTTGTATATTTTCCAATCAGATTTATGTATGAATGTGTACATCAATATAAATTTCCTTTTCATCTAAATATTAACTCTAGCAATTGTTCTAAAGTCAATATTAAACAAAACTTATACTTTTGTATCTCTTACATATGTACATACATTTACAACTGAAAGGCCTTTAACAAAAATTTAAAAGAATTTAACAAGTTTTATTCACCACCCCTAAAACTATGCTTATAAGAACAATTTCTTAAAACTCACCTTTGAGCAGTCGTTTTTTCATAACAACAACCAATAAGAGAACTCCAAGTGAGAAAACTACCCTCTTAAATTTGCTTTCAACAAAACGAACAGAAACTTACAGCGAATTCAAAAAAAGAAAACATTTGAACTCTCTTTGCAAACAAACGACTAAAGCTAACGATCGAAATATAAAGAAGCAAACTAAAATAAACGAGGACTTAAAATAAAACGAAAGCAATTTGTGGTGTATGTTGCAGAAATGGTAACAAGACCAGAAAACTTAGCTCTCGAAGAGGAGCATAAACTCTCCCTTAACTTTTGCAAACAGACACAAAAACATCCACACACATACCAGGAAGGCGAATCGTAAAGTTGAAAAACGATGTCATTGAGTATTATGAGTATTTTTTAAATGTGTGCACGACCAGAATTTAACAGAGCAAAAACGTTTAGTTGAAAGTAAACTTTTCGGCTAAGTTGACGTGTTTCGTAACAACGTGCGGAAACGGAAAATCATTTTTTCTGGTTTTAAAAGAAATTGGAAAGAATTTTTGGAATTAAGAAAATAAACAAATAAAAAATTTTCGAAGAAATTTTTTCTAAACTTTTTTAAGAAAACTTAAAGTTTTTGAAAAATTTTTAAAATTTAAAAAAAAAGTGAAATCTTAACCTTAAAAACCATAATTTGGAGTGTTTTAAAAGAAATAACTATAAACAACAAAACTAGTGGCATACTTACAGGCTTAAGTTAAACTAAAAAATTAAAGCATATTTTAAGGCAAATATTATATAAAACAAGTTTGAGTAAATGTAAAAAAAAGTATTTTAAAAACGAAATTAAAAATATAATAAAATTGTACAACAGTTGTTAAAATTCCGGTAGTCATTAATTTGTAAAGTGTCCTCTGCTAATGGCTTAAGCTTTGTAAAACAAATTTGCACTTGAGTTTTTCTTTGGTATGAATAAGAAAACAAAATCTTAAAGTAACCTAGAAAAAAAGAAAAATTTAATAACAAAAACAAATCAAACAAAATTAAAAAAAATCCAGTGAATTTATTAAAGAAAAACGTAGTTAATTTATAATTTAAGCCTTGCAAAGGCTTTCATATAGAAAATCAAGTGAAAAAAAAACAACGTCAAAAGAAACCTAAATAACATAAAATCCTTTAAAACGAAAGCAAAAAGGAAGAAAATAAGCTAAACGAAAAGTCCCATTTAAATAGAACAATTTTTCGTTTGTGGTTTTATATATTAAATTTTGTGGGTTTTATTTTTTTGTGATTTCTTTCACTTTGGTGAAATATATATATGAAAAAAAGTGTTTGCTTTTGTGTTGATTTTTCTATGCCATACAACTCTTAACGGATACTTTCCTGTTTATATGTGAAAATAACCTGAAAAAAATTATAAAAAAAAGGAAATCATCTTAAAAACACATTTCAGCAACTGAATTTGAAAAATACTTATTTCTTTTCTAATATAAATTCAGAGGTAAGAAGCATTATATTTATTGTATACTTTTCATTTCAGTTCTGTTTTAGTAAAATATTTAAGAAATACTTAAATGTTAGATACAATTTCTTTTGATTTTTTTTGGGTATAGCATACTTTTAGGTCACTTAGCTTGAGTATACTTTAGATGTTTAAGGTATAGGAATAAGATTTGTTTGTTTCAAAATGTCTGTGGTTTTTATTTCATTAACCCAGAATTTTTGTATTTAAACAAGTATGAAAAAATGAGTAAATATTAAAGTAGTAAATTCAACAATTTTAAATTAACCGGAGTTTATTAGAGTCGTTTCAAATCAATAATCCTTCGAAAAAGTTTTTGTAGTCTACTTTTAGGAGTAATTGCCTAACACTAAAATATAAATTTTTCATCTGTCCTATAGATAGATTTGAAGTCTTAAGAATATCTGAAATCTAACTGTATTGAAATATTGTAACAATTTGACCCTTGAAAGTATAATTTAGTTTTCTACTCCACTTTGAAAAAAAAGTTTTAGAACATCATTAACAACTTCTAGACTTTAAATTAAGGTCTTCATAGTATAATGCAGATATTTTATAACTTTATTTCAGGGGTCTTTCTTCATACTTCATACGCATCGAAAAAAATATGTTTTTGTAAATATTTTGTAGCACACTTTAGGGAGATTCGAAAATTGATTTTATTTGCTGTTTTATGGGTAATAATAAGAGCACTATCCCAACTTATGTCTTAATTTCTGATCGAACTATTAAAAGTTGTTATGAAAAGGATGATAGAAGGACTAGTATTTAATACGTCGTCGTTAGAGTGATTGTATGTCGGTGAGACAGCCAAACAGGTTTTTGTGCAAGGAATGCATTTAGTAAATACGCATTGGGTCATCAAAAGACCCCTAACATAGTAGCAGGGTTAATTTTATTCGAAAAAAAAAACTTTTTGAGGATATATTACAGCATACTTTAGGAATTTTCGAAAATAGATTTTATTTATTTTATTTTTTTTTTTGGGGAAACGATAAGAGTATCATTATGCATATAATTTTGATGGAACTATTTAAGGCTGTTATACAGGGTGGCCCAAAAAGGCCGAAGGGGGGAAAGCAAACTGCATAAATTAATCGTTCTTGGGAATCTCATGGCTTTAGTTCTTGCACTCATTGTTTCGGATGGTGAATTCCGCACATTAAAATGACGACGATAGGCTCGTTGAGCTTGAATTATTGATCGTTGATGATGTTCAAAATAAAGTTCTATGATTTTGGTTCGCTGGATAACGTGGTAACCTTTCATAATTAATCTCCCAGATTGATTTTACAAGTCCTTAAAAGAAAAATAATAATAATAATTAAATTAGAGAAGTTATTAATTTTTCAAATCCGTTCGCGACTTTTGGGCCACCCTGTATATTTTCTGCAAAAGGCCTTATATGGAGATCTAATTATTATGTGGTCATTTTATAACCTCATTTCAGAGGCCTAATCTCTGCTCACAAAATTGATATAATTCTTGATATTAGAATGACCCCTACTTATGCATTACATACTAATGGAAATGGCAAAAGAGGTTAGTGATTGGTAAAAAGAGCTCTGGATTTTATTCTCAAGCCGCTTTTAATGGATAAAGATAGAATTTTCTTTATAGCGTGTTTGCAAACCATTTTTCTTCGGCTTTTGTTCAGTTAGAAGTGTTTCAGGAACAAGTCCATTGATTTCATAACAAAACTTATCATTATAGTAACGCTAAAACAGTGAAACAAATACCAGATTACGATGATATTTATCAATACTTTGCCTATCCCTCAACCTGTCTTGTATGAGGCCAAAAAGGTTTAAATAGATTTTAAAGCACCGGTCTATACTTGAGAGTTTAATTCCATTTTCGAATATGGGTTTAAATATCTAATATTTTGATCGACATCGAATGCCATAATTTGGCCCCTGATCATGAATGCTTTTTCATTTAAATTTTTATTTACTTTTTTTTAAATACCACAAGTGAGGACACCTACTTATTAAAAAAAGAAAAAAACGTAAAGTACACGTACGACCCAGGGTCTTAAGCGGTTATATGGATACCCTAATTGTTTGCAACAATTTGTGAAATATTTAAATTTTTGATTTTAACCAAAAGATGTGATAAAACGTACCGATAAGTGATGGAAATCGATCGTTTTTAAATTTATCGATTTAAGAAACATATATTTTTAAGATAATTTTCCCCATTTTCACAAAAAATTCAAACTAAATGAAAGATAAGATCAAAGTCAAAAGGATTAAAGCCAAAATTTTAATTTTTTTTTTTGGGAAAATAACGAATAATTATCTCAAAATATATTAGTAGTCGATTGCTTAGAAAACGATCGATTTCAGACATATTTTTTTTAGCTAATTTTCAGTTATTTCCCCCCTAAAAATTAAAATTTTGGCTTTAATCCTTTTGACTGATATTTTATCTTTCATTTGGTTTGAATTTTTTGGGAAAATAACCGAAAATTATCTCAAAAATATATCTGAAATCTTAGATATTTTCAAAACATTTGTATAGCATACTTTAAGGATAATAAAAATTTTTTAAAATACGCAAAGTTTACTATTTTTTATTGAAGTTATATGCCAAAAGTTGAACAATAGTAAAAGAGTTTTCATTGAACAATATATATTTTTAAAAATAAATCAAAATGGATACGAAATTTCAATAAATTTTTTGCATCGAAGTAACTTTGAACATCCCTAAAGTATACTTCACAATATTCGCTTAAAGTCTTAGTTTTCGATCGATATCGAATACGGTAATTTGGCCCCTGATACTGAATTATTGCACTCTTGAAATCGATCGAAAACAGTTTTTTTTGTATATAATGAAGTATACTTTTAGGATAATTTCAAACAATTTTTGCAAGGATGGAAGATATTTTAACAGTACAAATATGATTATTTTCTTATTGAAAAAGCGGATGGTGGTGAATTTATTTTACTATCATATAGTTTTTGACAAACAAAATCAAAATATAGTAAACATTAAGTATTTTATACTATTTAGAATCTCCTTAATGTATACAAGGCAATTTCGTTTCTTAAATATGGAATTCGTTTCTTAAATATGGAATTCGACGATTTGACTCCATTAGACGATTTGACTCGCTGATACAATTCCGCAGTCGATTCGAATCGAAAAAAAAACAAAATGTCTGGGGCCAAATCACAAATATTTGCTTAGCATACTTTTGGGATGATCAAAATAATATATAACATATAACGGGTTGTTCGATTTTGTTAAAAAATTACAGAAAAGTAAGGAAAAAAATTATCTTTAACAGGTATGTGGTGGAAAACGAAGGTTTTCAAAACGATCGATTTCAGATATATTTTTCACATATTTTTTTGTTATTTCCCCCAAAAAATTAAAATTTGGGCTTTAGTCCTTTTAACTGATATCTAATCTTTCATTTGGTTGGAATTTTTTGGTTAAATAACAGAAAATTATCTCAAAAATATATCTGAAACCGATCGATTTAAAAATGATCGTTTCCGTCACATACCTGTAAGTGTTTTGAAACGATTTTTGATATTCTAAACGGATTCGTAGTTAGTTGCACTTCTTTGATTTTTTTTTTAGAAAATTTAAATTTTTGTACATTTTATTTTAAAAATTCATAAAAAAATCGAAGATGTTTAAAATACATTTTTATTATATGAGCACAAATCTATGTTCCAAATAAATTGAACTTCAGTTCCTGAAAATCCATGGATAAATAGTGATGAATAGTCATGCCAAGTCTCATTAAAAAATTTTTTAAATTATACTCTTTTTTTAGGGAATTGGCTTCATATGCAAAATGTTTGCTGAAATTTAAATTTATTATTAATATATTCACTTCTACTCAATGGACTTTTAAAATATTGTTTCGAAATTTTTATTGTTTCACGATCTTCGAATAATTTAAGTTTATGCCTTTTTCGACTTTTTGTGAATTTTTAAAATATGAAAAAATTTTGATTTAGTACAAAAAAAAAAACATTTATTTACATTTCGATGTAAATAACTCCGAAACCGTTGACCATAAGAAAACTTGCGTTGTCGTGGCTTAATAATAATTTTGTTTCTAATAGACCAATTTATTTTTTAGTGAAATTGGGCAACTCGTTTTCAAGATAAGGTAAAATAAGTAAGACATCCTCTTCAAAAAATCCCAAATTTACTTTTTTTTAATTTATACACAGAGTCTTACATTTCGAGTGCTTCTGTGCTTAGAGAATTATAGAACATACAAAAAATATAGTTCAACTTGGCTGTAATTCTTAGTATTGAGTAGTGTAACTATATATTAAATTGTATAGAACTTAGAAGAATTCTGCGACAAAAGCTGAAAATTACAGTTTTAATGATGAACCTTCATATTTATATGGCATACATGTAAAAATTTCCAATACCAAACTTAAGTTCTAGTTGCAATCATAATAATTGATAATTCTTTAATTACCTATTTCAAAAATTTTCCATTTGAAATTAAAAAAAAAAGTGAAATAGAGCAGTACATGAATTTGAAAGGTGTGCTAGAGAATGGACACTGTTAATATCCCATTAATATTTAAACATTCTTTCTATTTCATTGCATGCTTTAGAGCGTTTATAACAATGACAATTATATAAATTAAAAAAAAATAAAATTCTTTATGCTTAACGCTTTTATATACACCTTTAGTAGTTTTCACGTTTAGTATACTCTGTTGAAATTGTAGTTATGTATGAAAATGGCTCTGTAAATTTAAACACTTTATATTGATATTTCATGAAATTTTTAAATAATCACACAATAATTTACATATCAAAAATCAATAAAATTAAAGAAATTTTAATATGACTTCAATAAAATTGTTTAGTTTAAATCGGCCTCCAATTCGTTACTTAAAACTCATGAATCCTCACACTTATTCGAAAAGAATCCGGGGCTAAATCGCCGCAATCGATATCGATAGAAATGTAAGATTTTTCGGAAACATTTATGTAGCATACTTTAAGGATAATCTAAATAATATACATATATCACAAATTTTCAAAAATTTACTATCAATAAACGAAATTTTTCAAAAATTTCTTTTTTTTTTATAGGAATTTTTTCAAAAAAATCTTATTTTCATAGGAAGATTTTCAAAAATGTCTTATTTTTATAGGAAATTTTTTAAAAATTTCTTATTTTTATAGGAAATTTTTCAAAATTTTCTTATTTTTATAGGAAATTTTTCAAAAATTTCTTATTTTTATAGAAAGTTTTTAAAAAATTTCTTATTTTTATAGAAAGTTTTTCAAAAATTTCTTATTTTTATAGGACATTTTTTAAAAATGTCTTACTTTTATATGAAAATTTTCAAAATTTATTATTTTTATAACAAATTTTTAAAAAATTTCTTATTTTTATAGAAATTTTTTCAAAATTTTCTTATTTTTATGGGAAATTTTAAAAAAATTTCTTAATGTTATAGGATTTTTTAAAAAATTTTTATTTTTATAGAAAATTTTTCAAATATTTCTTATTTTTATATTTCAATTTCAATTTTTCAAAAATTTAAAATTTTTATACGAAATTTTTAAAAAATTTCTTATTGTTATAGAAAATTTAAAATATTTCTTATTTTTAAAGAAAATTTTTCCAAAATTTTTATAGGAAATTTTTCTAAAATTTCTTATTTTTATAGGAAATTTTTCAAAAATTTCTTATTTTAATAGGAAATTTTTCAAAAATTTTTTATTTTAGTGGGAAATTTTTCAAAAATTTTTTATTTGTACAGAAATTTATTAAACATTTTTTATTTATATAGAAAATTTTTCAAAAATTTCTTAGTTTTATAAAAAAAATTTCAAAATCTTCTTATTTTTATAGGAATTTTTTTAAAAGTTTCTTATTTTTATATGGAATTTTTCAAAAACTTCTAATTTTTATAAGAAAATTTTCAAAAATTTCAAATTTTTGAAGGAAATTTTTCAAAAATTTCTTATTTTTATAGAAAAATTTTCCATTTTTATAGGAAATTTTTCAAAATTTTTTTATTTTTATACGAAATTTTTAAAAATTTCTTATTTGTATAGGAAATTTTTCAAAAATTTCTTATATTCATAGGAAATTTTTCAAAAAGTTATTATTTTTATAGGAAGTTTTTCGAAAATTTTTATTTTTATAGGAAATTTTTCAAAAATTTCTTATTTTTTTTAGGAATTTTTTCAAAAATTTCTTATTTTTATAGAAAATTTTTCAAAAATTTGTTATTTTTATAGGAAACTTTTCAAAAATTTCTCATTTGTATATATATTTTTAAAAAATTTATTATTTTTTTAGGAATTTTTTCAAAAATTTCTTATTTTTATAGGAAATTTTTCAAAAATTTCTTATTTTAATAGGAAATTTTTCAAAAATTTCTTATTTTAATAGGAAATTTTTCAAAAATTTCTTATTTTTATAGGAAAATATTCAAAATTTTCTTATTTTTGTGGGAAATTTTTCAAGAACTTCCTATTTTTAATAGGAAGTTTATCAAATTTTCTTATTTTTATTGGAAATTTTTCAAAAATTTCTAATTTTATAGGAAATGTTTCAAAAATTTCCAATTTTTATAGGAAATGTTTCAAAAATGTTCTATTTTTATAGGAAATTTTTCAAAAATTTCATATTTTGATAGGAAATTTTTCATAAATTTCTTATTTTATTGGAAATTTTTCAAAAAGTTCATATTTGTTTAGGAAATTTTTCTATAATTTACTATTTTTAATACAAATTTTATAAAAATTTCTTATTTTACTGTCAGAAATATTTTGCCTAATAAGTTTTAATATAATAAACCTTATATGTTATGTATTATTTAGATTATCCTAAAGGTATACTACACAAATGTCTCTGAAATATCTTACATTTCGGTCGATATCGAATGCGGCATCTAGGCCTTAAAACGATTTCTGAATATTTTAAAATTTTACAGTTTTTTATGAAATAAGAAAAGTATATTTGTTTAATTCACTTCTTGCCGTAAGTGTTGTAGCGGGTGTTGTAAGTTAGCAGATTTTAAAGAACATTGAAGGTATGGGTAAATTGATTTATTGATGAATATTTAAAACCTGGGGCCAAATTACCGCATTCGATATCGATCGAAAACTCAGATTTTAAAGCGAATATTGTGAAGTATACTTTAGGGATGTTCAAAGATACTTCGATGTAAAAATTGTGTTGAAATTTGGTATCCATTTTGATTCGTTTTTAAAAACATATGGTTCAATTAAAACTCTTTTACTACTGTTCATCTTTTGGCAAGTAACTTTAAAAAATATAGTAAACTGTGCATCTTTTAAATAATTTTGATTATCCTTAAAGTATGCTATACAAATGTTTTGAAAATATCTGTCGATCGATATCGCCCCTGATTTGTAAAACTTATACAACTTATTATGAATTGAACAAATATATTACAAATACAATATCACTTAAAATAAACACCTTAATTATTTTCCTTTTAATAAACTCCTACACATCTGTCGAAGACAGCATTAGTAAATTCAAATAAATGAAGAATTCAGTTAACATTTAAATTATAAATTTCCTAAAATCATTATCCGGCAAAGCGGGTGGGATTTTTCAATAAAAAAAACTTTTTTAGAAAATTCATCTTTCCATTTCTGGTGTCGTTTTTGGAATATCTTTTCCTAAGACTAAATCAGTGTCTAAAGAAAATATTTAAAATAAAAGTGAACAAAACAAAGGGACATTTTGAATGAGTGTCCTGGTAACGCATTTCTTTACTATATACTCCTGTGCTTAGTAAATACAATTTGGTAAAGTAACATTTTGTTAAGGAGAAATGTCTGGATGTTTTTGAACACACGCACACACACACACATTTTTAAAACCTACATATATTTAGACACATAAGGACTTGGCTTATATCCTTAAAATGCTCTAGGTGCTGCTGTTGTCACTTTTGTGTTTTTCGAAAGTTGGTGTCATAGATTTCTACTTTCCCAGCTTAAGGATTTTCTCCCCAATTTTATTTATCTATTTAAGTATTTCTTGTAGGTTGTGTTGTAAAATTATTTTTATTTTATTTCTTTTTCGTTATATCAGGTTTTTTATTAATGTGGTAAATATACCTGATGTTTACCTTTATTTTCTTTTTCCCAAAGTTTCGTTTTTTTATAGCCCAAGATTATAAATTTATTTTTTTTTATTTTCATAGTAGACGGTTTTGCGCCATTAATGTTTTGTTTACTTGTATGTATGAATGTACCTTTGGTAGGAAGAAGAATTTTCTATAATCATCTATTTTCTTTTCTTTACACAATTAGGAAATTTTCCTAAGAATAAAGATGATAAATAAATGACTGAATGATGATTATGATGTTTATGATGTTCTTTGGTGTCTTGTTTATCTTCATCATTATCATCATTATGTTAATCATCATGTGTTTTTATTTATGTTTTATTTTCTTTAGATAATTGCCTTCAATGTATGAGTATTTATTTATGTTAATTGCTTTCATATATCCTTAAATTCCTTATACATAGAAATTCATTCCAAGAAATACTTTTGCAAGTATGTATTTGTACTTATTTTTCAAGTCCTTAACAAATTGTTATTATTTGTTATATTTTAGGCGAAGTAAATAAAATAAATACATTTTTTGAATGAATTCATTTACTTGAATGTATATTTGTTGGTAGGTGGGTAAATGAATTTTTAAGTTAGTTAACTTAATTAAATATTTATTAACATTTTTTTACTTAAGTTTTAAGAAGATTTTTAAAATACATAATTTTTTATTTCCCAAATTCTTTAATTTGTTTGTCTGTTTGTTTTCGCAAGTACTTCCCTTATTCATTAAGTACCAAATCATCTAACTTGGAAAATTTTTATTTGGTTATCTAATGATTTTGCTTAATTTTTCATTAAAATACTTACTAAATATAGAAATAAAAACTTTTTGGATTTCAAATCTGGAAAACACAAATTATAGCAGTTGTCATAGATCGACTTCCCACAGTGCATCCATTTCATATATCGCTATAAAGCTTTTCTATAATTTATTCGAAAAACTGTATTTTGTAAAATGCTGACTTTTCTTTAAAAAAATTTGTATTATTTCCGAAAAAAAATGTTTACTTTAGGCCCATAATCATTATACGCTTTCAGGGCTGACATAGAAAAACTTGCGTTAAAAAGTTTAATTACACTGCGTAACAAAAAAAAACAAGAAAGTCGTGCTCAAATGAATCTGACCTCTAATATGAAGTCAAAATGGTCAAATGTAGAACAGTTTTCGAGATATAGCAAAATTACTGTTTTTTGCGTTTTTTTTAAAGATAATGTTCCTTTAATTAAATTACACAATTTTCAATTGAAGTTGAGAAATATTCAATTGAAATTGAGAAATTTTCAATTGAAATTGAGAATTTTCATTTCAAATTGAGAAATTTTCAATTGAAATTGAGAATTTTCAAATAAAAATGAGAAATTTTCAATTAAAATTGGGAAAACCTTAATTGGAAATGAGAAACATTCAGTTGAAATTGAGAAATTTTCAATTGAAATTGGGAATTTTTGAATTGAAATTGAGAAAAGGCCAATTGAAAATGAGAAATTTTCAATTGAAATTGAGAATTTTTAAATTTAAATTGAGAATTTTTCAATTGAAATTGAGAAAAGCACAATTGAAAATGAGGTTGATTTTTTTAATTGAAATTGAGAAGTTTTCAATTGAAAATGAGAAATTTTCAATTAAAAATGAGAAATTTTCAATTGAAATTGAGAAATTTTCAATTGAAATTGAGAAATTTTAAATTTAAATTGAGAATTTTTCAATTGAAATTGAGAACACCCCAAGTGGAATTTCAACCTCATTTTCAATTTAGGTTTTCTCAATTTCAATTCTAAAATTCTCAATTTCAATTGAAAATTTCTCATTTTTTGGAAAATACGGTAGACTTTTTCCTATTTTCCTATTCCCTTTTTCTTTCTTTTGTTTGAAAGATACTGAAATTGTTGAAACAATCACAAAAAAAGAGATCCAAAGTTGAAATTGCAAAAAAAAATTACAGATTTTCCTATGTTTATTATATTTTGGTCTTTTCAAGTAAATTTCTTAAAACCAATCAATAATACTTTCTCGAGTTTTATCACTTGGCACATTGGTCTATGTTAATAAAAACATTTATCACTTAACAAGATCCAGATCGGTGCAAAAATGACAATGTACAAAATAACAATTGAATTATGCCACCAGTAAATGTACAAAATTTTAGTCACAAAAAATATTTTAAGTTTGCTAGAATAAAATAGTGGGTTAGTTCACTAAATCTTCAGTCGTTTTCTTATTTTTAAACCAATCTGCGTCTTGCATGTTGGTATTGAAATATGTCCTATGGAATAAAATATAAACATTTTTGTGTCTTATATTAAATGAAATCAACATGAATAGAGCGAAATTTCTAAAATTAACATTTTTCCCGATGATTGAACTTTTTATTATTTTCATTTTATTATTTTCAACTAGGAAAAAAACATAATGCGACAAATATTTTGTATGATATCTATATTTAAGTGCCATAATCTTTTTTAAAAACGCAAACAATGGATATTTTGGAATAACTCGAAAACGGTTCACTTTTGACCATTCTATCTACAAATTTGGATTCAATTTAGATAATTCTACATAAAGATTCAGCATCAAATTCGTTTGGTTAAAAACTGAGGCCAAATTACCGCATTCGATATCGATCGAAATCTTAGATATTTTCAAAACATTTGTATAGCATACTTAAAGGATAATTAAAATTATTCAAAAGATGTACAGCTTACTATATTTTTTTTGAAGTTGTTTGCCAAAAAATATGTTTTTAAAAACGAATCAAAGTGGATACCAAATTTCAATAAACTTTTTGAATGGATGTAATTTTGAACAGCCCTAAAGTATACTTCACAATATTTGCTTAAAATTCTGAGTTGTCAATCAATATCAAATGCGGTAATTTGACCCTTGTTACGTGTTGTTATTGTGAAAGTAAGGGTTACTGTGTTTTAATAAGTTGTTACTCTGAAATCATATTTCCAAAGAAAAATAGTGTTTAATAAACATACGCTATATTCATGATTCATAATTTTGTTTAAATGCTGTGATGATTTATTTAGTTGTTACTCTCAATACAATTTGAAAGAAAACTAGTGTATAAAAAGCTTACACTATTTTTATTAATTACTGTTTTTATTAGTTCATAAGAAAATAAAATAGAAAATGAAGTAGGTACTATGTATTGATATACATACACAATTATTTTAAATTAAAAAAAAACATATAAAATAGCCTAAGTGACATCATGGTAATGAAATATTACTGTTTTGCCAAAGTCTAATAACAAACAATTTTTTAATAAGATTTTCCTCTACTTGGTCTTTTCATTGAAGTTTCAGTGGTCCTCTTTTCACATAAGCGGAGTCCGTTTTTTATTCTAAAATTTGGCTTTTTAAAGTAATTGTTAAAGTTCGAGGAGTGCTGGCCGGATTATTGTGTCATTTGGTGAGAAACATAAACCCTGAAAATTTAAGCTAAATCGGACAACGTTAACACATGGCGCTCAGGCCTTAAAGTAAAAAAACGGAAAAAATTGGGGCCAAATTACCGCATTCGATATCGATCGAAAACTCAGACTTTAAAGCGAATTTTGTGAAGTATACTTTAGGGATGTTTAAAGTTACTTCGTTGCAAAAAGTTTATTGTAATTTGGTATCCATTCTAATTCGTTTTCAAAAATATATATTGTTCAATTAAAACTCTTTTACTATCGTTCATCTTTTGGCAAATAACTTCGAAAAAATAATAGCAAAATATAGTTGCATCTTTTAAATAACTTTGACTATCCTTAAAGTATGCTATACAAATGTTTTGAAAATATCTAAGATTTCGATCGATATCGAATGCTGTAATTTAGCCACAGGTCTTATTTTCGGGTTTTGTCAGATTAAAGCTATTTGAACTATCTTTTATAAAAAAAGTGAGCATTGATTTGAAAAATGGACTTTAAAGATTTTTTATAAAGTAGACGAATTGTCAAACTATTAAAGAGTTATAACGTCTTTTCCGCAAATTTCATGTCCTTGACGACTTACAAAGACAAATTTACCCCAAAAATATGCTATATTTAATTTTTTTGTAATATTCAGGTATGTGATGGAAAACGATCGTTTTCAAATCGATCGATTTCAGATATATTTATACCCTTCACCACCATAGGTGGAGAGGGTATTATAAGTTTGTGCTGATGTTTGTAACGCATAGAAATATTTGTCTTAGACCCACCTTTTAGTATACCAATAGGCTTAGAATCACTTTCTGAGTCGATTTAGCGATGTCCGTCCGTCCGTCCGTCTGGCTGGCTGGACCCCATGTAAACCTTGTAATCAAACTACAGGTCGCAATTCTAAAGATAATTTGATGAAATTTGGCACAGATATCTTTTTTGATAATGGGACCACGGCTATTGAAATTGGACAAAATCGGTCCATTATTTATGGTACCTCCCATAGGTCCCACTTCCCGGAATTGCTATATTGGCCACAAGTATCAATATTTTTTCATGAAATTTAAAACAAATACTGCTTATGTAAGCATAGATCACTGTACCAAATTTCGTTGAAATCGGTTCACATTTGACCATAGCTCCCATACAAACTCTTCTTCAAAAACGCACTAAATGAGACAAAAAAATCACTAAAACGCTCGTAAATCTAAAGAAAATGAAAATTTTGAGTTTATTTTTTGCATACATAACAACTGTAATCAATCTGCCAAATTTCGAGATAATCGGTCCACATTTGACCCTAGCTCTCATATAAGTCCAAATGACGGAAACAGGTTGAATATATACGTTTTGAGAAAATGTTTGTATGATGGCAAAATTTAGCAAATATTTGTCTTTATACAGGAAAAATAACACCTTTGACCTTAGTGGTGAAGGGTATCGTATGGTCGGCTTGACCGACTTTAGCGCTTTCTTACTTGTTTTGTGATAATTTTCGGTTAAAGCCAAAATTTTAATTTTTTGGGGGGAAATAACCGAAAATTTGCTAAAAAATATGTCTGAAATCGATCGATTTGGAAACAAAAAATGTCCATCACATACCTGATTATATATATATATATATATATATATATATATATATATAGATATATATATATATATATATCGTTTTCAAATCGATCGATATATATATATATATATATATATATATATATATATATACACATATATATATATATATATATATATATATACATATATATATATATATATATATATATATATATATCTAAGTAATAAAATATAAAATTTTGTTAAAATTAGCTCGTATCTTTCTATTATCCATCATGATTTTTTTCATGTGATTTGCAAATGACATTTTTATGTTTTTAAAAAATTTTGTTTGGCAAATTTATTAAACTTGCGATTCGAACTCCAGTGATTTATAACGAATGCATTAGGTATAAAAACGGTAAACAAATCGGTCGATAACTTATCTCGTATTCTCATAGATATGACTTAAAGTCAAAGCTGCTGTATTTGAAATATTTTTACCGTTAAGTCATGCTACTACCAGGGAATATAAGATAAAAATAACATATAATTTGTTCTAGTCCACAAATCGAATGTTAAAATTATATAAAATTTTGTTGCATTATAATCAAACATTATTTTACCTTGTCAAAAGTTCCCTAATAGTAAAATAATCTCATTTAAACTAAATGTTTTGACAAACTAACAAAAAGGTTTAAATATCATTATTAATTAAACTTTTTGCAAAATAGGTTACTTTGAAAATCCCTAAGGTATGTTACACAATATACACTTAGATGTAGAAATTTTTGATCGATATCTAGTGCGGCGATGAGGCCTTAGTTTTTTCAAAACCTCATTCACACTGTGACTATAATTATACATACGTGATTATTTTCTATTGCAATCTTTTTCACAGCATATCTTGAGAAGTAAGTGAGCGAGTAGGCAGTCTTATAAGTCTAATGATATTCTAACATTTATATTTGTTATAAAAACAAACAAATTTGTGTAAGTGATTAAGATGTTTGGTCTAATTGCGGCATTTAATATAAAGACTAAATGGCTTTGTATACTTTCTTTAAACTTAAAAATAGGGTTCTCGCGTATACATTTTGTAAACGCAAATAGAGGGGAAAATGTAATTTCATTTAATTTACAACACTACATTTTTCGAAACAGCCTAGAAGTATGCAAAAGTATTTTCTTAAAATTTGTAAATCATTAATTTCGTTTTGTTTATTTTAATATTAGTTTAATTAATACATATATGAATCTGTTAATTTATGTAATAGAAAAATTATTTTTCGTTACTAATATCTTGCAAATTATCGTGTATTACCATATTATCTAAACTTTGCTAAATCTCCTCAAAACCATAAGACAAAATGTTTTATAAAATTTCTAAATTAAGATTTTAATATTAAAAATTTTTTGGCTTTGCTTTATTTTATATCCATTCAATTGAAATATGAATGAGTTAATTATATGTGAGTTTTCTAACCCACAAACGTACATTTGTAAAAAAAAAACTTTTTCATCTAATTTCCTTGACAATCCCTTAAAGTATGAAATAGTATTTCCATAACATTTTGTAAATTTTTCAATAAGTTTTAATATATTAGTTTTTTTGATTTTGCTTCTTTTTTTAATAAATTCAATTGAAATATACATGAGTTCATTATATTTCAGTATTCTATTAACCTAAAACCTCATACATTATAACAATCGTACATTAAAGCGAACTATGCCAAAACTTCTCGAAACTAAAAGAGGACGCCAATGAAAAATGCTACAAATAATCTAAAAAATTTATGATGACAACACTTCAATTTTTTTCTAGTAAAAGGCTTTTACCCGCAAACAAACATTTATAAAAAAAAAAAAAACTTTTTTTGTGGCTTGAAACTTTTTTCAGTGCTAAAACATATGTATGTATGTGTGATGTCTAAAATAACATTTTAAAATATGTATATTCATATGTTAACAACACATGTCGAACACAAACTATAACTGGGTTGCGTGTAACTTAATATTAAAATGGATTAAATTTAAATTAGCAGATTGTTGTGATTGCTGACACAATTTACTCATACAAATTCATCAGATGGAAAGGATATAATAAATATGGGCTATAAAAAAATCAAATACAAACCATTAAGTTATCGTCTGTTAAAGGCAAGAAAACAAGAAAAAGAGGAAGTAAAAATAAATCCCATCAATTGATTATCAATCAACAATTCTTATGTTTTATATACTAAATATAGACAAACAAGTCTGTATATGTGAGAACACACATACAGTTATAACATATCCTTATGCTTTCTAGCAGTTAACGATACGCTAACTTGATATTAGTAGAACCACTCATGCCACTTTTCCAACAACAAACAGCTGACTTCTAATACTCTATAATAACATTAGAAAGAAAATCCTATAAAAAGAAGAAAAAAACTGTCTTGGCAAGTGTTTTTTGCGGGCAACCAAAGCGGAGTAGCAAAGTTTTAACTCAACCGGCAAATGTCTAGAGTATAAAATTCATTGCTGCTCTTGCTAAACGTTAATGGTATTAAAACTGTCAACAGTTAAGTATTAAATGCTTAACCATTCTAAATAGAATGTCAGAGCCATAGAGTATGGAAAATGTAAAAAAAAATGTATAGAAATATTTGAAAAATGTTTTAGGAAACATCAACTATGTTATAAGAAAGAAATTCTTATTCGTTTTATTTAATTTAAAGCCGCACAAAAAAAGTTTAAGCCTTAAACAATTTTAAAGTTGGTATTTCTCTCCTTACCCAATCAAAAACTTTTTTAATGTTGCCTATTTTTGGGTAGAGATTTTCTAAGAAAAATTTCAATTTGAATTTGTGGTATTTTAAATCAGTTTAGAATTTGTTTAGTTAATACTTTAAGTATTTAGAGAGAAAAATAAGATTAATGGAAGAAAGCTTTTTGTAAAGAGAATTGTAAAAAAATTTACAGTGAAGATAAATAGTAGGTAATATCTGTGGCTTGGTGCTAAAAGGGGCAATGTCAATTTTCGGATGTTTTGAGTTAGTCATTGCATTAGGTTCCTCTTTTAACTCTCTTTTATTTTGTTCGAACAGCCAATCTTTAGCTCATCCCAGAACAGTTTCATACGAAATTTAAGGGCCAATGTCACTCTAACCTCATATACAATTGTTAGTGCTAAAAGGACCAATGTCGAGATTGGCCCTTTTATCACTAACAATGTCAATAATTTATTTTAATTTTTTTTTTGCAATTTTATACCATATGCTATAATATATATATGTAACTAGCTGTACCCCATTTAGATTTGGTGCCATCTGGCGAAAATTAGTCGTATCAACTTAAAACCTTTGTCGGCTCATGTGCAACAACTTTGCTAAAGATAATAGCATGTTCAAATGCACAGTTTATGATTTAATTAATGTGGACTAAGTTTCTGTGGCGCCACCTGTTGGGAATTGATCAACCAACCTAGAATCCCTCGTCGGCTCATACGAAAGATCTTTGCTAAATATCGTAGAATGATCAAAATAATAGTTCACGATTAAATTCAATTTGAGTAATTTTCATTGGCGCCACCTGTCGGAACTTGTTCATACCAATTTATTCAGGTATGTGATGGAAAACATTCGTTTTCAAATCGATCGATTTGAGATATATTTTTAAGATAATTTTCAGTTATTTTCCCAAAAAATTCAAACCAAATGAAAGATAAAATATTAGTAAAAAGGATTAAAGGCAAAATTTTCATTTTTTTGGGGGAAATAACCGAAAATTAGCTAAAAAAAATATGTCTGAAATAGATCGATTTGAAAACGAAAAATGTCCATCAAATACCTGATTAATATTCGTCGGTTCATACGCAACAACTTTGCTAAAGATCATTACATGATCAAATTTTTATACATTTCGAAGAAGATTATTTAAAGAGTTTGTAAAATATATGAAAACTATTTTATACAATATAAAAAATTTCCATGGATTTTAAAAACCCCAAAAAGCACTTATTTGTTGCAAAAAATGTGATAAATGAAGAACCGCTCGAACGATTTTGAGCAGAATTCAGATAAACTATCTACTAAATAGTACAAAGAATGCCTAAAAATTTTTATCTAGCGAAAATTAATCGCACCAACTTAAAACCTGGGTCGGCTCATGCGCAACAACTTTGCTAAAGATAATAGCATATTCAATTCCACAGTTAATGATTTAATTAATTTTGAGTAATTTTACGTGTCGCCACCTATTGGGAATTGGTCATACCAACTTAGAAACCCTCGTCGGCTCATACGGAAGAACTTTGCTAAATATCGTAGCATGATCAAATTAATAGTTCACGATTAAATTCAATTTGAGTAATTTTCAAAAGCGCCACCTGTCGGAACTTGTTCATACCATCTTGGTAATATTCGTCGGTTCATACGCAACAACTTTGCTGAAGATCATTACATTATTAAATTTTTAATTATATCGAAGAAGATATTTTAAGAGTTTATACAATATATAGAAACTATATTACACAATATGTACATATTTATAAAAAATTTCCATGGATTTTAAAAACTCAAAAATACTAATTTGTTGCAAAAAATGTGATAAATGAAGAACCGCTAGAACGATTTTGAGCAGAATTCACATGAACCATCTACTAAATAGTACAAATAAAGCCTAAACATTTGATTGTTATAGGTGAGCCCGTTCTTGAGTTATAGAGTTACAACTAAAAGTAAGGTTTTATCGTACCGACACAGACAGACAGACGGACATCGTCTTAGAATTTCATAAGGATTCAGAATCATTAGTTTTTGTTTTTGAGCCAATACTAAGGAAATTACATACGGAATGACAATCTTAATATACACCCCCCATTCGTGTTGAGGGGCCAAATCGCCGCATTCGATATCATGGAAATGTAAGATATTTTAGAAACATTTGTGTAGCATACTTTAAAGACAAACTTATTAATATATAACATATAGGATTAACTACATTGTAACATATTTTTAGAAAATTCCCTGATAGTAATAGAACTTTATTTAAACTTAATGTTTTGACAAACAATCGGATATGTTTTATAAGAAAATGTTATAAAAATTTAAGCAAATTTAATTATTTTTAAAATCCCAAAGGTATGTTACACAATATTTGCTTAAAAGTCTAAGTTTTCGATCGATATCGAATACGGCGATTTGTCCACTGTTCAAGCCTTACATAATTTCGTTAAGTTAAATGTGATTGTAAAAATAAAAAAACACTCAAGCTTATATTTTGATTTATAATCAATATTAATCTGTTGTTCAAGACATAAAAATTAAGGACATGATATTACAATTTGGAACTAAAAATAACAATATTAGTCCTATTATCCTTATAGTTCCATAAAAGTAAAACATTATTAATTACTTTCAGTGAAAATGTATTTTTAATAATTTTCAAATAAAAATTCAATTAAAAGTTTTAATATAAGTTTTAATAACTACCAATTATTTCCAAGTATAAAAGTATGCATTTTTTATACCCCTGAAAGTAGGCCACATTTTTCCAAAAAAAATAGTAAACATTTAATCTCACAATTTCCATTGCCTACAAAAAACCCGCATTTATCGTACTATATTTGAAGCATATAATTCGGATTTCGAGTTCATTTTCAACAAATTTCATTGAAAGGGAATAACACTCTCACTTACTGTAATGAATGCTCGTTACTCATTACATGCTGTTGGCACTCTTTAAGCACTGACAACTTATTTTTAATTGTTATAGTCTGGCATTTTATATGACACAATAAAACAATGACTACGACAACATAAAACATACAAAAAGAGAAAGAATGAAAAAAAATAATAATAGCATGAACAAGAAAATGAACAAAGTCAGATGAAAAATAGACCATGTCAATGTCTTTAACACTCCTTGTAGTCGCAGACATAAAGACCTCATATGTTATAATAAAGATGATGAGTGTGTCTGTATGGTTGTCTGACACAGTATACGTGTGCTTTTTTGTTAGTATGTCAAAATATGGGCTACAAATTTTCGTTTTATCTTCTTTTTGTTTCTCTAAAAGTCATTAAAATAATAGATATTAATAATGTTCATAGATTATAAGAATGTGTTGCTTATAAAGTAATTTTTAATTGTGTATTATTATTTTGTTAAATTTTGATCGATTGATGAATGATTGACTGAAATCTTTATTATTTTCAATAGACTATTTGTTATTTATTTTACGTAGAATAGAACTTTTAGAATATAAATATAAATTTGCTTTGTTTTTCAAATAAAATCACTAAAATATGTATTAAATAACCCAAAGTTAAATAATAGAACTAAACTCATAAGCCGAACTATTTCATTCAATTAAAATGTAAATCTGTAATATTTTAGCATACTTTTAGGAGGTATGCTAATACCTTAAATAAATTTAATCAGAAACATGTTAAGTATTACTTGCAAAATTAAAATTAAATGACTTGCATATCCTACACGATTTAGTTGCATTTATTTATCTTTCCAACTGATAACACGGTGTCACAAATGAGCAACTCTTGTAAAAACTTGGAAAATCACATAGTGGGGGTTATTGGCCTAGGTGAGGACATAGAAAAACAATTTTCAAAGATTTCGAAACAAGTGCAAAATATTAAGATATTAGCAAAAAACTTCGGGTAGGTCGTAGTACTTTAGTACCTCCAACATTTGCGGAGCGATTTAAAAACAGTTTTAGAAATGCATAGCTTACGGTAAAATGCATAGTTTACGATTAAATTCATTTTAAATTATTTCACGCTGTCTTTTGAAAATTAATCGCACCAACTTAGAAACTTCCTTCGACACATGCGAAACAACTTTGTTAAAGATCATGGCATAATTAAATGCACTATTTACGATTTAATTCATTTTGAGTAATTTTCAGTGTCGTCACCTGTCGAAAATTGGTCATACTAACTTAAAAAACTTCGTCGGCTCATGCGCAACAACTTTGCTAAATATCATAACATATATATATATATAATTCCCCGACAACATTCCAATTGGAACAAGGGGTACTTCTCTCAGACAATGAGCTGCATCCGATTCAATTTTTTTAGACTCATTGAAAGGGACCTACGTTTTAACGCCGGCTCCGAACGGCAAATGCATTAGTTAGAGAAGTTTTTCATAGCCTAATACTCAATAACCAGTGGCTAGCTGAGTTATGAGGTGAACAGCCGCTTTTTTGAAAATTTATTTTTTCCAAGTGAGTCTGGCCAGGGATCGAACTTGGGCCTCTCGTATGCTAGGCGGATGACTAACCTGCTATACCACGGCTGTTCACAAAAATATCATAACATGATCAAGTGAAAAAAAATATTATAGAGTTTTGACAATATATGGAAACTATAAAAATAAAATAAAATTAATTAGTATTTTTTAGAGTTTGTAAAATCCATGGAAATTTTTTATATTTACATACATGTTGTATAATGTTATTATACAGTACGTAAATATAAAAAAAATTTCCATGGATTTTATAATAATATTATACAATATGTATGTAAATATAAAAAATTTTCATGGATTTTATAAACTCTTAAAAAAATATTAATTAATTTATTACAAAAAAGGTGATAAATGAAGAACTGCAAGACTGATTTTGGGCAAACTTCACATTAACTATCTACTAAAATATTTGGTTTGGATAGATGAGCCCATTCTTGAGTTATAAAATAATAACGAAAAGTGCATTCAATTTTATATATTAAGATTTTTGATCAAAAAGTTTACATCATTGGTATCATGGTAGTACGAATCACATGGCCTAGTCGGCTTATGAAAAGCCCAATAACTTTTCGACTTTTTGTCTGATGTAAAAAACTTAAACAATATTTTATTAGGAACTAAATTCTCTTTTTATATTAAAATAAACTTTTATGAGCTTTTATATAAGAGTAAGCAATAAATAGTTACTAAAGTTAAAAAAGTGGATAGATATTCTTAACAAAAAAAAAGTAATTTTGATTTACATTAAAGCGCAATCTAGTTTCTTTTTGTTGCTGTTAAAAAATATAAAATCGGTTGCAAAGTGGCTAAGCTATGGGTTAATAAGTTGATGAACCTGGTTAAAACTTAGACGTATTTTTGAATTTTTTTGAACGATTTATTATGTACTTAATAAGGCCTACAACCTACGCCAGGTCGTTTCCCGATTTTTTCAGTGTATCAGAGTGTAATCTAATATTTTATAGCATAATTTTTTTTCAAACCTTCTTAAAGTACTCTACCCGATTTTGAAAAGCTATTTTAGATCTATATTTTTAAAAAGTTTAAAATTACATGTTTGTTATTTAAACTACAAATTTTGATTTGTTTTAAATCAATTGTACTGCATAATTTTAGGGTGTTTAGGAAAAAAAAAGTTAATTTAATTAAAAAAAAAAACTTTGAAACCAAACTTTGTCTTATAAAACCCTTGATCTGAATAAAATCAGGGCCCAAATTACCGCATTTGAATTCGATCGAAATCTTAGGTATTTTCAAAACATTTGTATAGCATACTTTAAGGATAATCAAAATTATTTAAAAGATGCTCAGTTTACTTTATTTTTTTTTTGTAGTTATTTGCCAAAAGATAACCAATAGTAAAAGAGTTTTGACTAAACTTTATGTTTTTAAAAACGAATCAAAATGAATACCAAATCTCAATAAACTTTTTGCATCGAAGTAACTTTGAACATCCCTAAAGTATACTTCACAATATCTGCTTAAAAGTCTGAGTTTTCGATCGATATCGAATGCTGTAATTTGGTCCCAGTTCCCAGTTTGGAATTGTTAATAAATCACAAATTGTTTAATATAAGAAATATAAAATAATTTAGATACTCCTAAAAGTATACTACAATATTTATCACATAATCATTTTATCTTAAACCTTTTATTGAATGTCAAGACTTAGCCTATTTTGGGCAATGAAATCAATATCATAAACTTTAACTTTAATCTCTTTAACGTAAAAAACAAGTAAGGAAGTGCTATAGTTGATCAAGCTCGACCATACGATATCCTTCACCACTAAGGTCAAAGTTGTTCTTTTTCGTGCATAAAGATAAGTATTTGCTAAATTTTGTTATCATACAAACATTTTCTCAAGACATATATTTTAGCTGGGACCTATGGATGGTACTATAAATTATGGACCGATTTTCAATAGACATGGTCCCACTATCAAAAAAATGATCCGTGCCAAATTTTCTTTAGAATTTCGATCTGTATTTTGATTATAAGGTTTACAAGAGGGTCAGTTCGCTGTTTGGGATTGTTAAAAATCACAAATTTTTTAATATAAGAAAAATTTAAATAATTTAGATCCTCCTAATAGTATACCACAATATATATCACATAATCAGGGACCAAATTACGGCATTCAATATCGATCGAAATCTTAGATATTTTCAAAACATTTGTATAGCATACTTTAAGGATAATCAAAATTATTTAAAAGATGCACAGTTTACTATATTTTTTAAGTTATTTGTCGAAAAGATGAACAATAGTAAAAGAGTTTTAATTGAACTATATATTTTTAAAAACGAATCAAAATGGATACCAAATTTCAATAAGCTTTTTGCATCGAAGTTACTTTCAACATCTCTAAAGTATACTTCACAATATTCGCTTAAATGTCTGAGTTTTCGATCGATATCGAATGCGGTAATTTGGCCCCAGTTTTTATTAAATTTTTATTAAATGTCAAGACTTAACCTTTAGGTAAAAGAAACTTGAATCAGTCTCTTGGGTACCAGCTGCAGGAGCTCATCCATTTGTAATTTAATTCTAGAAAAGTCACTAGTTTTCCAAAACAAACTTATTCCAAATTTAAATAAGCCATTTTGCTAACACATACAAATTACTTTTTGGATTAGCTTCATACAAAAATTTATATGTATATGAATTTTTCTATATCCAGAAGTTTTAGACTTTTCTCCATTTTTAACATCAAGGAAAAACTTACAACCAACCTGCTGTTTCTGACAGTTTGTCGTTTATGAATTATTCTCATTTTATTATAGACATGACCTTTTCATTCTCACACACACACACACTTGACTGATTTCATTATTAAAAGTCCTTAGTTGTAGTGATGGATTTGTACATACATATGTTGTTTATGTATTAATGTAGGAATGTTATATGTCCTGCTATTTTAATGATTTATTTGATAACAAAAAAAAATTTCCGTCTGCCTGCTGAGTCCTTTCGTTTAATTTCAAAAATTTTGCCTAAAGAATTATTTAATTTTTGGGTATATTTTTAGTTTACTTTTGTCTTACTTTCTTATTTTACTTTAATATCCTAAAAGAGGATTAAGTTGTTGGCTTTGATTGATTTTTTTTTCTTACAGTTTCACTTAAACCAAAATATTTGGTCCTTTTTTTAAGGCTGATGTATGGGTTAGATAGAGAAGGGTAAAAGGGTAAAAAATTGGGTTTTGTTAGATTATTGATATAATTTTTTAGTGATTATTTAATCTATTGATGTTATGTTTGACGATAGGCGTTATTAATAGCACTTTATTAAAGTCGATTTAAATATACTTGATGTTTTTGTTTAGGTTTAAGTATTTATGAAAGGGGGTTTCTCAAAAGAAATTTTTCATAAAATGGCATACTTTTAGGGGCTTTTAGAAACTTGCTACAAGTGGCCTGTTAAAATCTATGCTTCATTCTACAGCTTGATTCAAATTATATTGTATCTCTAAAAATTATGTTGCATACTTTAAGGAGTAATTAAACTAAAAGTGTAGAGGGTTATTTATGTTAATGTATATATGAGTTATTTAATGAAAAACGTGATCTAACAATTTGGCTTTTAACTTTAAATCATAGTTTGTGTTTTCCGATTCCTTTTATTTCTCAAAGCCCTAACTTGAATCCGAATTAAATTAAAATTATTCTGTAGCATCCTCTAAGTATGCAACAGAATTTTCTAGAATTCTTTTAAAAATCCAAAAAGTATTGAATACCGAAATTTGGTCCTATAAACTATTTAAAACTTTTAATTTTTGCATAGCCTTCCCATTAATGCAACCACCCCTGAACTATGCTACAGATTATTGGACGTTTATTAAATCCTCTTTAAAAACTTGTTGAAATTCGTATTATTTAAAAGATTAAGAAGATAAATTCTTGTTTATTGTTTATTTTGTAATAACTTTTCTGTTGCTAAAAATGTAGTAAAGTAGAATGAGTTTTATGCCTTAGGTTAGATTGTTGATTTATGTTAAAATGTTAAAACTTAAACTAGGCCATTAATAATGAAATATCCATACATAAATTTTAAGTAGACAAACATTTACTTTAACTTAAATATCCATACAAATATAGTATCTAGATATGTTTTATTAGATAAATATAATAAGAAGATTTATCAAAATCTTCTAAGAAAATTAAATATAACTTGTTTGCAAGTTAGTTAGTTTGTTTTAAACATTAAATAGATTTTGTTTAACTTTTCGGTTATTTGTTGATGTGCGATTAACATATTTATTGTTTGGTTTGCAAATCTATTAGCATAACAAAAATAAAAGAGAATTTTTAAAACTTAAAATTTGGAAAATGAAGAATTTTTTTAATAAGTTTTGATGTAGATGAAAGGAGAATTATAAGGTTGTGTGAAATAAATGAGTTTTTTTTTAATACTATGAAATGAAACTGGTGAATGGTCTAAGAGGTACTGAAATCTTTGGCTTTAGAACACTTCGCTTAAAGGCCAAAAGCGGATATAGGCTAATACTGTCATAGTTTAAAATAATTCGTCCTAATTTCTACATTTGCATACATAGTTAAAAAAAATGTACTATCAGTACTAAATTGGTGAGCTGCCTTTATATAGCAGGTTAGTCATACGCCTAGCATACCAGAGGTCCTAAGATCGATCTCTGGCCAGACCACATGAAAAAATAAATTTTCAAAAAAAATCAGTTTTTCGAAAATTTTCTATTTTGATAGGAAATTTTTCAAAAATTTTAAAAATTTCCTATTTTTATAGGAAAATTTTCAATAATTTTCTTTTTTTATAAAAAAATGTCCAAAATTAAAGGAAATTTTTCAAAAATTTTCTATTTTTATGGGAAATTTTTCAAAAATTTCCTATTTTTATAGGAAGTTTTTTAAAAATTTTATATTTTTATAGGAAATTTTTCAAAAATTTTCTATTTTTATATGAAATTTTTCAAAAATTTTCTATTTTTATACGAAATTTTACAAAAATTTTCTATTTTTATATAAAATTTTTCAAAAATTTTCTATTTTAATAAGAAATTTTTCAAAAATTTCCTATTTTTATAGGAAATTTTTCAAAAATTTCCTATTATTATAGGAAATTTTTCAAAAATTTTCTATTATTATAGGAAATTTTTCAAAAATTTTATATTATTATAGGAAATTTTTCAAAAATTTTCTATTTTTATAGGAAATTTTTTAAAAATTTTCTTTTTTTATGGCAAATTTTTTAAAAATTTTCTTTTTTTATGGGAAATTTTTCAAAAATTTTCTATTTTTATAGGAAATTTTTGAAAAATTTATTATTTTTATAGGAAATTTTTGAAAATTTTTTTTTTTTTATAAAAAAATTTTTCAAAAATTTTCTATTTTTATAGGAAATTTTTCAAAAATTTTCTATTTTTCAAAAATTTTCTATTTTTATAGGAAAATTTTCAAAAATTTTCTATTTTTATTGGAAAATTTTCAAAAATTTTCTATTTTTATAGGAAATTTTTCAAAAATTTTCTATTTTTATAGGAAATTTTTCAAAAATTTTCTATTTTTATAGGAAATTTTTCTAAAATTTTCTATTTTTCAAAAATTTTCTATTTTTATAGGAAATTTAAAAAAAAAAGTTCTATTTTTTAGGAAATTTTTGAAAAATATCCTATTTTTATAGGAAAATTTTGTATTTTGATAGGAAAATTTTCAAAATTTTTTATTTTTATAGGAAAATTTTTCAAAAAAATTTTATTTTTGTTGGAAACGTTAAAAAAAATTTCTATTTTTAAAGGAAGTTTTTGAAAATTTTATTATTTTTATAGGAAATTTTTGAAAAATTTTCTATTTTATAGGAAATTTTTCAAAAATTTTGTATTTTTATAGGAAATTTTTCAAAAATTTTCTATTTTTATACAAAATTTTTCAAAAATTTTCTATTTTTATAGGAAATTTTTAAAAAATTTTCTATTTTTATAGGAAATTTTTCAAAAATTTTCTATTTTATAGGAAATTATTCAGAAATGTTCTATTTTATAGGAAATTATTCAAAAATGTTCTATTTTTATAGGAAATTTAAAACCAATTTCTTTAAATTGTGCAACGTTTAAACAAAAACTGTTGAGATTTCCATTTTAACTGTAGTTCGGCTTTGAATTTGATGTCAGACTTTTAATTTTAGTAGAAACATATGTTTTAGAAAATATTTTGTTGCATACTTTTAGAAGTTTGAATAAAAGTATATATTAAAAATAAATAAATATTAAATTTAAAATGGTTTATACAAATCTATAAATGTACATGAAATGGTACAGATATTAACCCTAAAGTATGCTACAAAATTCTTTGAACTGAATGTATGTTATAGGTTTTCAGTTTTATCTGGTTACAAATCATTATTAAACTAAGATTAAATACAATATCAAAAAATATCCCAAATTCTATTAAAACCCCAAAACTAATGCGTTTTACTTACTAACAACTTATTTTGGGTTTGAATTTTAAATGAATAATGGAGTTTTTCAACAAAAAATATCATTTTTGTTTGTTTGTGGTTTTGAAAATTTGACACAGAAAATAAAATCCTAAAATTTCACCATAAACAAAAAATCATTTTTTTATGTTAGCATTTATTTGTTGGTACAATATTTAATACTTTTTATAAACCTATTGTACATAAATAAATTGCTAAAATAATTTTTTTATATATTTTATTGTAACAGTTGTTACCAGAAGAAGTAAACAATGTTTTCAGAATTGTTTTATTGTTAAACAAAATTTCCTAAATATTATTGTTGCTGTTGTTGTCATCGCCAATGCTCGGTAGTAAAATCCTTTTTTTTTTCTAAATAAAATTTATTGAAGTTTATAACCAAATTGCATAAACATGTTTTGTGGTTGCAAACATGTTTTACAGATGCTAAAAATTTGTGAAAATGGAAATTAATCTATTTTGGCAAAAAAAAAAGGAAAAATGAAAAATTGAAAACTTTTTTTTACATAATCTAATCGATTTTTTAGTTAGTGCCATGTAATTGTGGTCGAAGTATATAAATTTTTTTTTAAATAAAAAGGTTTTATTTCAAATGAACTGTTAAATTGGTTAAATCAAGGTTAATTTACAATCAGTTTTCTATTTTGAAAGTTTTAAATTAGTTTAATGGTGGAATAATTGGTTAATAAATAATGAGTTATTTAATTTTATTGGAGGTTTTAATATAAATAAATAAATATTTATTTAAAAATAATGACAGCCTAAAAGTAGGCAATTATTTTTGTCTTTAGAGTAAGCCTTAATGTAGGCATTTTAATAATTAAATATTTAATATTACAGTTTACTTATTTTTTTGTTGTTGTGTGGGTGGTCTGTTTCTCTAGTACAATAACTTTAAAAAAGCTAAAAATATATGTACAAATTTGTAAATATAAGGAATACCTAAAACTGACTTGTAACAAATATTTCCAATTAAGCCCTAAGCTTTTTTCAATTTATTTAGTTTCGAAGAAATATATGTACGTCTTTCTTTTTATTAATCTTAGTTATTTACACTTTAAGAGGGTCTAGACAACATTTAAAACTAAAAATGTTCAAATGCTCCAAGCTATAGAAAAGATTTACTGAAATAAAAGTGATGCCTACTTTCAGGCCAAATGTTTAAGTTATTTAATAAATATCTGTTTTGTCTCATTCTTTTCTATCTTAAATTTTTTATTTTTATAGAAAATTTTTAGAACATTTTCTATTTTTATAGAAAATTTTTAAAAATTTGTTTATTTTTACAGGATATTTTAAAAAAATTTTCTATTTTTATAGGAAATTTTTAAACAATTTTATATTTCTCTATGAAATTTTTCAAAAATTAGAGGAAATTTTTGAAAAATTTTCTATTTTTAAAGGAAGCTTTTCAAAAATTTTCTACTTGTATAGGAAGTTTTTCAAAAATCTTCTATTTTTATAGGAAATTTTTTAAAAATTTTCTATTTTTATAGAAAATTTTTCAAAAATTTTCTATTTTTATAGAAAATTTTTCAAAAATTTTCTATTTTTATAGGAAATTTTCTATTTTTATTAGAATTTTGTTAAAAATTTAATATTTTTCTTTTTATATAAATATAAAAAAAATTTTCTATTTTTATAGGAAATTTTTCAAAAATTTTCTATTTTTATAGGAAATTTTTCAAAAATTTACTATTTTTATAGGAAATTTTTCAAAAATTTTCTATTTTTATAGGAAATTTTTCAAAAATTTTCTATTTTTATAGGAAATTTTTCAAAAATTTTCTATTTTTATAGGAAATTTTTTAAAAATTTTCTATTTTTATAGAAAATTTTTCAAAAATTTTCTATTTTTATAGGAAAATTTTCAAAAATTTTCTATTTTTATAGGAAATTTTTCAAAAATTTTCTATTTTTATAGAAAACTTTTCAAAATATTTTTATTTTTATAGAAAATTTTTCAAAAATTTTCTATTTTTATAGGAAATTTTCTATTTTTATTAGAATTTTTTCAAAAATTTAATATTTTTATTTTTATAGGAAATTTTTCAGAAATTTTCTGTTTTTATAGGAAATTTTTCAAAAATTTCCTATTTTTATAGGAAATTTCTCAAAAATTTACTATTTTTATAGGAAATTTTTCAAAAATTTTCTATTTTTGTAGGAAATTTTTCAAAAATTTTCTATTTTTGTAGGAAATTTTTCAGAAATTTTTCAAAAATTTTTTATTTTTTTAGGAAATTTTTCAAAAATTTCCTATATTTATAGGAAATTTTTAAAAAATTTACTATTTTTATTGGAAATTTTTCAAAAATTTACTATTTTTATAGGAAATTTTTCAAAAATTTTATATTTTTAAAGGAAATTTTTCAAAAATTTTCTATTTTTATAGGAAATTTTTCAAAAATTTTTTATTTTTATAGAAAATTTTCTATTTGTATATGAAATTTTTCAAAAGTTTTCTATTTTTATAGGAAATTTTTCAAAAATTTTCTATTTTTATAGGAAACTTCAAAAATTTTCTATTTTTATAGGAATTTTTTTTAAATTTTCTATTTTTATAGAAAATTTTTTAAAAATTTTCTATTTTTCTAGGAAAATTTACAAAGAAAAGAAAATATTTTTTTTTTTTTTTTATAGGAAATTTTTCAAAAATTTTCTATTTTTATAGGAAATATTTCAAAAATTTTCTATTTTTATAGGAAATTTTTCAAAAATTTTCTATTTTTATAGGAAATTTTTCAAAAATTTTCTATTTTTGTAGGAAATTTTACAAAAATTTTTTATTGCTATAGGAAATTTTTCAAAAATGTTCTATTTTTATAGCAAATTTTTCAAAAATTTTCCATTGCTATAGGAAATTTTTCAAACTGAGAAAAGAACAGCTAATTTGACAGATGTAACTTTAACAAGTTGATCGATATCTGCTGTCAAAGTTCGGAAGATTATTTTCTAGTTAATTCCTTAAGCTAAAAAGTAAATAAGGTTTTTTGACATTGTTTTAAAGAGCTTTCTTGAAGTTCTTTTAAGACAAAATTTAGTTCTTAAACAACTTTTTTTTTGCTTTTTTTTAGAAACTCCTAAAACTATGCAATAACTTTCTTATATATCGAATGTAGTAGTTTTTATAATTTATTTCTATGCTATTTTTTATTTGTAGCACAATTTTATCAACTTTAAGGAGCAATTTATAAATAAAACATCAAGCAAGCGCCTAAATGTATACATAATTTCACTAAAACTCATTTATCTCTTTAATTTAAACTATAGATTAAATTCTTATTAAAAAAACTTAATTTAATTTTTTCCCATTATTTATTTTTGCGTGTTTTTTCTTGCACATTAAACAAAATGTGTATTGAATTTCAAAAACAAAAAAAAAAAGTTTGTTAATATTTTTAATTTTCATATTTTTTCTTAACAACTTTTCTGCTCCTTTAAGAGACTTTCATTTTTTTCTAGAAAATTTGCTTAATTAATATACAAAAACAAAAATAGAAAGTTAAGAAAAGAAAAATCTTAAGATGTAGCTCATTTTGGGGAAAAAAAATCTTGAAAATATTTTATCTTTATATAACATACCGATGAAGCTGGAAATCATATACCAAAGCTTTAGCAACAAAGTTTTAAAGCATAAGCTAAAGGCATTGGAAAATGGAAATGTATAGCTCTGTTCTTTTGGAGCCAGGGTAACAGTCATAAACATTAAAATACGCGTAAATAATTTTAATGTTTAATTAGTGTTAACTTCCATTTTCTTTCCTATTTATGCTGCTGTTGCTTTTTTCTGCTTCGCATTTTCAAGTATGTTTTCATACGCCGTACGCTATGCTATACATATATATACATAAGTCTAAAGATTTTTTATTTCTTCATTAAAATTACCAAAAAAACAAAAACAGGAAAGAAGGAACAAAATGAAATATTAAACGCAATAAAACGGGAATCATTAGTTAAAGAAATATTTATAAGACTTTTAAGCTTTTTAATACTTTCACAATTTCCAGACTTAGCAACTCAATTTAACAAAATAAAGGCATGAGGCAGACATGGTTTTCTTCTTCATGATTTTTTGAATGTTCTTTAATTCGTATGATCTAAAGGTATTTGAAATTAAATATTTCCAAATGTCTTTTGCTACGTTTCTTTTTGTGTGTGTGTGTGATTCCTGGTGTTCTAATGTTTCTTCTTTGTTGTTCTAAATTTCCATTTTGCATATTTTATGAATTATTATTTTAATTTTAACAAAATCAAGCGCTGGAATATCATTTATATTTTATTATTTTCATCAGCCACAAACTGGGGTCTCGGGGTAGCCACCAGGATGTGAGGGTGTTGCTAAGGATGTTGGTTGCCTTTATAAGTAATTATAATTACCAAATTTAGTCTTTCTTTATTATTTATGGTCAGTGTCTTAGAGAATTCTTAAGTGGAACTATTAGAATTTTGACATTTGCGACATCTTGCGTAGCATAAATAAAGATATGCTTAGAATTTTGTTTAGAAAATGAAAGCCTTAAGAGACTTCTTAAATTTAAAGGAAATTTTATTTTGTATAGAATTTATTAAATTTAAAAGGATCTAAATTAAAAAGAAAAAGTGTAGGTAACAAGATACATTGTCTTACTCCAGTTGTAACTTCTTACTCCAGTTGTAACTTCTAAAGAATTTGACAATTTACCCCTGTGTTAGACTCGACTTTAAAATCAACGTACATTGCCCGAATTATGTTCAGAATTTTCGTTAACATCTTACGATTTTCTAAAATTTTCAATAGATAGCTCCTATTGACAATGTCGAAGGTCTTTATAAAGTCGATAAGCGCATGTTTTTTCTATTGGTGTCAATCTTTCTAAGACTTGGCCTATAACTAAACGAATATATATAATAACAAATGCTGCAAACGAAAAGATAGGGTTAAAAATTTGTCATAAGGCGTCACACAGGGATATTTCTTCATACACAAAACTGCAAAAAATAGAAGGAGTGATCCTACAACGTTGAAATTTGGCACATTTATTTAGTTTTATATAGATAAAAAAGTTAAAAAAAACTTTGAAATCCATCAACTACTTCATGTACCTCCCTTGGACCCCCATTTTCTCACTTATTTTCCTTCTCAATGTATAACTCGCAATTTTCAATAGAATTTGATAAAATTTGGCATACTTTTATCTTTTGATATAAAAAAGAGCTGTACTTATTTTGGTTGAAATTCGATGACTTCTTGGGGTACCTGCCTTAAAACCCCATTTTTCATTTATCTTCCTTCTCAAAGTATAAACCGCAACTTTAAACAGAATTTGATAAAATTTAGCACACTTCTATTTTTTTGATCCAAAAAAAAAAAATCCAACTAATTTTGGTTGAAATCCGATGACTCCTTGGGGTCTCCCTTGGAACCCCATTTTTTCACTTATTTTCCTTCTTAATTTATTATCCGCAATTTTCAATAGAATTTGATAACAATTCGGTACACTTTTATTTTTTGATCCTAGAAAGAACTCTACTAATTTTGGTTGAAATCCGTCGACTTCTTGGGGTACCTGCCTTGGACCCCTATCTTTCATTTATTTTTATTCTCAATGAAAAAGGAGCTTCAAAAAATGTCTTATTTTGCAGCAGAAACACCAGAAATATGACGTCCCACAGAGATACCTTTAGTGGACAAAAAACAAAAAAAAATTATTGCCGCAAATTTTTTTAAAAGTAATTGACTTCGATAGATGACAATACAACTAACACAAATCTGAAAGAAATTGTTTAATTTGGTCCCTTTTTGTTGCAGCCAGATGGCGCCAAAGTTGAGCAAAAATATGAAAAAAGTAGTAGTTAAGAAACATTTTTTTTGCGGCTTCAGAAAAAGGTCGTCAAAAATCCATTTTTCAAAGGTTTTGAAAGATTTTCGGTTTTTTTGTTGCACCAGCGTATTTTAAAAATACAAAAATCCAGATATCAAATTTAGTTTAAATTTAGTAATGTTTTGAGAATAAAATTTTGAAGTTTTTGTTTTTTTATAAGTTTGCCGAATTTAAAAGGAAAATTAAAAAAATTATCAAATATCATATTTTTTCATTGATTTTATATCACTTGAACCCTTATATAATAGATACAAAAAAAATCTTAACCCTTTCCGTCCATCTTTACAAGATATATGGATTTAAAGAAGTGTCTAAAGTGATAAATTTTGATGATTATAACATGATTATAATGTGTAACCGCCCTATTTTGTCGAAAGTTTGCAAACAATTTTAAAAATTCTATAATAAATCATGCACCAAATTTTATTTGTCTAAAGTAACTTACATGGGAGATATTTTTAATGTTATGAATTCTTGTTATTTTTAAATTTTAACAAATATGTCCTTCGAACAATTTTGTTAAGATTTTGAGCACAAATATACCTATTCGGTATCGCGATACGCACCAAATTTAATTTATATAAGACAACTGCTTTCAGATATATTTTTCATATTGTAATTTTTTAGATTCTTCTATAATAAAGGTTTTGTGCATCCTAGACGTATCCTTGGCCAATTTTGTCGAAATTCAACCAAATTCTTATTAAATCGTGCACCAAATTTTATTTGTCTAAAGTAACTCATGGAGAAGATATTTTTAGTTTTGTGAATCCCATTTATTTTTCAATATGTAGGCGATAGGCGTGTCTTTCGACTGATTTTGTTTAAATTTTGAACATGATCATGTTGAATCCATTTTAAGTCGCATACCAAATTTTATTCATCTAAGACAACTGCTTCGATTTTTGTCCATTGGTAGTATGGGATGGTAGCGCTTCGCGCCGCCAACTAAAATAAATTTGAAGGAAAGATATTATACAAATATTCAATTAATTTGAACCATTTTTTTTATTTTGTCCTGTCAACACATGATCAAATATATTCATTCAATCCATTTTGATTAATTTAAAGTGGCGCGTCTAGCGAAAGTAAGTCGTACTAAACCTTCGTCGGCTTATGCACAACAACTTTGCTGAAGATCGTTACATAATCAAATACATATGCATCGTTTACGATTCAATTAATCTTGAACAATTTCCAGTGGCGCCATCTATTGAAAAATAATCACAGAAATTTACAAACCTCCGTATACTCATGCGGAATAACTTTGCTAAAGATCTTAGCATGGTCAAATGCACTGTTTAGGATTTAATTCATTTTGAGTAATTTTTAGTTGCTCCTACTGTCGGAAATTGGTCATACCAAAATAAAAACCTTCGTCAGCTCATGGGTTCATGGGTTCTTTATCTAGGGTACATCCCATTTAAAAGGTTTCCAGAAACTTATTTTTTCACAGCCTATTCACAAAACTCAATTCAGGGGCCAAATTACGGCATTCGATATCTATCGAAATCTTAGATATTTTCAAAACATTTGAATAGCATACTTTAAGGATAATCAAAATTATTTAAAAGATGCACAGTTTACTATATTTTTTTGAAGTTATTTGCCAAAAGATGAACAATAGTAAATGAGTTTTAATTGAACAATATATATTTTCAAAAGTTAATCAAAATGGATACCAAATTTCAGTAAACTTTTTTCATCGAAGTAACTTTGAACATCCCTAAAGTATACTTCACAATATTCGCTTAAAAGCCTGAGTTTTCAGTCGATATCGAATGCGGAAATTTGGCCCCAGGTAAATTTTTTTTACCCGAAATTATCGACCAAATTAAACCAAATTCCGAAGATATTATTCCTGTTCCAAGATAGTCATAAAGGCCAAATTTTTTTGAATTGAATTATCTCCAAATTTTCGACTATTTTAATCATATTAATATATATGAGGTTTTCCAATCAAAACATCCAAATATCTTCCTTATCTGAGCTAACAAAGAAAAATAAATACCTTCATTTAAATATATCTTCGGTGGATATATCTCGTCTCTGATACTTTTTCACACTAGCACAGTCTAATTCATTCCAGTCTAAAAACTTATCAAGTGTTTTAGCTGGTAGATACAAGATTAAGGTATTGAAAATGTAATTAATCTTCTTCAAATTTGTCCCTCATTTATTTTTAATTGATCAACAAGTTAAAAAGCTTAAGATACCTCAAATCGATTTTAAATCAAACCTAAAATAAAGGAAAGCCCATTTAACTTAATTTTAATGACTTTATAATTTGTCTTCTAGCTAAGGATTTTCTATTAAGGGAAATGTTAATATTTAAAAATTCTTTTACACTTTTTCTTTATAAAAAGTAACTTTTGAAAAGTTTTCATCAATCATGTCCCAAAGTAATCAATTAATTTTGTTTCTTTTTTTTGCTTTTTTTACTCTTTCTGCACCATTAACAAAGTTTTGCTTTTGAAATAGAAAGAAAATAAAGTTTTTTGCCATGTCTTTTATTTAGCTTAAACCTTAACTTAAGATTTAAAGAAATCCTTGTAATAATCTTTGGTATTTAACCTCTTCTAGATTTCAATAATTTCTGGCAATTTCTTTAACCTAAAATGTTTTCTTTGGTACAAAGAATTTAAAGAAAGTTTCTATTATATATTGTTAAGACGAGGAAAAAAAGGAAAGAACAAGAACAACTACTTGAGGAAATTTTTGTAAAATGCTTTTGGCATTATGAATTCTGAGGTTGTAGTACAGCATTGTTATGTTACACTTAAGTTAACAACAAAGTTGCCACAAGAAAAAGAAGACTTAAAACTTGGTTTGAACATAAAAAAAATGAAGAAAATGTTGGTTAAATTTTGTTAAAAGCTCTAAAAAATTAAAATGTTATTTTCTTGATTGCCGTAAAGAGTTTTATTAAATTTCTTTAAATTAAATTTTCTTTCAAATAGTTTAATTAAATCTTATAAAGTGCTAAAGACAAGTTTTATTAATGTTATGGCAAAATTTCTTAAAATAAATTTCAATTTTCCTTTTCCTTGCTAAGTATTTTAAAATTTAATTAAGACTTTAAAATTACTTTAATACAAGTCTTATTTTTTTGCATTGTTAATAGTCTATGGTGTTGTCTGAAATACAACCCAACCTGTTTAAATATTGACTTTTATAGGTTCATTTACAATATTATAGCCAGACTCCGAGAACCTACAGAAAAAAAAAATAATAATTTTAATTAACTTTTATGAAATTTAATCATAATTAATAATGTTTAATGTAACCAAATACATTTCGCATACAGAATTGAATACATACAATCTCAACCGCACACAAACAAATAACAATATTTACACACATTCCCATTTCTGTATTTGTATTTACGTAGAAAAAGCAAATACTTTAATAAAGTTTTATTTATTTGATGCCCTACATAACAGTCGGGTCGAAATTGAAAAATTAATTTTAATAAAGGCGAAATATATTAAATATCTTAATATATATCGTAATATTTTTTCTCACATACTTTTAGGGGCTTATTAGCCGTAATTGTTTCAGAACGTTTTTTGTAAAGAATTTTGATCTGGGTGACATAAATAGAATAATTAGAACCAATTTATTGTAGAAAATACCTTTCTTCACTCTTTAACCTACAAAGTAGGGAAAAAAGTGGAGTGTCCATATGGGTTTGAATATAATTTATGGAGTTTTTAAGATATATTATTATGAATAGTAAATTTTTAACTTATCTTGTTTTTTTCGTGGTGCGATATAAAGTATTTAATGTATAGTTCGACATCACACTTGCCACCTTTTGTTTGACCAACATTGTTTTGACTTAAAATGCTTTCAATTGATCGGTTAGAGGTCGAAGTTTCCACATTTTGTCTAGATTTTACTTTTGTATTATAGATTCTTGAAAGGAATGCTCTTAAAAACTAAAAAAAAAATATAAAATACAATAGTAAAACTGTATTCGTTTGATAGTAAAACTGCTCATTTCTAGTTGATTGGTCAATTATAAGAAATCAAATTTCATCATCAAAATTATTTTTAATTTTCAATAATAATTATTATTATGGCTATTGAAATTCGTCAAAATCGTTCTATTATTTATGGTACCTCCCATAGGTCCAACTTCCCGGAATTGATATATTGGCCACAAACATCAATATTTATACCCTTCACCACCATAGGTGGAAAGGGTATTATAAGTTTGTGCTGATGTTTGTAACGCATAGAAATATTTGTCTTAGACCCACCTTTTAGTATAGCAATAGACTTAGAATCACTTTCTGAGTCGATTTAGCGATGTCCGTCCGTCCGTCCGTCTGGCTGACTGGACGGCTGGACCCCCATGTAAACCTTGTAATCAAGGTTTACATGAAATTTGGCACAGATCATTTTTTGATAATGGGACCATGGCTATTGAAACTCGTCAAAATCGGTCTATTATTTATGGTACCTCTCATAGGTCCAACTTCCCGGAATTGATATATTGGCCACAAATATCAATATTTTTTCATGAAATTTAAACCCAATACTGCTTATTTCAACTAAAATTACTGTACCAAATTTTGTTAAAATGAGTCCACATTTGACCATATTTCCCATACAAAATTTTTTTTAAAAACGCACTAAATGAGACAAAAATCACTAAAAAGCTCGTAAATCTGAAGATAATGGGAATTTTAAGTTTATTTCTTATATACATAATTTTTGTAACAATTTGTCAAATTTCGAGAAAATCGGTCCACATTTGACCCTAGCTCACATATAAGTCCAAATGTCGGAAGCAGCTTAAATATATAAATTTTGAAAAAATGTTTGCATGATGGCAAATATTTAGCAAATATTTGTCTTTACACAGAAAAAATAACACTTTTGACCTTAGTGGTGAAGGGTATCCTATGGTCGGGCTTGACCGACTATAGCACTTTCTTGTTTTCATGTATTTTTAATCTTAATGAATATGGCGAACTTCTCAATAAAATTTTGTGAAATTCGTCACACGCCTATTAGTTGATTAAAGAAAGAACTCTACTAATTTTTATTGAAATCCGTAGACTCCTAGAGGTACTTTGTAAATCTCAAGACAATGTAATTTGAACTAATGTTAGGATTAATAGCTGCAATTCGATTAAAAATTTTAGCCTGAAGGTATGCAATGTTTTTTATTATAAGCAATATTCCTAACTTTTTTTACTAAATTTTGATTATTTCAAATGATTAACAAAAGTTGGTGAGATTTTTTTTAGCTAATTCGAAAGAAAACCCTTTTGGCTTAAGTTTCATTATACTGAGAGCACGGAGGTAAGGCGAGCTAACAGACTTTTTCTCCAACGAAAACAGCCAATACTGAATTTTATAGGACAATTTGGATGAGCTTATATCTCCCAAACTAAGTATGCAATGAACTTTTTTATTTTTTTTTAACAAAAAGAAGATCTTAGACTTAAATGAAATTGATATCCACATTTTGCCAGTAAAAATATAGATAGATGGTTAAAAATCTGCGAAAATAGCGTTGCGTAATATGTGAATAGCCCCTTATACGAATAATAAAAAACAGATATGACAGTATTGAAACTTAATTTTATTGTTGTTGTTATTCTTGTTCCAATTTGTTTAGATAAACAAAAAAACATGTAGGTACTAATAATTCTAATAATCTAACAGCATTTCAAATTTAGAAATTTTTTAAAAAATTATATTTTCGAAAATATTCCTAAGTGGAGTCTTCTAGTTTCTAGATGTAGCTTTATTTAATTCGAAACGAAAGTTAGATAAAGTCGTTTAATATTTTAAGTAGAAAATCTGGGGTCAAACTACCGCATTCGATATCGATCGAAATTTTAGATATTTTCAAGAATAATCAAAATTATTTAATAATCAAAATTATTTAAAAGATGTACAGTTTACTGTATTTTTTTGAAGTTATTTGCAAAAAGATGAACAATAGTAAAAGAGCTTTTATTGAACAATATGTTTTTAAAAACGAGTCGAAATGGATACCAAATTTCAATAAACTTTTTGCATCGAAGTAACTTTAAACATCCCTAAAGTATACTTCACAATATTCTCTTTAAAGTCTGAGTTTTCGATAGATATCGAATGCGGTAATTTGGCCCCTGGTTTAGTAAAAAAAAGTAGAAACAACTAGTTAACATATGAATCATTCTTGGACCCTATACAAATTGTACTGATAGAATTCAAAGAATGTTTCGATGCTTTAGAAAATATGTATGTGTGCATAAAGGTATGACTACACATAGCCCTGATATCAGCTTAAATCGTATATATATTTTATATATGATCCAGTGAATCATAAGAGTTGGCTAGACTGCTTTTAAAAAAAGACTTAAATACATGGGAGTCATAGTTTATTTTTTAAGGTCTGTCACTTTATACCATTCTTATGTATATCGAGCTGGGAGTTTGACATAGAAGAACATTAAGGAATATATGAAAAGAGTTATTTGATATCCAATTTATAACAATTCTTATTGTTGAATCTCCAAGTAAGTTAAATAAATGCAGAGAGAGTTGTTATTCTCCAGATATTTGATAAGATGGTAGCTAACTAGACTTTCCAGAACAAATTGCTATCGAGGAAGTATATTTGTCTCCAGCCCTACCTATTGTTTTGAATTAAAACAATAAATATAATTTGTAAAATTGTTTTGCATACTTTAGGGAAATCCATGACGAGTGTGTGACAATTTTTTCTTTTCCCCTTCTATGATATTTATCCATGTGAATTTCTACTGCTACCAATTGTAGCGTTCGCAGCCTACTTTTATTTAGGCTTCAAATATTTTTAATCAATAAAAAATTAAAAATAATATTAATACATGAAAAAACGTTAAAAATATGTAACAATTTCGTTCATTTCAATATATTGTATGTGGATTAAACGTGGATTTGAAAAGGATTCCATTGATAAAAAAACGACTTAGGGCTTTAGCATTTCATTGATATCTTTGTGCACATACACATTCATTTGTGGGCAATTTTATAATAATTTGTATAAATTTATAATGGAAATATATGTGTAGTAGGGTGGGTCGTTTTTTTGACTTTTGTCTCTGATCGACTTCTAATAGTGAAATTATATGGCCAAATTATGTCAATCGGAAGTGTGCAAAATAATATTGATTTATTTTTATAATACGAGCCCGCGCAACGGGCCTAAAGTTTTTAAGCCCATTTGTATGGGGAAAACTGAAAATATTTGCAGTTATTGCTACATTTCGTCCATTTACAAATTATTTTAAAGAAAAAAGATAATGGAATCTAAAAGTGAACTAATGCAGCTTTAATTAAAGTCATCAATATTTAAAATCCATAAAATAGTTTTAAATTTATTGCGATTTCCCCCCCCCCCAAAAATTCGTGTCCTTGACAATACGCCTAAGGATACACCTCTAGAAAAAACCACTTTGGACAAAAGCTTGCAAAGCAAGACATGATTTATCATTTTAAGACTTGTAGTTTGAGTTGAATTTTGTTAAAATATAACAATATTTACTTAGTTTTTTTCATAATCGAAAATGGGTTATTTTTCTCAGGGGGGTTTCAAAACGCATTTTTTAATTTTTTGAAAATTTTGTTTAACAAATATTACAAATTTGAATTTCTTTCATCGGTGTGTTAAAAAAGATAAAAAAGACAATAAAACTCAAAAAAATTGAGGTCGATATCTCAAACCATTTTCCCGAACCTTGTGTTCAAATTCGACGAATTTCGCAAAAAAGTAATTTTTTGCTCATAATTTGAGTAAATGCTTCATAAATCATATTTATGTTCAATTTTAATAATGTTTATATGGAATAAAATTATCCATACTATGGAAAATATAAACAGGTTCTTTGTTTTTAAAATTGGGTATATTTTCCATAGTATGGATGTAGAAGTAATCAAAATCAGTATAATAAAACTAACCGAAATCAGTTAACCTAATTTTGTAGGAATCGGTTTATATTTGACCATACCTCCCATACAAGACACACGCACAAAAGTCTTTTACGTAAATACCCAGAAAAGCACAAAACTAAAGATAATTACATTTTAGTACCAAAACTTTGCACAGATAAATATTTTATAAATATAAACCGATAACCGAAATTTGGTAACAATCGACCCACAATTTACCCTAGTCCCCATATCAGGTGATCCGTCGGAAAGTACATAAATCTACTAAAATCTCGAGATTTTAAAAAAGTAGGTCATTTTTTATGTATATCTCTAAGAGTTAGGGAAAACTTGTTAAATTGTTGGTCTATATATTAAGACCTTAGTAGTTAAGGGTATTACATAGTTTGACAAGGTTATGTTAACTATACTTACCAGTGCTTGGAAAAGTAAAGAACCAAATGCCTGTCGAGAAAGTACATTTGTCTCCAGTCCTAATGATATAAATTAAAACAATATATACAAATTGTAAAATCGTGTTGCATACTTTGTAGAGGTTCCATGATGAGGGAGTGACAATTTTAATGAACAAATTTTCATTTCCTATTTTATTTATCCATTTCAATTTATACTACAACCGATTATAGCCTATCTCTGCCCACTTTTATAAAGACTTAAAATATTTTTAATCCATAAAAGTTTAATAATAATGAATTTTCTACAGAAATAAATTAATACATGAAAAAAAGAACGTTAAAAAATATATAATTTCAGACAAACATTAATCACTCAATCGTCTTAAAATTAAATAAATATCCAGAATAAATATCCAGAATAAAGACCGCTTTCGGGCTTTAGTCATTTTTTTATAATTACAAACAGAATGACAGGCTTAATTTACCCCATTCTTTTTGATGGTGGGTATAAAAAAACATATATAATTATTTAACACTATTCCGACCGAAGGTGTCAAAAGACACCTTTTCAAACTTTGACTTGAAATTATTTTTTAAGTTGAATAATTTTTTCAAATTTTTTTTTTGACAATTCATATAACAGTTGGAATAGTGTTAAATAATTATATATGTTCTTTAAATTATTTTAAAAACTATTAAAATTAAAATTATTTTAACAACTATTATATGAATTGTCAAAAAAAAAAAATTTGAAAAAATTATTCAACTTAAAAAATAAGTCAAAGTTTGAAAAGGTGTCTTTTGACACCTTCTGTCGGAATAGTGTTAACCTTTTTTTGCTGAAATATTTCTGAATTTAAATATAAATTCAATATTTATATTTTATCAATAGTTTTGATTTCAATTATCCATAAAATTCAAAGTATTTTTTTTTTAAATTTTATTAAATGATACAATAATTGTTTTTATGATAAAAATCAATGTAATTCCAATGTCATATCAAAAAAATCCTAAAAGGCAGTTAAATTTGTATTAGTATATTAAAATAACTGTTTTTATTAAAACATTTTTTGTTAAAGACTCTTTTATGTAAATGTTTCCATTTACCCTAGATACATATTATGTAGTTTTTTGTGTGATAAAAACTACCATTTCATAATTTGTTTATTATAAGCCGGATGTAATTTCAAACAATGTTTGTGGATGTAGTTTACTTTAATATTTTATTCCCTTTTTTTATGCTACATGAAATCTCTAGTATTTTTGCCTTAACGAGTGAAACGTGAGCAAAATAAGAAATAATCTTATTTTAAATTTAACAATAATGTATTTAATACGAAAGACTTTGAAAAAAAGAATAAAAGTAATTGCTTATGAGCTTAAAGTAATTTACATTTAAACGTTTATATAAGATTTAATAAACTTATAGGATTTCAAAAAGTGAAATTCTTTTAATAAAACTTGATTTTAATATAAAATAGTAAATTTTTGATAAATTTCCTATAAAAATGGGAAATTTTTTAAAAATTTCATATTAAAATAGGAAATTTTTTAAAAATTTCCTATAAAAATAGGACATTTTTGAAAATTTCATTTAAAAAATGGACATTTTTAAAAAAATTCCTATTACAATAGGAAATTTTTGAAAGATTTCCTATAAAAATAGTAAATTTTAGAAAAAATTTCCTATAAAAATAGTAAATTTTGGAAAAATTTCCTATAAAAATAGTAAATTTTGGAAAAATTTCCTATAAAAATAGTAAATTTTGGAAAAATTTCCTATAAAAATCGTAAGTTTTGGAAAAATTTCCTATAAAAATAGGAAATTTTTGAAAAATTTCTCGTAAGAATAGGAAATTTTTGAAAAATTTCCTATAAAAATAGGAAATATCTAAAAAATTTCCTATAAAAATAGAAAATTTTTCTATAAGAATAGTAAATTTTTAAAAAATTTCCTATAAAAATAATAAATTTTTGAAAAATTTCCTACGAAAATTGTAAATGTTTGAAAAATTTCCTACAAAAATAAGAAATTTTTGAATAATTTCCTACAAAAATAGGAAATTTTTGAAAAATTTCCTTTAAAAATAGGAAATTTTTGAAAAATTTCTTATCAAAACAGGAAATTTTTGAAAAATTTCCTACAAAAACAAGAAATTTTTGAAAAATTTCCTATAAAAACAAGAAATTTTTGAAAAATTTCCTATAAAAACAGGAAATTTCTGAAAAAATCCTATAAAAATAAGAAATTTTTGAAAAAATTCTTATAAAAATAGAAAATTTTTGAAAAATTTCCTATAAAAATAGGAAATATCTGAAAAATTTCCTATAAAAATAGAAAATTTTTCTATAAGAATAGTAAATTTTTAAAAAATTTCCTATAAAAATAGTAAATTTTTGAAAAATTTCCTACGAAAATAGTAAACGTTTGAAAAATTTCCTACAAAAATAAAAAATTTTTGAATAATTTCCTACAAAAATAGGAAATTTTTGAAAAATTTCCTTTAAAAATAGGAAATTTTTGAAAAATTTCTTATCAAAACAGGAAATTTTTGAAAAATTTCCTACAAAAACAAGAAATTTTTGAAAATTTTCCTATGAAAACAAGAAATTTTTGAAAAATTTCTTATAAAAACAGGAAATTTCTGAAAAAATTCCTATAAAAATAAGAAATTTTTGAAAAAATTCTTATAAAAATAGGAAATTTTTTAAAAAATTCTTATAAAAATACACTCAGAATATTATGTAAGTAAAATTAACTTTAAATGTAATTTGAAATGAATGAATATTCATTTAAAAACCGGTCAACTGATTTTTCATTCAAATTCAACAAATATTTCATTTAAATTTAACTGACAAATATTTAAACTACATTTTCAGTTTTAAAAACGGAATATTCAGTTGTTTTCAAAAAAATTACTGACAAAAATTTAAACTACATTTTTAGTATAAAAAACGGAAATTTTCAATTATTTTTAAAAAATTGAATGATAAAAAACTACGTAAAATTTCCGTAGAACGGACAATTTTCATTTGTTTTTGTAATTAACGTAACATAAAAGACGAAACCATACAAAGGTTTTATCCTTTAAGGCATCAAAAAAACCAAACAGACAAAACAAAGTTTGTTGTTTGCTTAGGCCATACCCCGTAATAGGCGGCCAGTATTATAAAAAGTTTCTTCAGTAAGCAAACCTAAGATACTTAAGGAAAACCAATAATTAAACAAATACGAATTATATTTGATACAATAATTGAAAAAATATATAAAAACTGAACAACTGATATTTTCAAATGTTACGGATTTTCAGTATTTTTTTGTAGGTTGTTTTTTAAACAAATGTATAAATATGTTAAAAATCAATTTTCATATAAATTTAAATGAATATTCATTTGAAAACAACATAACCGAAAATTTCCTAAACAACATACAATCAGTTACTGTAATAATTTCCTAAGTGTAGGAAATTGTTGAAAAAATTCCTGTAAAAATAGGAAATTTTTGAAAAATTTCCTATAAATATAGAAAGTTTTTGAAAAATTTCCTATGAAAAAAGGAAATTTTTGAAAAATTTCCTATAAAAAAAGGAAATTTTTGAAAAATTTACTATTAAAAAAGAAAATTTTTGAAAAATTTCCTATTAAAAAAGTAAATTTTTGAAAAATTTCCTATTAAAAAAGGAAAATTTTGAAAAATTTCCTATTAAAAAAGGAAATTTTTTAAAAATGTCCTATTAAAAAAGGAAATTTTTGAAAAATTTCCTATAAAAAAAGAAATTTTTTGAAAAATTTCCTATAAAAAAAGGAAATTTTTGAAAAATTTCCTATAAAAATAGGATATTTTTGAAAAATTTCCTATAAAAATTGGAATTTTTTGAAAATGTTCCTATAAAAATAGGAAATTTTTGAAAAATTTCCTATAAAAATACGAAATTTTTTAATATTTTTTGAAAATTTTCCCATAAAAATAGGAAATTTTTGAAAAATTTCCTATAAAAATAGGAAATTTTTGAAAAATTTCCTATAAAAATAGGAAATTTTTAAAAAATTTCCTATAAAAATAGGAAATTTTTGAAAAATTTCCTTTAAAAATAGGAAATTTTTGAAAATTTTCCTATAAAAATAGGAAATTTTTAAAAACTTTCCTATAAAAATTGGAAATTTTTGAAAATTTTCCTATAAAAATAAGAAATTTTTGAAAAATTTTCTATAAAAATACGAAATTTTTTAAAATTTTTTGAAAATTTTCCTATAAAAATAGGAAATTTTTGAAAAATTTCCTATAAAAATAGGAAATTTTTGAAAAAGTTCCTATAAAAATAGGAAATTTTTAAAAAATTTCCTATAAAAAAATTTTTGAAAAGTTTCCTAAAAATAGGAAATTTTTGAAATATTTATTATAAAAATAAAAATAGGAAATTTTTGAAAAATTTCCTATAAAAATAGGAAATTTTTGAAAAAAATTCCTATAAAAATAGGAAATTTTTGAAAAATTTCCTTTAAAAATAAAAAGTTTTTGAAAAATTTCCTATAAAAATATTAAACTTGTAGAAAATTTCCTACAAAAATAGCAAATTTTTGAAAAAAATTCCGTTGAAAGTTTTAATATTTTGAAAAATTTCCTATAAAAATAGAAAAATTTCATTAATTTTTGAATTTTAGCAAATTCAATATCAAATGTTTAAAGAATTTTTCTATAAATTAATGAAATATTTTTCCTTTTTGTCAATCAACTTCAGTGATATTAAAACCAAAGATTCGAAATTAAATGTCTCCAGTAAAACAGTTAAAATGATGTTGATGTTAAGTGAACTGACAATTGACAAACTAACTGTCAAGTAACTGTCATTACATTGTCAGCGCATTAAAATCTATAAATAAATTCTCATTCATACGAATAGATACCGGCCAATAAACATGCACGAGCAGGACAATTTGCACTGAACTCAAGTACAGGCATAAAAATTTAATAAAGTCAATACATATATGAAAAGCTTAAAACCTACACATACAGATACACAAGTTAATAATCTAGTCAAAATATTATTCAAAATTATTCTCGTGTAAATTTACAGATGTATAGAACAACAGTAAACATATTTATTACGATAGATATGTCCTATGTACAGGAATGTCTGACACAGCTGTCATTAGTCCAACTCATTAATAACTGCTGACATTTGGAATGCCTTTTGATAACAATTTTGATGACTTTTTACCAGGACTAAAAGGAAGGTTTGGTCAATTTTTTTAAATAAAACACAGTGGGGCACCAATCATAATATAAATAGCCAACATCAAATACCTTAAGCTTGTCATTATACTAAAACAATAATATAAAAAAAAAATTGCAAATAAACCAAAAGTCTAAGGTAGGAAGTAAAAAATGTGAACAAAATATATACAAAATATACATACTTACATTTACATATATACAACATGAAAGCAATAAAAAATTGAAATAAATGTTGCTTGTTTTTGTCATGCCTCGATGACAGTTGACAAATTGCTTGAGTAAATAATCAAACAGGAAATTAAGGTAAACATTGTAAAAGATAATGAAAATATACACAAGTATACCAACATTTCTATATACATACATACTGATACCCAAAAATATACATATACAAACAAAAATGATAGTCATTGGTCGTTTATTGTTTTGTTATTACCCTCAGTTGAAAAGCAATTGATATTGACTTTAGCATTCTTCAAACTACCGCAAAAATTTTGTTAATAATTGTTTAGCTATTAACATTAATTTCGCTATATAAAATATTTAAATTGATGGTGGTTCTGAAAATAATTGTTTAGAAATTTAAGCGGTTTTTAGGGACTTTTTGAGCATTAAAGTATTTTAAATGGAAATCAATAGAAAATGGTTTACAAAAATTATGTTGCATACTTTAAGGGGTTTCATTAAAATTATTGTATAGATTTTTATAAGATTCTGAAGACTTCTAAAAATAAAACCTATTTTTATAGGAAATTTTTCAAAAATTTCCTATTTTTATAGGAAATTTTTCAAAAATTTCCTATTTTTATAGGAAATTTTTCAACAATTTCCTATTTTTATAGGAAATTTTTCAAAAATTTCCTATTTTTATAGGCAATTTTTCAAAAATTTCCTATTTTTATAGGCAATTTTTCAAAAATTTCCTATTTTTATAGGAAATTTTTCAAAAATTTCCTATTTTTATAGGAAATTTTTCAAAAATTTCCTATTTTTATAGGAAATTTTTCAAAAATTTCCTATTTTTATAGGAAATTTTTCAAAAATTTCCTATTTTTATAGGAAATTTTTCAAAAATTTCCTATTTTTATAGGAAATTTTTCAAAAATTTCCTATTTTTATAGGAAATTTTTCAAAAATTTCCTATTTTTATAGGAAATTTTTCAAAAATTTCCTATTTTTATAGGAAATTTTTCAAAAATTTCCTATTTTTATAGGAAATTTTTCAAAAATTTCCTATTTTTATAGGAAATTTTTCAAAAATTTCCTATTTTTATAGGAAATTTTTCAAAAATTTCCTATTTTTATAGGAAATTTTTCAAAAATTTCCTATTTTTATAGGAAATTTTTCAAAAATTTCGTATTTTTATAGGAAAATTTTCAAAAATTTCCTATTTTTATAGGAAAATTTTCAAAAATTTCCTATTTTTATAGGAAATTTTTCAAAAATTTCCTATTTTTATAGGAAATTTTTCAAAAATTTCCTATTTTTATAGGAAATTTTTCAAAAATTTCCTATTTTTATAGGAAATTTTTCAAAAATTTCCTATTTTTATAGGAAATTTTTCAAAAATTTCCTATTTTTATAGGAAATTTTTCAAAAATTTCCTATTTTTATAGGAAATTTTTCAAAAATTTCCTATTTTTATAGGAAATTTTTCAAAAATTTCCTATTTTTATAGGAAATTTTTCAAAAATTTCCTATTTTTATAGGAAATTTTTCAAAAATTTCCTATTTTTATAGGAAATTTTTCAAAAATTTCCTATTTTTATAGGAAATTTTTCAAAAATTTCCTATTTTTATAGGAAATTTTTCAAAAATTTCCTATTTTTAGAGGAAATTTTTCAAAAATTTCCTATTTCTATAGGAAATTTTTCAAAAATTTCCTATTTTTATAGGAATTTTTTCAAAAATTTCCTATTTTTATAGGAAATTTTTCAAAAATTTCCTATTTTTATAGGAAATTTTTCAAAAATTTCCTATTTTTATAGGAAATTTTTCAAAAATTTCCTATTTTTATAAGAAATTTTTCAAAAGTTTTCTATTTTTATAGGAAATTTTTCAAAAATTTCCTATTTTTATAGGAAAATTTTCAAAAATTTCCTATTTTTATAGAAAATTTTTCAAAAATTTCCTATTTTTATAGAAAATTTTTAAAAAATTTCCTATTTTTGTAGGAAATTTTTCAAAAATTTCCTATTTTTATAGGAAATTTTTCAAAAATTTCCTATTTTTATAGGAAATTTTTCAAAAATTTCCTATTTTTATAGGAAATTTTTCAAAAATTTCCTATTTTTATAGGAAATTTTTCAAAAATTTCCTATTTTTATAGGAAATTTTTCAAAAATTTCCTATTTTTATAGGAAATTTTTCAAAAATTTCCTATTTTTATAGGAAATTTTTCAAAAATTTCCTAGGAAATAGGAAATTTTTCAAAAATTTCCTGTTTTTATAGGAAATTTTTCAAAAATTTCCTATTTTCATAGGAGATTTTTCAAAAATTTCCTATTTTTATATTAAATTTTTCAAACTTAATTTTTCAAAATTTTTCTATTTTTGTAGGAAATTTTTTAAAAGTTTTATAATTTTATTAGAAATTTTTTAAAATTTTCCTGTTTTTCAAAAATTTCCTAATTTGATAGGAAATTTTTCAAAATTTCCTATCTTTATATTAAACTTTTCAAAATTTCCCATTTTTATAGAAAATTTTTCAAATTTTACTATTTTTATAGGAAATTTTTCAAATTTGCCTGTTTTTACAGAAAATCTACTATGAATCTTCTCCCTTTATAAAGTCAAGTAACTAGTCTGATGATTAAAGACAAGCACGCGCTTCATTTCTAGTACTAAAAAATATATTTTGGTATTTCCGTGTGTTTATTTTAGTATTTCAGTAAGTCCGTTTTACCATAGCTATGACCAATAACTTTCCTCTAAAACGAAAGAATTTTATTTCCTTTAGTTTATTTTTCTTAATGCCATTTAGCCAAAACACTTTCAGACTTAATATTTTCTGTTTATCTTCTTAAATTTACAAGTAATAATAATTTTCATTTTTTTGTGTGTGTATAAGGTAATGTTTGAGTTTTGTATTTGAATAGTTTTCATATCCGTTTTCTTATTGTTAAAATATTCTTTGGCATTTATAGCTTATGCTTATGCGTTAAAGTCATGAAAATGCTATTAAATGAAATTATCTTATAAAAGCCTATTTCCAGGCTTATTCTTGATTACTTTTCTAATGATTTTCCTTTTCTTTTTATTTTTGTGAAAGTGCTAGTGAGATATTGTGGGTGTTTTAGGTGGCTTATTAAAATAAAGTAAAACATTATATTCAATTTAGGAGACCTTTGGATAACTGTGCGGATTTGGAAATTATTTCGGTTAATAAGCCTATTAACATGAAAATAATATCAAAAATTATTAGATTTTAACAGATACAAAAAGCAGTGTCATTTCGCCAAATCTTTTTGATTGTAGACATAAGAACTATGCCCAAATGTTGACCGATTGTCACAAAATTTAATATACTGGCTGGTATTTATATAAAGCTTATTTATACAAAATTTAGTGGCCCTAGCTGTAAAAATTTAATTTATAATTTAATAGCTTTTAACTGGCGTTTATGGCATTTTAGTGATTTCCGGGAGTGGTTTTTATATAAAAGCTATGGTCAAATATGAACCAATTGCTATTGAATTTGATATTCTCACTAATAGTTGCATAAAATTTCTCTGTTCCACGTTAAGTCGTAATAGCTTGCAATTGTATTCAATTTATAAATAGGTTACATGGGCGCCTTAACTAAATGTGAACCGATTTCGCCCATTCTCAATACACGATTTTTTTAACATATGTAAAAGTTTAGCTCTCTAGCTCTTTTCGTTAAGGAGATATCTTGCTTTCATTCTATAGATAAACATAAAAAAGAAGCTTTTTCTTTTTTGAATTCTGTGTTTCCATAAGTTTTTTATATGGGAGCTATGGTCAGATGGTGACCGATTGTGACGAAACTGGCTTAGATTGTAAAATTTAGTGACAATAGCTATATTTTTTGGCATTAAAATGTGTTTTAGTAGAATTAAAGCTGTTTCCATAAGCGTTTTGTATGGGAGCTATGGTTAAATGTGAACCGATTTCGATGAGATTTATGCTGCCTAGCTCTTACGTAAAACTTCTATATACCAAATTTCATTATATTTTGTTATATTTTGTCATTTATTAGTAAATAAGCGATTGGCCTAGACGAGGATATAGAAGAACTATGGTCAAATGTAAACCGATTTTGCCCAATTTCAATACCAAAATTTTTCCAGAAGTGAGAATTGCAGTGACCTAGCTTCTTTCGTTTAGGCGTTATCGTGCTTTCAACAGATAGACGGACAGACAGACAGACAGACAAATAGACGAACTGACAGACAGACAGACAGACAGACAGATAGACAGTTAGACAGACAGACAGACAGACAGACAGACAGACAGACAGACAGATGAACATCACTAAATCGTTATCGAATTTTATAAGGTTTCAGAATATACATCAATTTCGGTTTTTGAGCCAATATTAAGGAAATTACAAACGGAATAACAATCTCATTATACCCGCAATTCTTTTTGATGGTATGTATAAAAAGCAAAATCCTAATAAAATTATCCCTTTAAATATGCTATAAATAATTATTTAACAAACAATTTTGTCTCTCTCATTCGAAATGCATTAAAATTACAACAACATTATTTTAATATTTCTTAAACAAATAAAAAACATAAATTTTATTAAATAACGCAAAAATAAAAATTATTAATATCCTCAAGGAGCAATAAAATATCTTTAGCTGAACATAAAACTAAAACAACATATTTTTGAAATAAAACGTAAACGCCTAAAAATTAATGTTCAAAATAATAAAGATTTTTGAATATACTTTGAAAGAAGTTCATTTAAGCGAGGGAAGGTGTTAGATACATTTTATTACTTTTATGGCTTTTAAAGGATTTTTATGGCTTTTTGTTGGGGTGTGAGTTTTGAATAAAGGATTTTTGCTTTTTTACACCAACTAATCTCTTTTATGTTTTTAAAGCCGGGTAATATATTACGTTTTTGGTGATGTCTATATTTGCTTTTGTCTTTAAAAAAAATTCAACAAAATTGTTGATGTTGTAATGACTCTTAAATTCGTAGAATTTCAAAAATAAAGCTATCAGATTTGGATTAAATTTCTAATAGAGAAATTTTTTATGATTCTAATAACATTTGTATAAAAAACATTTTGGAAAATTTAACCAATGGTACATATGATAGATGTTTTTACTTGTTTATTTATTATTACTCACACGCCTTAAATTAACAATGAGTTATATTTTTTGAAAATGATGCCACAAAACAAATTTTCTATAGAAAAAGATTTCACAAACAACTTTTTTGTAGAAAAATTTATCACAAACAACTTTTCTATAAAAAAAGTTGTCACAAAACAAATTTTCTATAGAAAAATTTGTCACAAAACAACTTTTCTATAGAAAAAGTTGTCACAAAACAAACTTTCTATAGAAAAAGTTGTCACAAAGCAACTTTTCTATAGAAAAAGTTGTCACAAAACAATGTTTCTAAAGAAAAAGTTATTTAACAAATTTTATATATAAAAAGTTGTCACAAGACCACTTCTCTATATAAAAAGTTGTTTCAAACCAACTTTTCTAAAGAAAAAATTGTTTCAAAACAACTTTTCTAGAGAAAAAAATGTTTTAAAACAACTATTCTATAGAAAACGTTGTTTCAAAACAACTTTTCTATAGAAAAAGTTGTTTCAAAACAACTTTTCTATAGAAAAAGTTGTTTCAAAACAACTTTTCTATAGAAAAAGTTGTTTCAAAACAACTTTTCTAGAGAAAAAGTTGTTTCAAAACAACTTTTCTAGAGAAAAAGTTGTTTCAAAACAATATCTCTATAGAAAAAGTTGTTTCATAACAACTTTTCTATAGAAAAAGTTGTTTTAAAACAACTTTTCTATAGAAAAAGTTATTTCAAAATAACTTTTCTAAAGTAAAAGTTGTTTCAAAAAAACTTTACTATAGCCAAAGTTGTTTGAAAACAAATTTTCTGTATAAAAATTTGTTTCAAAAAAACTTTTCTATAGAAAAAGTTGTTTCAAAACAACTTTTCTATAGAAAAAGTTGTTTCAAAACAACTTTTCTATAGAAAACGTTATTTCAAAACAACTTTTCTATGAAAAAAGGTGTTTCAAAACAACTATTCTATAGAACAAGTTGTTTCAAAACAACTTTTCTATAGAAAAAGTTGTTTAAAAACAACTTTTCTATAGAAAAAGTTGTTACAAAACAACCTTTCTACAGAAAAAGTTGTTCCAAAACAACTTTTTTAAAGAAAAAGCTGTTTTAAAACAACTTTTTTAAAGAAAAAGCTGTTTCAAAACAACTTTTCTATAGAAACAAAATGTTTCAAAACAACTTTTCTATAAAAAAAAGTTGTTTCAAAACAGCTTTTCTATAGAATAATTTTCTTCAAGACAACTTTTCTATAGAAAAGGTTCTTTCAAAATAACTTTTCTACAGAAAAAGTTATTTCAAAACAACTTTTCTATAGAAAAGTTGTATTGAAACAACTTTTCTGTAGAAAAAGTTGTTTCAAAACAACTTTTGTATGGAAAAAGTTGTTTCGAAACAACTTTTCTATAGAAAAAGTTGTTTCAAAATAACGTTTCTATAGAAAAAGTTGTTTCAAAACAACTTTTCTATAAAAAAAAGTTGTTTCATTACAACTTTTCTATTGAAAAATTTGTTACAAAACAACTATTCCATAGAAAAAGTTGTTTCAAAAGAACTTTTCTACAAAAAAAGTTGTTTCAAAACAACTTTTCTATAGAAAATGTTATTTCAAAACAACTTTTCAATAAAAAAAGTTGTTTCAAAAAAACTTTTCAATAAAAAAAAGTTGTTTCAACACAACTTTTCTATATAAAAGTTGTTTCAAAACATCGGTCATATAGAAAAGTTGTTTGAAAACAACTTTTCTAGAGAAAAGTTGTATCAAAACAACTGTCACAAAAAAACTTTTCTATATAAAAAGTTGTCACAAAAAAACTTTTCTATAGAAAAAGTTGTCACATAACAACTTTTCTATCGAAAATATTGTCTCAAAACAACTTTTCTATAAAAAAAAGTTGTCACAAAACAACCATTCTTTAGGAAAAATTGTCTCTCAGCTTAACTTAGAAAAAGTGCCCTAACACGTATGATTTATATATATTTTTACTTTTATACTTGTTATTACTCATACGCCCTAACTAAATTTAAAACAAATTTTTTGCATTGAAAATTATGAAGTTTTAAAAAATTTTACAAACTTTTTCTTTTATCATTTTCCATTTCCTCTTTTGAGAAAATTGAAAATAAAACTTCTTTTTTCAAAAAATAAAAGATTATTAAAATTTTCCAAGTGAATTGATTTGCCATATGTGAGGAGGAAAAACTCGGACAATATAACTGATATTATTTCCTTGTACTTTCATAGACAGATGTATTTCTATTCATTTCATCTTTACTACAATATCATTGACATTTTGCAATATATACTTATGCCCCGCAAGCGGAAAGAATAAGGAAAATGTTCAACTTTTATACAAGAAAATTTTAACTTTTCTTGTTTTTTATTTCTGCTTTCAATAGAATCTGAAAAGTATTTTACCTTTAAGTCTTGTTTGATGAAACATACTGATGTGTATACCTATGAGAAGTCTCTACACGTAAGGCTTTTCATTAAAAAGCTACAGTTTTCAAAAGAGGGGAATGTGGGTTTCTAGATATCAACCTGTTTTTATCTGTCTCTATTTGTATTTGTGTATATGTATTTGAATGTCATTTCATTTATGCTTGCATGTGTGTGTAGTTATAGATACTTTCAATGTATGTTAGGACGGGAAAGGGTTTACTGGTATATATTTTATTCTTCACTTATTATTAATAATAATGAACAATCTGACAAAAAAAAGGGTTAAATACATCTTGTCACTGCCCTTTGTTTTAAAACAAAGAATCTTCTAAATTAAAAAAACCGGCTTTAAACTCTGTAACTTTGAAGATGATTTTCGAAATAATTTTTTGTCTTCTATTTTAACCTAACCAAAGAATTGAGGTTTATTAAAGACAAAATTGCTTAGGCACTGGGTTTTATCCAAATATAACGGCTCGTCTATTTGTTGGCTTTCTCTAGTACCTTTTCATTGATGTCAAGTAGTATTTGTTTAGAACAGTCTTTTGTTATTAATCATCATGTGAACATAGCAAAATACAAACGCTTTTATCTTTAAATGAAGATGTTTATTTCAAAAAGGTAAATTTAAAAAAAAACATCTTTTGTATTTAGAGGAAGGAGACTAAACCCTGAAATTAATTTACAAATTAGTAAGGTGATATTAGACTTAGTTTGTAGACAAAATTTTAATGATCTTTAGCATAAGCAATTATATAAAGTCGACAAACATTTTTTTTATTTTTATGAAGATTAAGAAAAAATTTTCTATTATTTTTTCATATATCAAATATTATAATATAATATCCAAAAATTTTATTTCTTTATTTTCAGGTAAGGTTTCCTGTAGGTTTATATAAAGTCAATTCGACTTTAACTTGAAATGGTAAGTATGTTGTTATGTACAGGGAAAATATAAAGGGAATGATATAGTTGTATAACTGTTGGGCTAAGAACTTATAGGCTAATAAGTTAATGTGATTGTAAGGCAAATTTTTCTATAAAAAAGTTCTAGTGAGACAACTTTTTGTATAGCACAGTTGTTCGGAGACAAGTTCTTCTACAGAAAAGTTGTTCTGATACAACTTTTTCTAAAGAAAAGTTGTTCTTAGACAACTTTTTCTAAAGAAAAGTTGTTCTGAGACAACTTTTTCTATAGAAGAGTTGTTTCGAGTTTAACTGTTTTTTAGAAAAATTTTTCAAATTTTTGTATTCAAAATTATTAATTTTTCAAAAAGGTTTCAAGGTTGTTATGAGACAACTTATTCTATAGAAAAGTTGTTCTGAGACAACTTTTTCTATTGAAAAGCTGTTCTGAGACAACTTTTTCTATAGAAAATTTCTTCTGAGACAAATTTTTCTATAGAAGAGTTGTTTTGAGTTTAACTGTTTTAGAAAAATTGCTCTAAGACAACTTTTGCTATGGAAAAGTTGTTCTAAGACAAATTTTTCTAAAGAATTGTTGTTCTGAGACAACTTTTTCTACAAGAAAAGAAGTTCTGAGACAACTTTTTCTAAAGAATGGTTGTTCTAGACAACCTTTTATTTAGAAAACTTTTTCTGAGACAACTTTTTCTATAGAAAAAATGTTCTAAGACAACTTTTTCATGGAAAACATTTCTAACGAAAAAGTCTCATAACAACTTCTCTGTAGAAAAAGTTGTCTCAGAACAAGTGTTGTTCTGAGACAACTTTTTCTATGGAAAACTTGTTTTGAGAAAACATGTTCTTAGACAACTTTTTCTATAAAAAACTTGTTTTGAGACAACTTTTTCTATAGAATAGTTGTTCTGATACAATTTTTTCTATAAAAAAGTTGTTCTGAGACAAGTTTTACTAATAAAAGTTGTTCTGGAAAACTTTTTCTATAGTAAAGTTGTTCTGAAACAACTTTTTCTACAGAAAATTTGCTCTGAGGTAACTTTTTTGCAGAAAAGTTATTCTGAGATAACTTTTTCTATAGAAAAGTTGTTCCGGGATAACTTTTCCTATAGAAAAGTTGTTCCGGAATAACTTTTCCTATAGAAAAGTTGCTTTGAGACAATTAGTTGTTTCTAGACAACCTTTTTCTATAGAAAAGTAGTTTTTAGATAACTTTTTCTATAGAAAAAAGTTGTTTTGAAATAATTTTTTCTATAGAAATAATATTCTGTGACAACTTTTTCTGTAGAAAACTTATTCCAAGACAACATTTTCTACAGAAAAGTTGTTCTGGGACAAGTTTTTCTGTAGATAATTTGTGCTGGGACTAGTTTTTCTACAGAAGAATTGTTTTGTGGACATTTTTTTCTATAAAAAAGTTGTTCTGATATAATTTTTTCAATAGAAAACTTGTTGTTTTTCTATAGAAAATTTGTTCTGAGATAAATTGTTCAATGGAAAAGACAACCTGTTCTATAAAAAAGTTGTTTTGTACATAGAAATGTTGTTCTGAGGCAACTTTTTATATAGATAAGTTGTTTTTGGACAACATTTTTTATAGAAATGTTATTCTGAGACGACTTTTTTTATAGAAATTTCGTTCTGAGACAACTTGTTTTAAGAAAAGTGTTTCCATAGAAAAGTTGTTATGAGATAACATAATCTATAAAAAAATTATTCTGAAAACTCCATTTCTACAGAAAAATATGCTGAGACAAGTGACAAACATGTGACTATATAAATATCTCACAAATATAATTAACTAATAACATATTAAAAATTTAACTTAAAGAATAAAAAAGTTACCTTTCATTAATTAAATACCTCATCAAAAAAACTCAATATAACATTAATTTAAAAATCGTTTTTAAATCTCTAAAAATTTTCCAACAAATTTACTAAACAAAATACAATTATCTTCGCATATCTAAGACTCCAGAATTATATATTTTTTTTACTTTCGTACACCCATAATCGTGTTATCTTACTACGACTATTAATTACTGACATAACAATTAAAATAAATTGAAATGATGCTGCTGTTTTTACTAACAAATTCCTTTGACTCTATAAAATTAGAAATTTTGAAATAATAACAGCAACAACAAGGAAAAATTAACAAAAATCTCTTACCTCTGACAGAGAAGTTAATTTGTTGTAAAGGAAGCAAATGAATTTGAAGTGGTTGGAGGTTTCTTGTTGACATTTCTTACACTTAATTAAACCTAATTGAAAGGTTACAAACTAAGTAACGAAAAATGAATAAGTAAAGAGGAGATTAAGTTAAAAATTGTGATTTGAATTTGGTACAAATAGTAGTTAGTAAATAAAATATAATGTTATTGGATAATTTGAAGGAGGCAGTTTTTACCATTTAACACTTAATTATACAAAGATGAGACATTTTAAGAAGGTTTTCATAAAAATCATATTATAGAGAAATTTGTATAGAAAATTTGTATTGAAATAGTTTTTCTAAAAAAAATTGTTAAACTTTAAAATTTGTTGTCTTTTTAAAGTTACCAAAATTGGTACTTCGGTGCGTATGATTTACATTCGCGTAATTTTACTGCCATAGTCATTATCACTCATGCGAGCTGTGGCCAAAAATACTAATCTGGTTGCGCAGAAGTCAAACATTAAAACTAACAAGTAAGAGTGTTATATTCGGCTGTGCCGAATCTAATATACCCTTGATGGTGGGTTGTTTTAAATTTAGAAATATCTCTCATATATCTACGAGGGTGCAGCTAATTCAAAATGTGGACCAAATTCGAAAAAAGATGTTAAGCTAGTGTGTATTGTTAGCAAAATACTTGGACTAAATTCGGTTGCAGGAGCTTTATAGTTCAACATTTAAAAGTATGTAAGAGGTTTCCCTAGTATTTACTTTGCACAAAATGTAATCTCATAACCTGATGTAGTTTAGCATTAATAGTCTGTTAAATACTTTTCGTTTAGCTTAATATTTAGTTGGGATATACATGTTGATAGTAAACGGGTCTATGTATTTTGTTAGGAGTTCCTAATACCGAGTATAAAGTCTGGGCATTGGTGCAACTTTTATATGCTGCTTGTACCTCCGAATCTTTTTGATTGTAGATATAAAAAGGGGCTGTTATATATGTAAGAATTATAGCCAAATGTTGACCGATTTTACACACTGGCTGATATATGTATAAAGCTTATTTTTACAAAATTTAGTGGCCATAGCTTCTAATTTAATACCTTTTAATTGGTCCTTTGCTACATTGTGTTTGGTTTCCGGGAGTGTTCTTTATATGCAAGCTATAGCCAAATATGGACCGATTCCTATAAAATTTGATATGCTGACCAATAGTTGCATAAAACTTCTCTATTCTAAACTTAGTCGTCATAGCTATTACGATTGTTTTCAATTTATCAGCATTCATGTGTTTCCCGGGGCGGGGTTATATGGGAGCGCTAACTAAATGTGAACCGATTTCGATCATTTTTAGTACACAACTTCTGTTACATATCAAAAATACTTTTGTACAATTTTGTCTCTCTAGCTCTTGTAGTTAAGGAGTTATAGCGCTTTTATCTGACGGACAGACGGACATAAACTGTCTTATCTTTTTGTATTTTTGTGTTTCCGTAGGTTTCTTGTATGGGAGCTATTAACAAATTGTGACAAAATTTTGCACATTCATATAAGACTTTCTTGTGATAAATTTAGTGGCCGGACCTATTATTAGAGTTTATCATTTATTGGCATTCAAATGTATTTATGGTGGAATTTAGTCTGTTTCCGTAAATGTTTTATATGGTTCAATGTGAAACGATTTCGATGAAATTTTATATGCTGCACTAGGCGTATAGAAAAAACTTCCGTACACCGAATTTAGTGGCCATAGCTATCATAGTTTACCATTTATTGGCAGCTAAGTGTATTTTAGGTGAAATTCATACTTCATTTGTTAGCATATAAGCGATGTACCTAGTCGAAGTTACAGGGGAGCTATGGTCAAATGTGAATCGATTTTGCTCAATTTCAATACCCAAATTTTCCAATAAATGAAGCCTATTTTTGCCAATTTGCAGTGACCTAGCTTCTTTCGTATATACGTTATCGTGCTTTTAGCAGACAGGCACGGACAGACAGACGGACGGACGCATGGACAGATAGACAGACAGACGGACATCTCTCAATCGTCTTTGAATTTCATAAGGATTCAGTATATACATATATCCTATATTAAGGAAATTACAAACGTAATGACAATGTCAATATATCCCCCATTGTTTTTGTTGATGGGTATAAAAATAAAGTCTTTTTTATAATAAAAAGATATTGCACTTCCGTAAATTATTTTGCCGTATGGTCCTTCCGTCCCATAGTAACAATATTTTTATAGTTAGTGATAACTGAGACCCTATGCTCCACTGGGAGTCAAGGATAACAGAGGAAGAAGATAACTATAAAAATATAGTTACCACTTTTACTTTAATTCGGAAACAACTAGAAAGCTAAGGCACAAACACGTGCTCATGAGTTGTATGTTTGTTTGTGAGTTTATATGTTTTTTAGTGTTTTTATCCACTTCAATTTTACTTTTGATAGAAAACAAATGTAATTTAATGATATTGCACTCCAATCTTTAAATAATAGAGTCTTTAGTTAAAAGAAAGATTTTTGTAAACTTTTTTTCTTTGTTGATAAAAAAAAAACTTTGTAATAAAACTTAGGCTAACTTGCGATGAAAAGAGATATATCCTATTCCATTTGTAGTTCCAATGAACAGCGAACGATCCTATCATGATTTAGAAATGATAGTGGGAATAACATACAAATACATACATATGTTTATAGATATACAGAACACTAAACATTTTCAAATATTTTATATTTAATATTTTCCTTGTTTAGATGTAAGTAAGTAGGGATTATTACACGTACTTATAATGAACAACGTACAACTTTACTAGTACATACTTTATTTTAACATGGAGCCTTTTCTAAAACTCTGGGTATATGATAGTATACATATGTATTTATATGTATAATTTGAGTGCGTGTCTATGTTTTTTCAGTGTAATACTGCATCTTTCCTGGTAGTTCTATATCCTACCAAACTACACCACTTGTATCTGTCTATTCTACTGGATATAGTATGTCAGCAAGTGTATGTGTGTGTGTATGTGCAATATTGCCTTACATTGGCGCACAAAATGTTGTCATTACACGTTTTCATTCGTGTACTTAATGTTGTTTGACTAGGATCGTGTTTAACTTACAAAATTTTTAAATAAAATTTATGTATCTCTCCGCTATAGACTCGTGCGAGTGCAAAAAATATAAATATATTAAATTTTTTTTCTGTTGTTTCTCTACAAAGCGTTTGTGTTTTAGATCCTTAATGAAAATAATATAATAAATTTTGTTGCTCGCAAGATGATACGTTTTTGTATAACAAATATTTAAATTAAATAAATTAAATTTTATTTTGTTTGCTCGCTCGCGACAGCGAACATTTACAAATTTAATAGTAAATTTTGTTTATTTGACTGGAAGCCTTAAATAAGGCAATCATTTCTTAGAATATTTCTTCTTTAATGTTGGCTTTACTATGGCTTGAGCTAATTAATTTAACGATGATAACTGTCTGGTGCTTTGTTTGGTGTGTCAGGAAAAGTGAAATTTTATTTAAATTTAATATTTGTGACTGGAGCTGAATAAAATTAGAAATTAATGAAGATGGAGGCAAAAATTACAAATCATTTTTTTAAGTGAATACTTTAAACAAAAATATTCTTTAAAGTCAGAATATTTTCTTAAGCAAATTGTTCCCTTGCAAATTGTTCCTAATTGGTACCAAATTTTCTATAGAAAAATATTCCCAAATGGTTCCTTATTTTCTATAGAATATTTTTCCCAACTGATGCCAATTTTCGATAGAAAATTGTCGCCAAATTGATTTTCTATAAAAATTTTTTACTAATTGGTACCAAATTTTCTATAGAAATTTTTACCAATTGATACTAAATTTTAAACAACTTTTAACAATTGGTGCCAAATTTCCTATAACCAATTGGAACCAAATTTTCTATAGAAAATTTTTCCTAATTGGTACCAAATTGTTCCCAATTGGTGCCAAATTGTTCCCAATTGGTGCCAAATGTTCTATAGAAAATTGTTTCTAATTCGTACCAAATTTTCTATAGAAAATTGTTCCCAATTGGTGCCAAATTTTCTAAACAAAATTTTTCCCGTTTGATACTAAATTTTCTATATAAAATTGTTCTCATTTGGTACCAAATTTTCTAAAGAAAATTGTTTTGAAATTTTCTATAGAATTTTATATTGAAATTTTCAATAGAATTTTTTTTTTTGAAATTTTCTATAGAAAATTTTTTTTAAATTTTCTATAGGAAAATTTTCTTGAAATTTTCTATAGAAAATTTTTTTGAAATTTTCTATAGAAAATTTTTTTGAAATTTACTGTAGAAAATTTTTTTTAATTTTCTTTAGAATTTTTTTTTTTAATTTTCTATAAATTTTTTTTTGAAATTTTCTATAGATTTTTTTTTAAATTTTGTATCAAAATATTTTTTGAAATTATCCATAGAAATTTTTTTTGAAATTTTCTATATTTGCTCTAGAAAATTCTTTTGAACTCTAGAAAATTTTTTGAAATTTTCTATAGAAATTTTTTTTGAAATTTTCTATAGAAAATTTTTTTGAAATTTTCTATAAAAATTTTTAGTTGAAATTTTCAATACAAATTTTTTTTTAGAAATTTTCTATAGAAATTTTTTTTAAATTTTCTATAGATTTTTTTGAAATTTTTTATAGAATTTTTTTTGAAATTATCTATAGAACATTTTTTTGAAATTTTCTATAGAAAATTTTTTGAAATTTTCAATAGAAAATTTTTTTGAAATTTTTTATAGAAAATTTTTTTAAATTTTCTATAGAAATTTTTATTTTAAATTTTCTATAGAAATTTATTTTCAAACTTTCTATAGAAATTTTTTTGAAATTTTTTATAAAAAATTTTGTTGAAATTTTCTATAGAAATTTTTTTTGAAATTTTTTATAGAAAATTTTTTTGAAAATTTTTATAGAAAATTTTTTTTAAATTTTCTATAGAAAATTTTTTTGAAATTTTCTATAGAAATTTTTTTTGAAATTTTCTATAAAAAATTTTTTTGAAATTTTCTATAGAAAATTTTTTTGAAATTTTCTATAGAAAATTTTTTTGAAATTTTTTTATAGAAAATTTTTTTAAAATTTTTTATAGAAAATTTTTTTGAAATTTTCAATCGGTATCAACTTTTCTATAAAAAATTGTTCCCATTTGGTTAAAAATTTTCTAAACAAATGGTATCCAATTGATACAAAATTTTAAAGAAAAAATTGTTCAAATTTTTTGATGAATTACCTCAAAGTACTACCAAATTTTTATGTTATCTTCACTTAAGGAACAAAATATCCACTAGATCCTTTTTAATTAAAAAAACGACAATTGTATAACCAAATACAAACAAAATGTTTATTTTTAGAAATTCAGTTTTAAATTTATGCTCAAATTCTTTTCAACATTTTAATCTATTTTGAGGTTTTTACAAGCTTTTCCTCCAACACCTATAAAAGAAATGCCTAACTTCGTTTTTGGTAAAAATGGATATGTATCTGAAAAATACACAAATAAAGTTATTTGCCTAAAAATATATAATAAAATATTCCTTTATTTCATTTAATTTTGTCTTTCTCTTAATTCTACATAACAATGTCACTTCGAATTGTGGTTTTTACAAGACAATCCCCATTACACAAACACACACAAACATACATATATAATTTTAATCAATTCGGACTAGAGCCCAAAAGTATACTCTACAAAGAAAATATAAACAAAAATATGCAGAGAAATACAATTTGTGTGTAAATACAAGAAATATCCTTTAAAACCACATTAAAATAACATAAACTTTCAAAAATCTATTCCCATTTGAATTTGTAACAACAAAAGAATATACAAAAGTAACATCTAGAAATATTTAATTTTTCATAAAAGACTCGAATGAAAGAAAATATAATTGTATGTACAACTTAAGTAGACATTTCATATCAATTACAATTTATGTTAAGCCTGAAATTTACGAGGAGTAAAGAGAAATTTTTTTAAGAAAAATTAAAATTTTTCTGAATTTTGATAAGGATCTATAGAAGGGAAAATGTTGAAATAAAAAGGCTTACTCCTGGAAGACAAAATAATAGAAATTATAAATTTAGGTTCAAGCGTTAATATTTAAAAGACAGAACTGTCAAAAGTCAGTTAAGTTTAATATAAGGAAAAATGATTTCCTTCAAGACCTTTAACTTTAATAATTTTAGGCCAAAACAACAGCCTTATACAAGGTAAAGAAATGGCAAAGATACCAAGGAGTATACAAGGGATATTCGTAATTGTATTGGCAGTCAGGCTATAATGATTTTATTATATATTATTATAATTTTTTTCAAAATATTTGTTTAATTAACATTGAAAATTCCAAATTTAGCAAAAAGGTATTATTTTAATATGTTTAATTTTGAAGATCAAAACTTAGTATAAATCTATGTCAATGGGACTTTTCAAAACAACCAAACAAAAAATTAATGTACGGAGGTGCAACATCTTTATATTGTGCAATCTTCAATCCAATTGAAAAATCTTAACTAACTTCTTGCCACGGTGCATTATACCACAAAATTCACATACGCTTCTAGAACGTCTAACGAAAAACTAGTACTATTATGATGAGCAGAAGTTTGTGAAATATTTGTGTTTTTTGCATAACTATCTTGGACGTAAGAGAAAATGCAGAATATATTAATGTAAATATGTTATTTAAAGAATGTTAGTATTTTTGCTGTTTACTTATGATAAGTATTTTTATACATATGCAGTTATATTATGGTATTACACTCTTATAGGGGTAAATACATATGAAAAAAAATACATTTTTGAAAAATTTCCTACAAAATAGGAAACTTTTGAAAAATTTCCTACAAAATAGGAAACTTTTGAAAAATTTCCTACAAAATAGGAAACTTTTGAAAAATTTCCTATAAAAATAGGAAATTTTTGAAAAATTTCCTATAAAAATAGGAAATTTTTGAAAAATTTCCTATAAAAATAGGAAAAATTTCCTATAAAAATACGAAATTTTTGAAAAATTTCCTAAAAAAATAGGAAATTTTTGAAAAATTTCCTATAAAAATAGGAAATTTTTGAAAAATTTCCTATACAAATAGGAAATTTTTGAAAAATTTCCTATAAAAATAGGAAATTTTTGAAAAAATTCCTGCAAAAATAGAAAATTTTTGAAAATTTTCCTATAAAAATAGAAAATTTTTGAAAATTTTTTTATAAAAATAGTAACTTTTTCAAACATTTCCTTTAAAAATAGTAATTTTTTTAAAAAATTTCTATAAAAATAGCAAATTTTTGAAAAATTTTATATATGAAAACATAAATAATATTACAAAAAAATATATAACTGAATGTTTATTTCTTCTTTGAATGGATCAATCTAAATACTGATTTTGTTAAAAAATACAAACCATATTACAGAAAAATCCACTGCAGATATACGAGCATGTAACCATATCATTTCTATCAGGATAATATTGTACTTAAACTCTACCTCTATTACTTCTTACTTCAAATAGCCTCTTCTAAACTCGTACATCCATTACAGACTTTCACAATAACATACAAACGTTTACGAGTAAACAAATATCTGTGTGTTATTATTCAAATAATGTTGATATATTAAGGATATGAATAAATCCTTTCTTTGTACCTACACTCTACTCCCTTTTCACTTGGAGAATTATGTTGACGATAATGACAAACAGCAAACAACAAAATCTTTTGTATGGAAAATATCTAGAAATTGTCTATCTTTTTTATTCATAATTTTGCATAAATATTTAGCAGCGTTTGCATAAATGCCTTCTATGCTATTTTTATGTTAAACTAAGTACATAACATCTCTACTAATACACCAGTTTTTCAAGTACTCATATTGCCCAGTAGTTTCGAATAATAAGAGACTCCCCAAAACTAAAGAATTGGCAAAAGACTTCAAAATTAAACATAACTGTGGTCAAATTTAAGGCTTTGCAAATAATTTTACAATTAAAGACAACCACAATCTAGTATAAGGCTTTACAAAGGTTTGCAAATAGCTTGTTATTTACATATTTTTATGGTTTTAAAGAAGTACCTTTTTATTAAAGCCACCGGGTCCAAATCTACTATTTATATTTGAAAGAGTTTTTCATATCTAAGCATTATTTTCTTTTGCATCCTTTCAGCTGGGTGTTTGTCTATGTGTGTGCCATGTATATATTGTACAGTGCTTCCCAGGATGCTTAAAAGATAATCCATTTCGGCATAATAAATAAGGCAGTAATTGCAAACTATAAAGCATGCACATACATGCATAAACAATAAATACAAACATGCATTTTTATGCACATTTTCCATTCATATTTTTCCATTTATGCTTACAAAACATAAACATTAAAGTATCATAAAAATTCTCTAGAGTTTTTAAAAGATTTTGCTCATGTTTAAGTAAAGTTTAGTGCATAATAACCCAAAAAAAATAAAAACAGTAAAAACACACACAAAGGAAAAAAAAGTAAAAATATTTTCTTGTCATTTGCAACAATTTTTCTATTAAAACTTTGTAGTCATTAGAAACACCGGTTGCATTCATGAGTAGCTTCTTTAACCTCATAAGAGGGTTTCAAATATTTCTTGTTAATCATTTTGAGTTTTTTTTTTTTTTTGTTATTTTTAGCAAATACAGTTTTTTGTTAAATATTTTGAATTTTTACCAATGTTTCTTCAATATTTTCTAATTTACAGTCAATAACTGAACTTATAGTTAAATCAGTTTATTAATTCTTTTCTCATTTTTAGAAATCTTTTGAAAATTAGCAACAGAAACTTGACTTTGTGAACTAATCAATTGGAACTGATTAGGAAAAAGCATAAATTTTGTATCCTTAGATACTTTATTTATGATTTCTTTGGAACTAACAATTATTTCTTGTTTAATATTTAACCTTAAAGTTGATGAGTATAAAGATAGAATCATTTAGAATGTTTTGCAATTTTATTAATTTTCTTATATGTCAAAATAATTGAATTTAAAGCGAGAAAGCATTTATAGCGTAAAAAAATTTGAAATTAATTTGAACTACGTTCTTAGTTAGCCTCAAAGTATGCAGTACTTTTTAAATTTCTAAGATTTTTAGTTTATATTGACTTAATTGCTACGAAAATGTGTGCTCTTTATTTTTCACCAAGTTAGCATTTTTTTAAATGTTTATCAAATATGAGTCTTTTTTGACTTCACTGCACTATTAAAATGATCGTTTATGATATCACTTATGAGTCAAAAATGATCTCTTTGTGTGAGAAAATGGAACCTTCAAGCGACTCTATAAAACGAGTCTTTAATGACTTGTTTTGCTGATTTTTATAACTAAATACAGTATATTTACTTTAAGAACACGTCATATCTATTTTTAGAACAGTGATGTTGCGTTGATAATTACAGAAATTGATGTTGACGAGACCAAGGATCGAATCTAGGCTGCTGTATATGATATGTTATGATTAGTAGTCGACGTGCTAACCAACTATGCACATCATCCATAATAAGAAAAACTCTATTTGCGGCATTTTTTTATCACCTATAAATAGCTATATTACGCACATTTTACAAGGTTTTTTGTACTATTTTTAACTAGTCGCTTGCTAAGCGTCTATGAGTCTTTTTGTACACTTTTTTGATCACCAAACTGATTGCATACATTTTGCTTTCAAGCAGTCGCTTTCAAGGTATTTTTTTAGTCTTTTAATGGTCTTTTTTGATAACCAAACTGATTAAAATAACATAAAAAACAGTCGTATTAGAATCATCTGCACGATAAGATTTTGACTGCACACATTCTGCAAGAGTTGTTTGTGCTTTTGTAAACTAGTCGTTTTCTAAGCATTTTAATGACTTTTTTTGGAATCTTTTTTAGATCGCCAAGCTGATTAATCAGTTTTTGATCATCTATATGACCCCAAATGACTCATTTTGCTGATATTATCTTCAACAATCACCAAATTGTACTAGTATCAGCAAAGAAAATAAAAAAAATCTATATTGAGACAGTATGGTAAGGTGTGATCCGTGGTTAAAATAGACAAGGTTTTTCTTCTCTGAAATCTCAAGTGGGCGTGAACCCTCCCATATAATTCATATCTTTAAAATGACAAATGTTTATGACCTACCGGACCCATTTTTCTGAAATTTTGACAGTATGTTAAGGTGTGACCTGTGGATAAAAAAGTCAATTTTTTTTAAATCTTAGATGGCGGTAACCCCTCAAATTTAAGGTAAATATTGTATACCACGAATTTTGATGAAACACCATCTGAATTGAATTTACTGAAATTTTAAATGTGGATATATCATTCCTTATAATGGGAAAATTAAAGGCTGGTATTTATATAAAGCTGATTTTTGCAAATTTATGTCGGGTTTATATAACTCGGGTGACTGACGATTGAGTGAAATTTACATGTGATTTGTTATTGTCACAAAAACATAATACATGTAAATTTCACTCACTCGTCAGCCGCTTGAGTTATATAAACCCCACATTAGTGGCCATAGCTGTCATAGTTCATAACTTGATAACATTTGTGGCATTTTAGTGGTTTACTGGTGTAGTTTTTATAAGGGATTTTATGGGAGCTCTAACTAAATGTGAACCGACTCATTAATTCAAGGCTTTCATTTGATAGACAGACGAACAGAAACCCCCATTCTTTTTGGTATTTTGTGTTTCCGTAAGTTTTTTATATGGGAGCTATTGTCAAATGGGGACCGATTATGATAAAATTTTGCACATTGGTTGCCATTGATATACACATTATTTGTGCTAAGTTTAGTGGCCACAATTATTAAAGTTTATCATTTATTGGTATTATGCATTTGTATGGAAGCTATGGATATATATATGTATATATATATATGCTGCCTAGTGCTTATGTGAAACTTCTACATTCTAAACTTTATCATTATAGCTGTTAAAATTTGTCACTTATTAGCAAATAATGAATAAACGATTAGCCTAGGCGAGGTTAAACGGGAGCTATGGTCATATGTGAACCGATTTTGCCCGATTTCAATACCAACATTTTTCCAGAAATGATGAATATATTCGCAAAGTTTCTTTTTGCAGTTTCAATTTTTATTTAGGCGTTATCGTGCTTTCAGGAGACAGACAGACGGACAAACAGACAGAGTGAGAAAGACAGACGGATATCGCTCAATCGTCTTAGAATTTCATAAGGATTCGAAGTATATGTGGGCAAAAATGATATAGTTTTAATTCTTTGAAACCGACTTTCAACTTGAATAATTTTTGTACTCTTAGGAATTCGGAAAATCTATTTACAGATTTTGAACTCCCAAGACTTCAGGTATATTGAACATTATATCTTTGCAGCGCAAATTTGCGCTCCAAAGTGTATTTGGCATGTAAATTAAAAAAAACGTAAAAAATCGAAGCATTCTTTTAATATTTCGTCCTCTTCTTCATTTGTTTCAACATTTGGACCCAAGTCGATGTTCCACGAAATAGACACAACACTTGGGGGATGAATCCACTACACTCTAAATTTTTATTTCGTCACTTCTAATACTACTTAGTGGCTGACAAAATTTGAAACTCGTTTTCGCCTTTTTTTAATTTTTTTCGCATATTTTTCGCCCGCCTCAATGAGTTTCAAAAAACTGGATAAGGATTGGTAGATCTTTCAGTTTTTCATCGTTTGATATATACTCAAAATGTAAATTATTTTGAAAATCCCGGGTTGGAATTATTTTAAAAGTTTAATAAGAAAATTTTCTTAATTCTAAAAAGTATTAAAATCGAAAAATTGTCTACTAAAAATTCTAAATACTATTTTCCTTTAAAAAACTTTTGTATTGAAGAACTTTTTTTAAGAAAAAGTCTTTATCAAAAAATTAAATAATATCATATTATTAAATATAAATTAAAAAAAAAATCTAAAACTCATTTTTATTAATTAATTAGAAAGCAATCTTAATTTCCCAAAAGATATCGATGTGCAAAAAGATCTAATATAACCAAAAAATCTAAACTGTTGACCAAATGAATAATGTAATTTACATTTTATATACTGAAGTATATATACAAGTAATGTTTATCGAATATTTCCTTCTCTTCATATCCATAGATAGAATTTCTTCTATTCATATGCTTTGAAAAAACTTAACCATCTATAGGCCTTTTTTTCTGTTTAACTTTTCTGTGTAGAGTTTGCCCCAAAGAAAATGCTTAATTAAGGTGAAAAAAAGACAATTTTTCAGAAACAAGAAAAAAAAATCTATGATTTGATTAGCTTAGAGAAAATTGCAAACATTTTCTGGGAATATTAATTTGAGATGATAATGTAAAGTAATTTTTTAAAGGCTTAAAGAAAGTATCAACAAAATTCTATACAGTTCTATATGATATGCCTATGATTTTATAGACTTCCTATATTCTTTTCTGCATTTTCCATATACAAACATACACATGTGTGAGAAATCCTTTTAATTTATGCAAAGTCTCTATGCACAAAGTAAAGTTCTTTAAAAATTGTTGATGTTCAAATATTGCTGATGTATGCAGGCTTTTATACACATATACTTACATGCAGTTATTCTGTGTTACATTTTACACAAATTTTTGTTTTGCCTACTTTTCAGAGTCTACTATACGAGTAGTTTTAGTTTTTCCTAATATATTCATGTTAGTATGCATACAAATATGTATGTTTGTGTATGTGCTCATATTCAAAAATTTATGATAAACTAAGCCTCTTACAATTACCAAACAAATATTTCTCTTTCCAAGCAGAAATAAAATGCATCATTAATTTCATTTGGCAACTTTGTCTATTTTTTCAAAAACTAAAAGGCAAAACATACAAATATTGTTTGACCAATTTTTTTGATTTGCTATTTAAGTTTAATTTTCATATTTCATTTTCTGTTTGTTATTTATGAATATGTTATATGGAAGTATAGTATCAAATTTAGAATTGGTAAAAAATCTAAAGCTGAGGATTTTTAAATCATAAATTTATCTAAAAGAAATATTAATAGGTTTCACATAAGCGTAGCCGTAATAATGAAATATGACAGATTTTTAAGTAATTATTTAAAGAAAATAAAATAAACGTATTTTAATCAAAATTTGCGATGGTATAAAACTTTTTAACGAAAAAAAAAAAAAATACAAAATTTAAAAAAATGTTTTTAGTAACACAAATCCCATAATTCCTAAAAAAATTTCAAAAATTTCCAAAAGCGTGTATTTATCTTTAGCTTTTTTGCTCCAGTTGCTTGGCCGCTTTCAGGGCGACAAAGAAGTTTTGCAATATAATTAAAAACATCTTTGTCCATGAAAATTTGGTGCAATTTTTTTTTACGGCTTGCGTGCATTCGGAGGAATTACGGATCAAAATTGGAATTTCCGTAAACAAAAGGTCTAATTCGAGAGACCCTGATACTAACACCGAATAAACTAGAAGATATCTTTTAAGTCAATTATAAATTAAATTCGTCTGTCTGTCTGTCTGTCTGTCTGTCTGTCTGTCTGTCTGTCTGCTTGCCTGCCTGTCTGTCTGTCTGTCTGTCTGTCTGTCTGTCTGTCTGTCTGTCTGTATGTCTGCCTGTCTGTCTGTCTGTCTGTCTGTCTGTCTGTCTGTCTGTTTGTCCTTAACGAAAGGATATAGGTCACTAAAATTTGGCAGAAATATTCTTAATTTCTTGGAAAATATTGGTATTGAAATCGGGAAAAATCGGTTCTCATTTGACCAAAGCTCCCATATAACTTTGTCTAGGCTAATCGCGTATTTGCTAATAAATGACAATATATAACATCTATGACAATAAAATGATAAAATTACGATAAAATTTGGTTTTACATAAGCACTAGGCAGCATATAAAATTTCATCGAAATCGGCTTACAGTTAACCATAGCTCGCATATAAAAAACTTATGGAAACAGCCTAAATTCCACCTTAAATACACTTAAATGCCAATAAATGATAAACTGTATCAGCTTTGGCCACTAAATTTAGCACGAGGAAGTCTTATGTCAATGCCAACCAATATCCAAAATTTTTTCACAATCGGTCAACATTTGTTCATAGCTCCCATATAAGAAACTAACGGAAGCACAAAAATACAAAAAGAAAAGGGGGTTTATGTCCACTGTCAGATAAAGGCGTGATAGCACCTAAACAAAAAGAGCTTGAGGGACAACATTTTACAAGAATATTTTCTATATCTTAAAAAGTTGTGTATTGAAAATAGGAGAAATCGGTTCACATTTAGTTAGTGCTCCCATATAACCCCGCCCCGGAAATCACATTAATGGTGATAAATTGAATCCAATTGTAATAGCTATGACGACTAAATTTAGAATAGAGAAGTTGTATGCAACTATTTATCAGTATGTCAAATTTTCTAGGAGTACAGTAAAGCCCAGACATAAATTACAAGGTTCTGACAGCGGCTTCTAGTACAGGATTTCAAAAAAGGGTATACATAATTAAAGAAATCATTCAAATATTGAATAAACAAAGAACAGTAAACAAACTCAATTTCACTTTGAAAATATAAATTGGTTTTATTTCGAAAAAAAATTTCGTTTCACTTTTTCACTAGAATTTAAAAACAAAATTCATTCCACTTCCGAACCGAATTGGGTTTTGTGACATGGCTAATAAATTCAATATTGTATTCCATATTCTTTGATTTTTACTAAATATTTAGTCAGACGTAAAGTATTTGTGAATTCAATAACCAATACTTATACACATAGAAAATGTGAACAAAACGCATACAAAGGAACTCATATAATTTCGCATGTGGCATGAAATTTGTCTACATATATATTTTTTTCAATGCATGGTTAGAACTTTGTTGCCTTTATTTATACTTGACTACATATGTAGAATTGACTACATAAGGTGTGTGCCAAATAAAAGCTTAAAAAAATGTATTGTGCTTTTTAGATAAGTTTTTCCTGAAATCGTAAGTGCATATTTTATTTGGAACACTCTTTAGCAGCAGTTTCCATGTACATATTAAAACTGAAACAAGCTGTTGGCTATTAATGTCATAATAAATCAGAAAATTTTATTGATAAATAAAAAAAATATATGAAAGCTGCTGAACAAATTTTGTAAAGGTAAAAAATTGTAATAAAATTGTACATAAATAAAATGACTTCAAAGGAAAAAACCCTATTATATTTACAAAACAAATTAAATTTGTTCAAATAAATATTAATATTAAACTAAATTTAATTTTAAAGAGGTAATCTTCACTTATTCTTTAATTCAAAAGCTTCGAAAAGCTTAACATTATTTATAAGTTAAATCTTTTAAATAAGGTAAAGCATAGTCTTAGGCAAAAGGACTGATTTATGGCTTATTAAACTCTTTAAATAAAATTTTTTTTATAACTTTTTGCTAAATCCTTTTAAAATCTTTATATTTACACTCAATTTAAAATTATTAAAATAATCATTTTAAGCACACACATTTAATTTGATTAAAACCATAGCCTACTTAAAGGCTTGTCCCAATTTATTATTTATATTTATCTCTATTGATTTTGTCATTTCAGTTTTATCATATTTATGGCTTTATTTTCTTCTTTTTTTAACAAAAAAAATATTTGCTTTTTGTCTCTCTATGATTTAAGTTTTTATTTAACCAAAAATTCCATTGTTTTATTGTGGCGAAATGTGTATATTAAATATTAATTTGTCATAAATCTTTAAATTCGTTTTCTGTTTTTCTCTGAGGAGTTTTTTCACTGGTTTCGTGTATGCGCCATAAATCATACAACAAATGTCAACGTATATAAAAATGTTTTATTGTTGTCAAAAAATAAATAAGTTATTTTTTAGGTTTTTAGGCTAGGGAAAGGGGAATGAGGCAGGAGGCAAATAAAAAAATATGGCAGGAAAATAAGATTAAGGTGAGAATTTATTTAATAAGATGGCGATAATTTGAGCATATTTTTACAATGAGAGAATGTGATAGAAGACAGTTTACAACAAGAACAAGTCTTTATAACGGAAAAGGAGGGAGTGTAGGTATATGGGAATATAAGATTTAACCAGATGTTAACCCTTAGCGACTCACGTAAAATATTTTTTAACAAAACTATTGGCGTGGAAGATCACCAGACACCATTTCAATGGCTTGCATTTCCAAGATCTGTCTGTCTGTCTGTCTGCCTGTCTGTCTGTCTGTCTGTATGTCCGTCTGTCTGTCTGCCTGCCTGCCTGCCTGCCTGCCTGCCTGCCTGTCTGTCTGTCTGTCTGCCTGTCTGTCTGTCTGTCTGTCTGTCTGTCTGTCTGTCTGTCTGTCTGTATGTCCGTCTGTCTGTCTGTATGTATGTCTATCTGTCTGTCTTTTTGTCTGTCTGTCTGTCTGTCTGTCTGTCTGTCTGCCTGTATGTCTGTTTGTCTGTCTGCCTGTCTGTCTGTCTGTCTGTCTGTCTGCTATAGCTTTCATATAAAAACCGCTCCCGGTAACCACTAAAATGTCACAAAAGCCAGTTAAAAGCTATTACATTATAAACTATGGCAGCTATGACCACTAAATTTTGCTTAAGTAAGCTTTAGAAAAATACCAGCCATTGTATAAAATTTTGTGACAATCGGTCAGCATTTGCTTATAGTTCTTATATGTATAACATCCTCTCTTATATCTACAATCAAAAATATTTGGAGGTACATTTGGTATATGCAATTTTAACGAGGTTTCAACCTGTATCATTTCATTGCAAATACCTTTCGTAACCCCGAAGTCAATAAGATCGGGGATTTTTTTTAATCACTGGGACAATTGTAATTGGTCCGTTTATATCACGTCCAAATTCATGTTTGAGATCGTATGAAAAAAATCGCGTCCTTTATAAGTAACAAGTGGTGGCCCCTAGAAAGTATGCTTCGCATTATAGTTTCTAGCTGCAACAAAGCGGGTTCCAAGGAATTTGTAAAATTCAGTTTTTGAAAACTTTGGGTAAAACATATTGATGAAATCATCAAGTTACGACAAAAAGCGTTAAGATAAATTGTAGCTGCTTGGGGATGATCTCCACAAAAGTCATTATGTAAAAAACTATTAAAACTTATATACATAATTCCCACTGCATTCAAATTGGAACAAGGAGTGGATATTTCACACAATGAGCTACATCCGATTCTATTTTTAAACTCTTTGAAAGGGACCTACGTTTTAACGCCGATTTCGGACGTCAAATGCATTTGTTAGAAAAGTTTTACCTAGCCTAATACTCTATAGCCAGTTGCTACCTAAGTCATGACGTGAACCGCTGTTTTTTAATATTTGAGTTTGGCTGGGCATCGAACTTGAGACCTCTGGTATGCCAGGCGAATGATTTAAAACGTTCTTCAATAAGTATCGCCGATCTGCTGCATGCTCTATCTCTAGGATTCTTAGTATCATGAAGTATATAACCATGAATCTTAAATTGACTTTTTGCCATTAAACGATAATTGTTAATATTTAAAAGAAAATAATATTTGGGATATCTTAAAAGTATGCAACAAATTTTCTTCGATTTGAATTCGGGCCTTATAATTCTACTAAGACTTAATATTATTATAAATAGCGGTTTTTATTATTTTTAGCAAAAATTTTCATACAATTTCTCATAAATAAATAAATTTTAGCTATACATTTTTTTCCATAGAAATATTGACTTTGTAAATTATTTACTATAAAAATGTTTTGTAAAATTTTTCCCACAGAAAATTTTTGTAGTTTTCTTATATAATTTTTCTCATAAATAATTTCAATTAGAAATTTTTTAAATGTATTTTTTTCAATATAAATTTTTTTAGATAAATTTAAAAATTTCTTTATTAAAATCAACAAAATAATTTTTATTACATTTCCCCACAAGAATGACCTCATCTAAAGTGTCATCATTAAAAATTTAAAAACTTAAAAGAATTTACATATTTTCAAAAGCTCTAAACTTTTATTTACAGGAAATGTTTTGTTACATTAATTTAAGTTAATCCCCTAAACTAGATATCATTTTGCTTTTTGTTAATTTCCCCTCATAAAAACCCAATAAAATATTAAGTATTTTCTTTTTTCCTACTTATTTATTCATTCATTCAGTTTTCCTAAAAATTTTCAATTTAAATCATTTTGTTTAGTTATTTAAATATTAAACTAAACTTTATAATTTTCCTTAAAATATGTATGGAAAAGTTAACAATTCTGCCCCTAATATTGTGCTTTACATTAAATATAATTTTGTTTAAAACTTTTTTAAGGAAAAAAAAAATAATAATATAGAAAACCCTAGGACCACCCTTAGCTCTTAACTCATGTTGACCAGAATGTATTTTTTTCTACATAGTTTTTTTAGTTGACTTTTGTTTTTTGTTAATTCTATCAAGTGATAATACAATAATTTTATGGCTTTTTAACGAAACCTGGTAATTTTCATTTAAAATGAGGAATAAAAGTATTAAATGTGCCACGAAAAAATTTTAAAATAAAATAATAAAACATTTAAACTCAGGTTTTGTTTAAACAATTGTTAAAGTATTATGAATAGTAAATTTTATATATTATATATAACAGTTAAGGGGAAAAAAGTAGCAAGCAATATTAAAGTTCTAGGTAAACTGAGTTCATATCCCTTAAGAATTTATTGTACCTATGATTAAATTCGTAGCTTACAAAAGAAAATATGTATATCATTATAGAAAAATATTTCTATCGAAAATGTTTCTATAGAAAAATATTTCTATCGAAAATTTTTCTATAGAAAAATATTTCTATCGAAAATTTTTCTATAGAAAAATATTTCTATCGAAAATTTTTCTATAGAAAAATATTTCTATCGAAAATTTTTCTATAGAAAAATATTTCTATCGAAAATTTTTCTATAGAAAAATATTTCTATCGAAAATTTTTCTATAAAAAAATATTTCTATCGAAAATTTTTTTATAGAAAAATATTTCTATCGAAAATTTTTTCTATAGAAGAATATTTCTATCGAAGTTTTCCTATAGAAACGTATTTTTATTAAATTTTTTTTTAGAAAAATATTTTTATAGAAAATTTCTTTATAAAAAAATATCCAAAATTTTTCTATAGAAATTTTCACAGAAAAATATTTTTATCGAAAATTTCGAAATTATATTTCTTTGTTCTTTTAAACCGTATATTCTGTTTCTATAATTTGGATTTTGATGTTTTTCTTGTATATTTTGTTTTTGTATTTTCTTCCACAAAGCGGCACCTACCGACACACATCCAAATCCTATCCGAATGCTGTTTATACTCACTATACTTTTTTATACATTAATGATCGCGATTTTTATGAAAACTACAAAAAGTCTTCGGCTTCTGGTGGGGGGCATTTAATTTATTTTGCTATATCTGTGCTCTCTACTGTTTAAGTTTTTATCTTAAATTAAAGGGTAAATTATTTTCCAGAATATAGTAGGGCCAGCAACAAATGTTTATTTTACTAAAAACCCATAAAAAATGGGGAGAGATTATTGTTTTAAATAAAACCATATAAAAAACTTATTTATTTTCATGGGGAATAAATAAAACAAAAAAAAAGCTCAATTATTTATGGTAGACTTGTGATAAATTGAAAGTGAATTAGGATAAAAATAAAAATTCTATGCAAAGTTTTTTGTTACCCCCAACACAATTTACTAACCAACTAATTAAATTATTTTATTTTTTTTTTTCATTCATTTCAGGTCTTTAACTATACAACGAAATTTTTAATGGAAACAAAAAGTTAAGCCATCAATTGTTGGCCAATAAAATTTTACTACTGCCCTTTAGTCTAAAACAAGACAAAAGCAGGCAAACAATAACATTTATATGTAATTAAATTAAACATTTAAAAAATAACAAAATAAAATTAATGAGTAAAAATAAAGTTTTATAAAAATTTTGTTTAAGTAAACAATTAATTAACTGTTACAATTATTGTTTTTAACATAAAACATAAAAAATATGAACTAAATAAAAAATCCCTAAAAGTATGCTGTGGAAAAGAAATTTAATTGCAATTAATTTTTGAATAAAATCCTTTATATCCCTAGGCTTTTCTTTAATAAAAAAATTTTCATAATTTATTTAAAAGCAAATAAAATGTCAAAATAATATTAAATTAAACCAAAAATAAATAAGACTTTCATTTTAAAGTAAAATAAAAAAATAAAATAAACTTAAATTAACTCCCTTAAGCCTTAAAATAGGCTTTATTGCTTAAAAACCACTCAAGTGTAAAAAGAAAACCGAAAAAGGAAAACATTAACACTTTCATACACACACACACACACACAATAATGCCTTTAACTAATTTTAACAACTACAACCAACGGTACTATTACAGCTCTTCTTACTCAGAAGATGAAGATAATAAAACAACATCAGCCACATTAAAACAACTACCATTTAGAGCAACTACTACTACTTCTTCTACTTACACCAACACCACCAGCAGCAGCAAAAACACTTTAACTAAAATGCCTGCAAAATATGTTGTTCACACTAATGCCACTAATAAAACACACACAACAACAACAAAAGCAACAGCAACACCAACTAAAGGCTCATCATTGTCGTCGTCGTCTTCGTTGTTGACATCATCAACAACACCTACAATTACAGCACTAGCAGCATCCGCATCCTTATCGTCTTTGTCGTTTTCATCGTCATTAGCCCAGGCTTCGTTTGCATCCTCTTCATCAACCTCGCCCGTCTGTTCGCTAACTGGCGCTATTGCAGTTTATCCACAAATGAAAAAGTATTGCCGTCGTTTTTTATTTGCAATTAGCCTCATTTGTTTACTGCACTCATGTCTATTGTGGAACACCGCTGCAGCTGCCATTTCAAATCGAGGTAAGTCCTTTTTTCTTCTTCTTCTACTTCACTATTACTTTACTTGCTCCAACCACATTTTAATTTATTGAGAGAAAGTTTTTCATTTAAACCGTGAAAAACATTAAAATATTCGTGTTGCCGGAGTAAAGGAAGAGTATTAAAGATATTTTCCAAGACACGAAAATGTTAGTAGAGTATAATAAACAGCAGAAGATGAGGTTGCTAACAACTAAAAGATGTTGTTTATAAGGTTTTCTAACAAGTTGAGAAAAAGTTGTTACACGCAGAGAAATTATATTCGTTATCTATATCTAAAAAATGAAACGATACGATGTTTATTATAGCATAACTATTGTCAGCTTATGAAAATCATCAAACATGCTCTATATAAACAAAAACAACGAATATTCAAACAAACACCTATAAGTATGCAATATCATTAAATACACAACTCTTAGTTTAATAGTGTTTGTTAAATCATAACACATCTCTCTAAATAAATATTAGTTAGTATTTGATTATCAAATTTGGATGTTTTAAGTCTAAAACTCATATATAAATATATAATTCCCACGATATAGCAATTGGAACAAGGGGTACTTCTGCATCCGATTCTATTTTTGACTTATTGAAAGGGACCAGGGTTTTAATTTCCACTCCGAAAGGCAAATTCATAAGTTAGAGAAGTTTTACATAGCCTAATACTCAATAACCAGTGGCTAGGGTTATGAGGTGAACCGCCTTATTTTGAAAATTAATTTTTTTAAGTGGGTATGGCCAGGGATCGAACTTAGCACATATTGTATGCTACGCGGAAGACTAACCTGCCATACTAAGGCGGTTCACATTCCAAAACTCGCAAATGGAAAGTTTCCAGGGGCCAAATTACGGCATTCGATATCGATCGAAATCTTAGATATTTTCAAAACATTTGTATGCATACTTTAGGGATAATCAAAATTATTTAAAAGATGCACAGTTTACTATATTTTTTAAGTTATTTGCCAAAAGATGAACAATAGTAAAAGAGTTTTTATTGAACTATATGTTTTTAAAAACATCCCTAAAGTATTCTTCAAAATATTCGCTTTTAGAGTTTTCGACATCGAATGCGGTAATTTGGCCCCAGGATATTATAATATCATCGAATTTTAACTTAGACAGAGTACCAGTAAGTTGGAAGAACACTTTGCAGCACATTATGTTTATTAAAGATCGGCGTTGGAGGGATCTTAAGTCTTTCCATTGATCAAAGTTAAAACTATAAAACCCAAACCAAATATGAAATACTTTCACACTATGTCAAAGAATGAAAAATGTTTGAGTTTGTTCTTCATAACACTATACAATTTTCTATAGAAATTTTTTTTTATCGAAAAATTTTCTATAGAATTTTTTTTATCGAAAAATTTTCTATAGAAAATTTTTTTTATCGAAAAATTTTCTATAGAAAATTTTTTTTTATCGAAAAATTTTCTATAGAAAATTTTTTTATCGAAAAATTTTCTATAGAAATTTTTTTTATCGAAAAATTTTCTATAGAAAATTTTTTTTATCGAAAAATTTTCTATAGAAAATTTTTTTTATCGAAAAATTTTCTATAGAAAATTTTTTTTATCGAAAAATTTTCTATAGAAAATTTTTTTTATCGAAAAATTTTCTATAGAAATTTTTTTTATCGAAAAATTTTCTATAGAAAATTTTTTTATCAAAAATTTTTTTTTATCGAAAAATTTTCTATAGAAAAATTTTTTTTATCGAAAAATTTTCTATAGAAAATTTTTTTTATCGAAAAATTTTCTATAGAAAATTTTTGTTATCGAAAAATATTCTACAGAAAATTTTTTTTCATCGAAAAATTTTCTATAGAAATTTTTTTTCATCGAAAAATTTTGTATAGAAAATTTTTTTTATCGAAAAATTTTCTATAGAAAATTTTTTTTATCGAAAAATTTTCTATAGAATATTTTTTTTATCGAAAAATTTTCTATAGAAAATTTTTTTTATCGAAAAATTTTCTATAGAAAATTTTTTTTATCGAAAAATTTTCTATAGAAAATTTTTTTTATCGAAAAATTTTCTATAGAAAATGTTTTTTATCAAAAATTTTCTATAGAAAATGTTTTTTATCGAAAAATTTTCTATAGACAATTTTTTTATAGAACATATTTTTAAATAGAAAAATATTTTTAGATAAAATTTTCTTCTATACAAAAGATTTTTCGGAAAATTTTTTTGTGAAAAATCTTCTTTACAAAAGATTTTTCTGAAAATTTTCTATAGAAAATATTTTTTATTGAAAATTTTCTAGAAAAAAAAATTATTAAACAATTGAAAGAAATTAATTTTAGTTGAACCAGAAATTTATGTTGATGGTCGTGGGTTCGAGTCGGGCTCAGGTTCATGTCATAAATTATTTTTTTAATTTATGATTTTTTTCTTTCAATTAAATTGCATGGGCACCGCGATTTACATGTTTTCATTAACTCTTTCAAGTTGATACTAAATTCAAAATTTGCATTAACGTAAAAGAATAAAACAAAACTTGTCAAAACAAAAATCTTTGTCTTCATTACCAGCTGACAGTTGGTTAAAGTACAAAGTAAATGTAGATTAATAAAGGATAGGGATACAAAACATAAAGGAAAAAACTATGGTGGATAAGTTCGTCTAACTGAATCGATCATATGGTCATAGGTGAAATAGAAATGAGTGTTAACATAATTCTCGTTTTCAATTTCGCTTAAGAATTCAGTTAAATAGATGATCTTAACTACTGGCATCTAACAGTTGGTGACACAGTGTGCTGATGAAGTCCGTAGCGGGACAGAAAATGCAGCATTCCACACTGCTAAGTGTCACATAGTTTTTTCAGTATTCCTAAAATTTATTCATCTAATTTAAAAATCATAAATTAAAAAAATAATTTATGACATGAACCTGAGCCCGACTCGAACCCACGACCATCATTATTAAACAATTTTTAAAAAAAAATATTTTTACAAAAATTGTTCATAGAAAATTTTTTTAAATAAAACTTATCGAAAAATTTTCTGTAGAAAATTTTTTTTATTAAAAAATTTTCTATAGAAATGTTTTCTTACCGAAAAATTTTCTACAGAAAAATTTTCTTATCGAAAAATTTCCTTATCAAAAAACTTTCTATAGAAAATCTTTGTTATCAAAAAATTTTCTACAGAAAAATTTTTCGTTTCTATATAAATATTTTTTATATCGAAACATTTTGTATTCAAAAATTTTCTATAGAAAATGTTTTCATAGAACAATAGAATAGAATTTTTTTTAGCGCAAAATTATTTTTCGAAGTTTTTTTATTGAAAAATTTTCTACAGAAATGTTTTCTTATCGAAAAATTGTCTATAGAAACACTTTGTTATCTAAAAATTTTCTAAAGAAAAATTTTCTTCAGAAAAACTGTTTGTTTCTATATAAAAGTTTTTTATATCGAAAAATTTTGTATTAACAAAATTTTCTCTAGAAAATTATTTTTATCAAATATTTTCGTTAAAACAATTTTTTTATCGAAAAATTTTCTATAGAAAAGGTTTTTTTCATAGAAAAGATTGCTATAGAAAAATTTTTTTATCGAATATTTTCTATACAAATTGTTTTCATGGAAAACTTTTTTATAGAAAAATTTTTTAAAAATATATCTACAGAAAAGCTTTTTGAATTGAAAAATTTTCTATAGAAAATATTTTTTTAATTGAAAGATTTTCTTTATAAAAATTTTTTTGAACATTTTTTTTTGAAAATTTTTTTTTATTGAAAAATTTTCGAAAGAAAAATCTTTGAATAAAATATTTTTTATCGAAAAATTTGTATACTTTTAGATGGCCTGAGAAATATAAATTATAATAGAAAACATTTAACTTCCAATTATGTTGCCTACTTTAAGGTGTTTATTAAAATTTAGTTTTTCGGTTATGTGGATCTTCCACAACATCATGTCATTTTTGTCAGGTTATAATAGGTGTGACCGCTCACGAGATCACGGTTCCACAAAGTTTTTTCCCGTATAAAAGATGTCCATTAGGAAAAATTTCACTGCATCTGGTTTGTTAAGGCATCTTGAAATTCGATGAAAAGCTTTTTATTTTAATTCTCATTTAATCTGCAGGGAAATCAAACACTAGTTGGATTGCAATTAACCTTGAATAAAAACTCCCTAAAGTATGCAACACACTATTACTAAAAATTTGATAAAAATCAAGAAATGCTGGCAGACAATTCGAATTACATTTTGTAATATTTCATAAATATTTTATGTTATATGCATTTAGGATGTTCTAGATAAATTAAATGTGCTTTACATTTATTTTTTTTGGTTGATAATTTAGTTATCCAAGTTCCCTGGACCAGAAATTTAAGAAACAATTCAAAATTTTTTTCTGATATTTTATCTAGCTATTTATCTAGCTATTTTAAAGTTTGCAAAATTATTACAAATTTACCAAATCTTGTTTTGTATTATAAAGGTCGTTACAAAGTCCCTAGGCTAAAATTCTGATAGACAATTTCAATAAAATTTTGTAACATAATATTGTAAAGGAATCAATACTTTCATTGTACTTTAATATTTTATGTAAAAAAGCTTGTAAAAATTGAATTAATTTTGAACCGGCTTAAAGTATGCAACAGAAATTTCACAGAAATATTACAAACTACAATGCGAATATCTCTCTGATATATAATTTTAAAAACTATTTGGCAATTCTTCGGAATTCTATGCCATTTTATTTCTTTTATTTAATATTTTATACAAAATTATTATTTCTAACCTTTAACATGGAACATTTTTTATATACAAACGAGTATATTTACAAAATAATATACAATAGTTTACAACGTTTCGAGAGAAAAATGTTAGCATTTAAATGTCATATATTTGCTCAAATACCAAATTATTTATTTTGAGAATTTATAGCCTTATATTTCGCACATTAACACAAAACATACATTATTTATACATACTTAGAAAAATATATACAATTGATAAGTATGTATGTGGGCATGTTTCCATGTTAGTATTAATTTACATTTATTTTTGACATTATCCAAAATTTTAATGACTGATTATTATTTCCTCACTGCATACATACACACACATATTTTGCAAATGTAAAATGATTTTCATCAACGAATTTTTTTGGGAAAACTTTAAACAGCCTAATTAGAGTGCTTTTAGCGGACTGTGCGAAATATCAAATATCATGTTGATTATATTTTGACAAATTAGTTTATGTCATCATTGGAATAATTTTCATTTTATTTCTCATCATTTTAGAAAGATAAATAATGCATTTTCATTTTTATCGTTGACCTGTAAAATTTCTAAAATTGAAAATTGATTGAATGAAGGTCATTTGATACTGTTGTTAGGGGATATGTAGTTACAAATTTTGAATGAATTTTCATTAGGGAGATAACTTTGTTAATATTTAGTTTTGTTAATTTTTTATTTCTTAGATAAGCTTTAATATTTGAATTAATATTAAAAACCCTTATGATATGCTATAGTTTTGTAATGGTAAGTAATTTGTTTCAGAGGAACCTTTAAAATAGGCGGACAATAACAATCTTTCGCTAGGACTGAATTACTTCTACCATTGACCATTTTGAAAAATTTGCTATAAAACTAGTAAATTTTTAAAAAAATTTGCTATAAAACTAGTAAATTTTCGAAAAATTTGCTATAAAACTAGTAAATTTTTGAAGAAATTGACATAAAAATAGGAAATTTCCTATTAAAATAGGAAATTTTTGAAAAATTTCATATAAAAATAGAAAATTTTTGAAAAATTTCTTATAAAAATAGGAAATTTTTGAAAAAGGAAATTTTTCAAAACCTATAAAACAAGGAAATTTTTCAAAAATTTCCTATAAAAATAGGAAATTTTTGAAAAATTTCCTATAAAAATAGTAAACTTTTAAAAAAATTCATATAAAAATATGAAATTTAAAAAAAAATTTCTTATAAAAATAGTAGATTTTGAAAATTTCCCTAAAATTTCCTATAAAAATAGTAAATTTGTGAAAAATTTCCTATAAAAAATAGTAAATTTTTGAAAAAATTCCTATAAAATAGGAAATCTTTGAAAATTTCCCTATAAAAATAGGAAATTTTTGAAAAATTTTCTATCAAAATAGGAAATTTTTAAAAGATTTCTTATAAAAATAGTAGATTTTTAATAATTTCCTTAAAATTTCCTATAAAAATAGGAAATTTTTGAAAAATTTCCGATAAAAATAGGAAATTTTTGAAAAATTTCCTATAAAAATAGGAAATTTTTGAAAAATTTCCTATAAAGATAGGAAATTCTTGAAAAATTTCCTATAAAAATAGGAAATTTTTTAAAAATTTCGTATAAAAATAGTAGATTTTTAAAAATTTCCTATAAAAATAGAAAATTTTTGAAAAATTTCCGATAAAAATAGGAAATTTTTGAAAATTTCCTATAAAAATAGTAAACGTTTGAAAAATTTCCTATAAAAATAGTAAATTTTTGAAAAATTTCCTATAAAAATAGTAAATTTTTGAAAAAATTCCTATAGAAATAGTAAATTTTTGAAAAATATCCTATAAAAATAGTAAATTTTTGAAAAATTTCCTATAAAAATAGTAAATTTTTGAAAAATTTCCTATAAAAATAGTAAATTTTTGAAAAATTTCCTATAAAAATAGTAAATTTTTGAAAAATTTCGTATAAAAATAGTAAATTTTTGAAAAATTTCCTATAAAAATAGTAAATTTTTGAAAAATTTCCTATAAAAATAGTAAATTTTTGAAAAATTTCCTATAAAAATGGTAAATTTTTGAAAAATTTCCTATAAAAATAGTAAATTTTTGAAAAATTTCCTATAAAAATAGTAAATTTCTGAAAAATTTCCTGTAAAAATAGTAAATTTTTGAAAAATTTCCTATAAAAGTAGTAAGTTTTTCAAAAGTTTCCTATAAAAATGGTACATTTTCGAAAAATGTCCCATAAAAATAGTAAAGTTTTGAAAAAATTCTTTTAAAAATAGTAAATTTTTGAAAAATTTCCTATATAGTAAGTTTTTTCATGATAATACAATGAACTCCATAATCCAAGGGAGTCTGATTACCAGACTATCACACTAACCTAGCATTAACATGATTAATCTCAAAATTCCTAAAAGTATATAAAGCCATCTTCTTTTTTACAAATATTATAATTACTATTTAATTTTCTTACAGCCTACTTAAGGCTGCACTAAACAAACCAAAATTATTGCCTACTTCAAGGCTGTAAAAAATATAAAAATTTTATTTTTCACTTATAATATCAATTACTTTAATAAATTACAAACAAATAAAAACAATAAAAAAGGGCTATAAAATTAAATTTAACACATTTTCAAACCTCAATAAACATAACCATAAATACATATATATTTGTTTCATAAAATAAATATATTGCAAATTGAATTCAATGTAACAACCAAAAAGCCATATACAAAACTCTGATGTCCACGGCCCATACAGTCCCGTTTTCGAAAATGCCAATAAATACAAATCATATTTTTATAGACTTGCAATTGAATTGAATTCATATAATTTTTATAAAATCCATTTATACGATTTTACTTTCTGGCACTCAGCTTTTTAATGTAAAATGTATAAGAACATGAAGATCGAACTAAAGCATATGTATTTGTTGAATCTTTTATATTAAACGAGTATGAGTGGTAAACATTTTTATATTTATTCGTTATACTATTTATGTTTGTTATGGCATAAATGTAAGAAATGAAAATGGTTTGGTTATATTTTTTTTATTGTTATCATTCATTTTTCTTTTCTATTTGTGTAAGATTTTAAATGATTTCACTTGAATTTTTTAAAAGACAAACAGATTGTAGTAGTATTACTGAGAGCACAGTGGGGTAAGTAGGGTAATAATGTTAAAGTTTTTGTTCTAATTATTATTTAGTATTATTGTCTGTATGAAACTAAATTTATGGTTTTATATCCAATAATTCAAAAGAATAAATTGGTTTAAAAAGTACCAAAAATAGCTTTTATACTTTTATACCAAAAAAGTACCAAACATATGTATTATTTATGATACATGTCTGTCTGTCTGTCTGTCTGTCTATCTGTCTGTCTGTCTGTCTGTCTGTCTGTCTGTCTGTCTGTCTGTCTGTCTGTCTGTCTGTCTGTCTGTCTGTCTGTCTGTCTGTCTGTCTGTCTGTCTGTCTGTCTGTCTGTCTGTCTGTCTGTCTGTCTGTCTGTCTGTCTGTCTGTCCGTCTGTTTGTCTGTCTGTGTGTCTGTCTGTCTGTGTGTGTGTGTGTGTCTGTCTGTCTGTCTGTCTGTCTGTCTGTCTGTTTGTCTGTCTGTCTGTCTGTCTGTCTGTCTGTCTATCTGTCTGTCTGTCTGTCTGTCTGTCTGTCTGTCTGTCTGTCTGTCTGTCTGTCTATCTGTCTATCTGTCTGTCAGTCTGTCGTTCCGTGGAATTGATGTAAGATTTTTGCAGAGGGTGGTTATAACTGCTTTTAACGATTTCTTATAGAATGTGAGGAACAAAATTGCAATAATTAGAGCTTTCTTGAAGTCTCCTATTAGTAGGCAGCGGATTTTAATCAATTGCTTTTAAATACCATCTTTCGCCTATTTATCTCCTATCAATGCCATTACATCCCATTGTAAGCTGTACATCATTCATTTAAACGTTTATTTATACATGCTAGAACATATGTATTGATGCACATGCATACATACATAGATACATTCATACATTCACATAAACAATGTAATGTAAACAACAGTCCAACAAACATATAAAATTGAATACATTCATAAAATAAACGTGCCTTTTTGCCAACCGGAAGGAACTAAAGAAGATGTACAAAAAACCAAAACATGTTAAGGGAATTTCATCATCATCAGTATCACCAGTTACAAAACATTCATATCATATATTCATTCATTCATATGTGATACATATTCGGTTGAGGAAGGAAAGGAAAAAATAATAACTACGAATTTCCAATAAAAATAAACTATTTATTTGTTATTGTGGTGGGTTTTTTTTTATCATTTTCTTTCTTGTTTTGGCCATAACCAAAGTAATACAGAAAAAAAACACACACATAGCTATTTATATTTTTATAACGTTATACCAACATAAATTTCCATCAGGCTTTAGGATAAAAGTAATTCCCAAAAAAAAAAACAGAAACAAAAAAATCTGTTAGCAAAACAAAAAAAAAGGAAAGCAAAAACTACCGAAATTATGTGCATATCAAAATAACAGCTATCAAATAAAACGAAACAAACCTCAAACACTCCTGAACATACACACATACATACATACATGAGAGTATACAACTACCAACAAATTTTACATTAATCCTTACAAATTCTGTTTCCTTTTATTCATCCATATACATACATACATAACATAAATATACACATGCGAATAATATTTTATGCATAAATAAAATCACTCAAAAACCCTTCAAACAAAAAAGCGCGTAACTTGAAATCTGTTGTCTGAGTCAAAGCCACGCATATAAATTTTCGTTCCAATTTTTTTAAGAATCATTGTTTTTTAGAATCATTTTTTTTTCTTTGATTGTTCATGGGAGTATGTTCTTTGTGTGACAGCTGTGTTTTTGTAATTTGCCTTCAATATTTGTTTTTGTCATGTTTAGCAGTTTTCGATTTTTGTCTGAAACATTTATTGATGGTTGTCATGATTATTTTTACATTTTTTTTGTTGTTGTTATATGTAGGTTTTTTAGTAGACACATTTTTTAAATGCGTTCTAGTTATATTTTAAAGAAATGCTATTTGACTTATGTATTTATATATATGCTATGCCCTACATTAATATTAGTAGTATAGAAATATTAGTATCACTATGAATGAATTTTTTTCTGTCAACAACTCAAAAGTAGAAGACCCTACTGACTGAATCTAAAATTTCATGGTTTCGGAACGGACATAATCTTACATGGTAAACAGCAAAAGATAGTCCATATACTGATCTCATTGTTTAACAACCTATAAAAACACGCATCCCTAATATATATTTGGTACTAGGATGGATACTACTCATTTCCAATACATGAGTGTATTGCACAAGGATCCCAATTTATTGCAATTAGCTTTTATTGTAATTAATAATTTTTTGATAAAAACAAAAATTTTTGGTAGGGACAACCTTTTCTACGATGAGCTTTGATGGTTGGTTAGGCTTGACAGATCGAAAACCACGCATTATATCTAATTTGCAATACAAATTAAATACGAATTATAATTTTGTTTAACAATAAACTTTTGCTTATTTTAAACATCTTACCCCACTCTTCATAGCCTTCTGCCAACCAAATTATTTGTGTTTATTTTTGTTCAGTCGATAAACTGAACTTTTACCTTTGATTGACAAAATAATTCGTAATGATTGTGTTTGTAAAATAGGTAATAATGCGAGGTTTTCGAACTGTATGAAAGTGGGAATACTCAGATCCCAAACAATACAAGCGACACAGTTCAGTTCATGATTAAAATGATCATGATTAAAATAGAGATTAATTTTTAAAAAAATTTAAAAACTGTGTTTATTTAATATCTGGTGAACAAAAACCAATATAAAAATACGGGGTGCATATTCGGATTCATAGCCCAAATAATATTGTAAACAGCTTTTGATTACTTAGATCCAAAAGCGTGTATACTTGTGTAAGTTGATACAGATTTAATAACCCTAATTAATCCTTAGACCAGGGATGACCAAAGAGAGGAATGTGATTGTATTTGTGAGCGAAAGAGAGGATACACAGGCAAAAGCAAGAATTGACATAAATTTGGTTGTTTATTTCTATTTTATTTCAGTTACCGCTGAACCAGCGTGAAATGAACATGCGGAGGAGTATTGATCTTTTTTTGTTGTTTTTATGTAAACAAAAATTATTTTCTTTTGTTTCTATAAAGAAAACATTACTTTTTAGAAATGTATATTCAGCATAGTATATTTTTTTATAAATACAATTTAAAAAACTTACTTTTTCTATAGAAAAACTTACTTTTTCTATAGAAAAACTTACTTTTTCTATAGAAAAACTTACTTTTTCTATAGAAAAACTTACTTTTTCTATAGAAAAACTTACTTTTTCTATAGAAAAACTTACTTTTTCTATAGAAAAACTTACTTTTTCTATAGAAAAACTTACTTTTTCTATAGAAAAACTTACTTTTTCTATAGAAAAACTTACTTTTTCTATAGAAAAACTTACTTTTTCTATAGAAAAACTTACTTTTTCTATAGAAAAACTTACTTTTTCTATAGAAAAACTTACTTTTTCAATAGAAAAACTTACTTTTTCTATAGAAAAACTTACTTTTTCTATAGAAAAACTTACTTTTTCTATAGAAAAACTTACTTTTTCTATAGAAAAACTTACTTTTTCTATAGAAAAACTTACTTTTTCTATAGAAAAACTTACTTTTTCTATAGAAAAACTTACTTTTTCTATAGAAAAACTTACTTTTTCTATAGAAAAACTTACTTTTTCTATAGAAAAACTTACTTTTTCTTTAGAAAAACTTACTTTTTCTATAGAAAAACTTACTTTTTCTATAGAAAAACTTACTTTTTCTATAGAAAAACTTACTTTTTCTATAGAAAAACTTACTTTTTCTATAGAAAAACTTACTTTTTCTATAGAAAAACTTACTTTTTCTATAGAAAAACTTACTTTTTCTATAGAAAAACTTACTTTTTCTATAGAAAAACTTACTTTTTCTATAGAAAAACTTACTTTTTCTACTTATTTTTTCTATAAAAAACATGTCTTTAAGAAGGTTTATCATGTTTTTATTACTAAAGAAAAAGTTTGTTTTCTTTAGAATATGTATTTTTTATTTAGAAAACGTTTTTTTTTCTTTTAAAAACATGCTTTTACATAGAAAAAAATTTAAGTTTATTTTTCTATAAAGAAAATATAAACGTATTTTTGACTAAAAAAAATTAAATATTTTCTATAAAAATGATTGAATGTTTAGCGTAAAAATAATTATTCTAACATTCAATCTCACAGTGTATCTGAAAAAAACAATAACAAAAAATACAAAAAAATTAACAAAACTTATAACAGTCTCCACGCTTGTGCATCCGTCAAAGGTTGAATGACGACTAAATAAATGAGAATAAGAAAACTTCTGGCAAGCACTTGCTTCGTGGTGGTCGCGCCTGCCTTAGACTCAGACCTGCCCAAAAACACATACATTAATATTTGCATTTGCGGTAAACAGCTTTTAAAGCTCTTACGGTCAGATTTGCCAGATTTAAGTTTTTCTTCATATATTTAAGTATTCTTCATATATACAAGCAAAAAATAATAAGACTTTCCAAGGACAATTTCACGTAAGTGTGAGCTGGACAAACGTAGTTGTCCCAAATAATATTGTAAACAGCTTTTGATTACTTAGCTCCAAAAACATGTATACTTGTGTTATTTGTTACTGATTTAATAACCCTAATTTATCCTTAAACTGAGATCTGTCCAAAAACACATACATTAATATTTGCATTTGTGGTTAACAGCGTTTAAAGCTCTTACGGTCAGTGTTGCCAGTTTTTAATTGTTCTTCATTATAATCTGGCAGCACTGACTTTGAAATGATCACTGAATTTGCAAAGACAATTTCACTTAAGTGTGAGCGGGACAAACATATTTGCATCTCACTTGTAAATAGTGTATCGGTGTGAAAGCTCAAAAGCTCTTTTGTAAAACCTAGCACATTGTGCTGTTTTATTATTTTTCAGCGATTACAAGTAACTCCACGAAAACAGTGTCAAACTATTTTTGGTATAAAAGTTGGTTTCTATTTAGTATGAATATCAAAACTGACTGTAAATCACCAGTTTATATATATGGACCGAAAGCTTTAAAGCTCAAAAAAACGAAAATAAATTAACGTATCTCTGTTATCTTTTAACCATTTGAAAACATGAAGGTCTTCTTCTTCTGTTATCCTTGACTACCAGTTGAGCATAGGGCCTCAAGGTTTCATTCATCAAGATGTTCTGGCATAGATTAGGCAGCTCCAAAATCCTTGTGCCAGCTGCCGTAGCAGGGGGATTTCTCGCTTGATTACCCCTTGGAGTAGTATATTCTATAATGTTGTTTCTTTCCATGCTTAAAATATCGTAAGTGCTAAGTCGATGGATGATGAGTCCAAAGACACGAGCCACGTTTGTAAAGCGAGCTGTTGGATCCGAGACAGACGCCCGCTTGTAGCCGCAACTAACATGTTGAACAGACGCTACAGTTTTGTACATTACCAAGTACAATTATTTTAGACCCTTAGACCAAACACGTTGGAATGGCTCAAAGATAACTCCCCCTCACGTTAGCTCTGACCTAGAATCCCACTCGGATTGTTTACCGCATCTTCAACTAGGATGCTCAGGTTTCCAGGATGTACCACGAGGAGGTGTGAGTAGGAATTGAATACAGTTATTACCTGTTAGACGGACACCCAGGCAACAACTGCATCCCATTTGCATCCCTTTATATGAAAGTACTTCAATATAACTTTTAAAAGCTTTTAAGATTTATAAACTTTTGAAGCTCAAAAGTATAAACTAATGTGGGCTTTATATAACTCAAGCAGCTGACGATTGAGTGAAATTTACATGTTTTTTGTTATTGTAACAAAAACAAAATACATGTAAATTTCACTAAATCGTCAGCCGCTTGAGTTCTGTAAGCCCCACATAAATATCTCTGTTTAACGAGTTACGATTGTAATTCAAATTACATTAAGTAAAAGTAGTTAAAAATACCTTTAAGAAGCTTCTGGTTTGAAAGTTATAGACATTAAGAGCTTAAAAATATAAATTTATATATATTTTTTTCTTATTAACCGATTGTATCAAAATGTATATGAGAGTGCTCCAAAATAGCTTTCAAAAGAGATTCCAGACTACTTATTAACCTGTTAAGAAGCTTATTATTTTAGATAGGTCAAAATAGGTACAGTGCAAAGACTGCCGCACAGTGGTTTACGGACGCTTTTTTTTTGGAAATAATTCTGTAACTTTTGAACGACTGGAGATATTTGAATGAAATTTGGCATGGTGATAGTCAAGGAGTATTCGAGTTGGTTTTCAAAAGCACTGGCCCATGAGGGGTCGGGAGAGTGATTGATGGACCTTCAAAGTTGGTCACCTCGGGTGTTCGACTTTTTTAAAAACTCGCCAAAAATCCATTTATGAATGGATTGAAAAGAAATTTTAAACTTAAGTTCTCCTTCAGAAGGTCTACAAAAAATACGCTTACATGTGTAGGTTATCTCCTTTGGGTTTCGAGATATTTGGATAAAAAGGAATTTTTGGGTTGATTTTTTACCTATTTTTTTAAGCTTTTTTTGATCTGGACGCATCTGAAGATCAAAAATTTTTTAAGAATATTCGTTAAAATTGTAACAACATTTTTAATAATTTTTGTGCAAGTTGGTTATAGATATCTTCTTTTGTTTAAAAGTTAAAAATATTCAAAGTTGAAACTTAAAAAAAATTTCGCTTTTTTTTTGAGTTTTTCCCTAAAAGATAGCTATATTTTTTCACTAATAAAAAAATATTTTCTTTAGAAACATAAAAATATTTTTAAAGTTTTTAAAACAAAACATAATGAGAATGCGTATAATACAAACTTCTCGCTACTTGGACTTTTGGTCCTCGCACATGCCCTCTCCAAAAAATGCCAATTTGTAAAAAAAAATTTTGGTTTAAAAAAAAATTTCTCGAAAGGCAAAGGGCAAAGCACCGATTTGAAAAAAATAATAATGTCCATAGTTTCTAATATATCTGTTATTGATTGGAAAAGTTTTTTTTGAAACGAGCTGCAAATAGAGTCAGTGTTGCCATTTTTGTAAAAAAACTAATTTTTTGAAACCCTTTTTTCCCGAGTTGGGAATTGGGGAATTTTTTAGTAAAAATTGGGAACTTTTTTTAGTCTATTGCTTTTAGATCTTATTGGTCTACATGACTACAAATTTTCTTTGTGATATCTTCATCTATGTCATTTCTACAAAATATCAAAAATTGAAATTATTTTCCTTCTAAAAGTAGAAAAATAATATTTTTTTGTTTTACCATACGAAGTGTAAAAATATTAACTCATTTAAAAAAGTTTTTTAATTTGTGTTCATCACCTGGACTTTCCCAATCCAATGATACTAAACACGTGTATCAAGCTTTAATACATAGCCTTTAAAAGCTCTGAAAACTTTGCCTCCCATAGCATTTTTTAGCTAAATATTGGAGTATTGGAGAGTTAATGGTGCACAGTGGTATTAACTCAGCAATTTCTAAACAACTAGACGGATTTTGACAAAATTTGGAACGTCAATAGAAGAGGTGTCAGGCTTTTAGATCCATGTTTAAGGACGTATTTGTCGGTAGCACAGTGGGCTCTACAGTGGGCCAAAGTTGCCTACCTCGGGTATATAAAACATTTGGTTACGTATAACTTTCCTCAATTGGGTCCGATCTAAAAGATTTTTACGTTTTCGAAAACTTCTTAAAAAATTTAGAAAAAAATATGCTTACTTTACTACCTTATCTCTTATAGTTTAAGAGATATTTGACTCCATAAAATTTTAGTATAATATTATGTTACGTCACTTTGGTCCTAAAAAAGGTAGCTTTGTGGTTCCAGCAAGGAATAGTGTAGAATACTAATGAATTCGATATTCTATATGTTAATATATTTCTAACCCATACTTTTTTACCATAGCCTGAGATTTTTGCTATGGTTGAAGTAGGGTATAAAAACGAGGTGTACTTCAAAAAAATACAAAAAAATACTAAATTTAATTTTCAATCACTTCAACTCATATTTCTGCCTTGTCTATTTTTATTTATTATTAAATTTATTTCGTCTAACGATGTTTTTGCGTTTTGCACGTATTATTTCTTTGCCAATACAATTCAATTCTATTTCTAAAACGGTGACGTTTTAGGGCTCGTTTTTTTTTTTAACACAGACATTTAAGATAGAACAAAATAAACGTATTGCAAAATATGACATATAATATGAATTCTAAGCTTATTTTTAGTTTAGAGCAAAAAATAAAAACTTCGAAAACCAATGTTTAAATATATTTGTAATCAATTGATATATGTAGACGTTCACACCAAAACGTAATAATTCTTAGTAAATTGAATTAGTAAATTGAAAAATAAATTAATATTTTACTTTAAGTTGTTAAAGAAAGTCCATTTTTAAAACGTTTTTATGGAGAATTTTTTGTTTTACTATTTCATTAAATTTAACTGCCGATACCAATGTTAAGAGTAAAATGTCATCATTAACTCAATGTTTTAAAAAAGTGAAATTGTTACGTTTTGTTGCGAACGTCTACATATACTAAAGCACTAGAAGAAGGTATAACCAACTAAATGTTAAAAAAAAACAAGTGGAAAAACACAAAAAACAGTTGAATATTTTTGTTCTAGCTACTGTTAGTTTTACCGTGCAACATATGGATAAATGAAATCTATAAATGGAAATTGAAAATATCATATTACCAAGAGATTTGTAAGGATATTATGGCAAATACATTCATACAAGCAAAAACAAATGAAAGAAAATAAATATTAACAAACATGAATACAAACATACATACATATGTACTTGTACTTATATGAATAGACAAAAATAAAGCATACAATCAGGCTAAAAAGTAAAAGCGAGGAAAAATTTACAAAAAAAACTTTAAATGAAAGAAGATGAATAGTATAAGGATTGGAAAAGCTTTTAAGCTACGTTATCACACCAAAAACTATTCAATACATTGATATCTATAAATAAAATGACAAAATTTTCTTTATACAAGACATATGAATGCTTGTTTGTCTGCGCTTATATTTTATATAAATTTTTACCACATGTTTTTTCATGTTTAAATTTTTGTTCTTCTTTGTATTGTTGGTTGGTTGGCTTTAATTTTCATCTCTAAATTTTTCTAACCATTTGGGTATTGTTCTGTGATTGTTTTGTGTATTAGTTTAATACATATTATTTTTTTCTATTCACATTTTATTGTCTATTTCCATTGGAATATTTGCACCTAAATCTTTATGTTTGAGCGTTTTTTTTTTCTCATCGGTTTATCTTTCATAAATAAATAAATCAAATTGTTCTATAACCAGTTGTTGTTCAAGTGTGATTTAACCACAGATACCACCAAATTCGGGAATATAAAATAACGAAAGTTTGCATAAGAAAATAATGTCAATTAGACTTAACATAGTAAATAACTTTTGGGTATTTCTTTATGGTAATGAAATGGATAGATAAAATCTATCTGAAAAGTAGGCCATAAAGAATTCAAGAGGGAAAATTAAATGAAGAAAATATTTATATATGTATGTACATGTTACTTTGGTTATCTTCAAACTATTTTCCTCTTTAATATTTTTGAAACATTTTTGTTGATGTTTTCGAGTATATTGACTAAATACAAAACTTTATTTGCAATAATAAGCAACTAGGTCACATATTTCAATGATTCTCGATACAGACAACAGTAAATCTAAAAAGTTCTAGGCTAATATATATAATATCCTAGTTCAAAATCCGTTGCCATAAGCCTTAGCATATGCCTTAGTTTCTGCAATTACTTTATAATCGGCGCTTAAATTAGACCATATCTGGAGACTTCGGCTGTTGCAAAAACTGTTCGAAGCTCAATTCGAACAGTTTTGTTGTTACTTTCAATGATATGCGGCACGGTGTATTGTCTTCTTTAAATTACGCCGTTTTGCCACGATTTCATCCTACAAATAATATATACGACTATTGTATGAATTTCAACATAACCTATCAAAATTGAACTCTGGTAGAGCCTTGTTTCATTCATTTTCACGTATATCGAAAAAATATTTAAAAATTTTACATTAATTAAGATTGAGTAGTTTAAAATCAGACTCCGGTGTGAAAGAAGCTTTGTTTTATCTTTTGTCATATATATCGACGCAAAAATTCTTATCTATTACTATTAAATAGATCCAAACATGTCTCTAAATCACCATTATTTTCTTGCAGTTTTTAATAAATATTCCGCACTTTCCTTTGATATATTTAATAAATGAATAACAGTGAAGGGCACTAACACATACGTATGATGTAAATTTGCGATTGTACTAGTAGCAGCAGATAATTATGTTTCATAGCGAAAAATAAAATTTGTATTGGAGAGCTTGCAAGAAACCTGAAGCGTCAAAGTATTGCTATGTGTATGGCGGAGCATATTTGCCTATAAGATGTTAAAGCCAATGAATTTTTCGCCCTTGGCTGATTTATAGTCTTTGTTCGATTACTACCTATTCAAAATAATGAGTATATCGTTGGTCTCATGTAGAAAGGGTCTAACTCACACTTTCGAAATTGTTTGTTTTTTTTTTATTCCAATGCATTTTACGCAAATACACCTCCTCGTAAAAATTAGTGGTTATTTAAGTTATTTTACAAAAAATCTTAAAAAAATATATTTTTAAAAGCCCTTTCTCTCCAAATTATATGTCGTTGCATCAATAAATAATAGAAAACTTTCTAATCTTAGACATTTCGGTTGGATGTAAAATGACTTCTTATATTAAACTTTTGTCGAAAACATTTTTCGGAAAGTAAACTTTCAATATTAAAAACTTTCCTATAGGTAACATTCCAAAAAAAAACTTATTATTTATCTAAAGTTTTCTTATATAAAACTATCGATGTAGAAATGTTTTCTATAATTAACTTTTAATATCCAAAGATTTCTTATGTAAAACATTTGTCATCAAAATATTTCAGATAGCAATGAAACTTAACCATAGAAAAATGTCAATATCAAAATAATGTCAATATCAAATAATGTCAATATAAAAAAACTTTCAATATAAAAGCATTCCTATAACTTTTGGTATAAAAAGCTTTTAACTAAAAATATTCCATATCGAAAGCTTTCTGAAAAAAAATATTTTCTGTATAAAATTTTCGATGTTGAAAGGTTTTCTATAATAAACTTTCAATATTGAAAGATTTTCTACAGAAAACTTTCGATATCCAAAGATTTCTTATATAAAACTTTTGTTGTCAAAATATTTCAGATTGAAAACCTTTTATATTAACAGATTTCCTAAGGGTAACTTTTAATATAAAAAGCTTTCTAAAAACATTTCATATCAAGAGCTTTCCAATTTAAAAATAAAAATATCAAAAGATTTCCTATATAAATCTTTCGATATCGAAATGCTTCCTAATAATAAACTTTCGATATGGAAAGAATTTGTATACCCTTCACCACCATAGGTGGAAAGGGTATTATAAGTTTGTGCTGATGTATGTAACGGATAGAAATATTTGTCTTAGACCCACTTTTTAGTATACCAATAGGCTTAGTAGAATCACTTTCTGAGTCGATTTAGCGATGTCTGCCCGTCCGTCCGTCTGGCTGGCAGGACCCCCACGTAAACCTTGTAATCAAACTACAATTCCCAATTCTAAAGATAATTTGATGAAATTTGGCACAGATGATTTTTTTTCATGGTGGGACTATGGCTATTGAAATTCGTCAAAATCGGTCCATTATTTATGGTACCTCCCCTAGGTCCCACTTCCCAAAATTGATATTTTGGCCACAAATATCAATATTTTTTCGGTCCACGCACTAACTGAGACAAAAATCACTAAAACGCTCGTAAATCTGAAAATAATGAGAAATTTTTTTTGCACACGTAAGTGCAAATCAATTTTGCCAAATTTCGAGATAATCGGTCCACATTTGACCCTAACTCTCATATAAGTCCAAATTACGGAAACTGGTTAAATATATAAATTTGAGAAAATGTTTGTATGATGGCAAAATTTAGCAAATATTTGTCTTTATAGAGGAAAAAGAACACCTTTGACCTTTGAGGTGAAGGGTATCGTATGGTCAGGCTGGGCCGACTATAGCACTTTCTTACTTGTTTTTAGAAAACTTTTGATTTACTTCATAAATTTTTTAATTTCGAAAGCTTTCCTATAATCTCTAAACAAGAAGGTTCAGCATAAATTTTATGTGGCAGGGATCTGTCAGGGAACATTAGAGCAGATGAGTCATCAAAATTAGGGATTTTTTAAGATTCACATGAATTAAATACTCCTTTATCTACTTGTAATCTGCTATGTTTGCATATATCACAGTATGACGATTAAATGATTCCCCTTTTTGTTCTACATTAGATCATATCGTATGAACTTCAATTCTTAAGATCTACTCTAGATTTTTTAGATAAATTAAATAAATGTATGTTACGTTCCATAGTACAAAGACGATTTGGGGTGCTGTAGCCTAGTTTTTTAGACTACTAAGCATTACATGTCATATTCTTCCTCTGTTCAAACACCAGCCTCGGTAAACTTCAATTTCTGTAATTATTAACTTCCATTGAAATTATTATTTATTATAACCCTAAAGCACTAACAAGCTGTCGATGTAAAATAAATTATATTGGCTGTTGAACAAAAAACTTTAATAATGAGTCTACCAGACAACAGATGCCTCAATTTGTCTGTTTTAAAAATAGATATAGCTTGAAATTACAGTGTTGAATATTTCTCCTATTCATCACATTTCACCTCTCTTCTATAAACTTTTAAAAGAAGGTTACCCAATTCGTATGTACATTATATTCAATTGTATAAGAGGAATTTGACTAAGTGTTACTTCTCTTAAAAAAGAACTACATACTTATTTAAATTTTAATAACATTTCTTAAAATTACTACCTTTAATAGCAAAAAAAAAGTTTATTGAATTTTGATAAAATCGGTTCGTTTTTAACAATTCCTTTTTTTCTAGACCAACTATCAAAATTTATATAAATTATTTTAAAATCGCAAAAGCTCTTTGACAGTCAAAAATCTAGAATTTGTAAGAGTGATAAGAAAATTAAGCTATGTATCCAGTGACTGTAACTGTTATAGCTTTTATCATAAAAGTCAGAAAATAAAAGTTATTTTTTTACTTTTATTTTTTCGAGCAAAATTAACAGTTATTTTTGACTTTTATTTTTTCGAGCAGAAATAAAAGTTATTTTTATTTGAATTCATGATAAATTCATTATACTTATTAAAAAAGTTTTTCAAACAAAGATAATTTTTCAGTGAAAATAATTTGCCTATGCTCAAAAAATAATGCAGTTGAATTCTGCAGTCATATTTAGGGTTGAAAACACAAAAATAACTTTTATTTCTGCTCGAAAAAATTTTAGTCAAAAAATAACTTTAATTCATGCTAGAAATAATAAAAGTCAAAAATAACTGTTAATTTTGCTCGAAAAAATAAAAGTCAAAACTTAACTTTTATTTTTCCTCGAAAAAATAAAAGTTAAAAATAACTGTTATTTTTGTTAAAAAAAAAAATAAAAATCAAAAAATAACTGTTATTTTTTTTTAATAAAAGTCAGATTTTTAAAATGCGATGCTTTGGTCCAGGACTATCAAAATGGTATACTTGGTTTTATTCTCCGATATTTTCTTGAGGTTGCTGTTTTTAATCTCTTTAAGAATTAAGAAAAATTTATAAATTTGTTGATAATTGGCCCATATTATTCCATACTTTAATGGCTTGTGAAGGTTTTCAAATTGTCAGGCTTGACCGGAAAATTTTATTTTTTTTTTCCTAATTTTGTAACATTTTTAATAATGTGAGTGCTCCCATTATTTTTAATCATCACTCAATTTCCCAAGCCTTTTTCCAAAAAAAATGTGTCAAATTTTATTTTTTTTAACCAACAGCCTAAAAGCAGGTAACACTTCTTAGTTAAAATAAATAATAATGTCTTACCTTAATACTTAAACATAAATATGAGTACTTTTTGCACAAAATAAAAAGGAAAGCACTACTTAGATGTATTTTATTTCATTATTCTTTTCAACATTTATTGTTCTAGACAAACTTTTTTTCATTTCTTTTTCTTTATACTTTTGGTTAAATTAATTTCACTGGAAACCTTTATATACACATAAATACATTTTTGTCTCTGACATATCGCAGAATAAGCAAACTGGTTTATATGGAAACAGGAAATAGAAAATTTTCTTTTTTTTATTCCGAGTAATTCAAGTTAAATTCTTTTTGTCTTTTAGCAGGAAAAGCAATGAAGGGGGTCACAAGTGTGTGGATTGTGTGTGTGTGTGTGTGTGTTTGAATGCAATACTTTTAAGCGCTCATAAAATTTGAATGAAACCCACTCAGATGCATTCTTTTAATTCCTTCTTTTATTTTTTGCTGATATTTTTATTCTAACATTTTTTCTTTTACTTAATTGTTTAATGTTACCAGTGAAATGTGTAATAAAAAGTTTATTCTTGGCTTTTTTTTGCTTTGTTTGCTGCAGCACATAACGCTCTTTTACGCTCTCTAGTGTGTTTTCAGTCGGTGAATTCTTACGTTTTCATTTTTTTTTTTCATCTACATTCATTTAGTCCTTGTGTTTTTAAGCAACGTGGTGTATGAAAAGTTGCCATTGTCTAAAAGTTGACAATGAAAGAATAATTGTAATACAAACAGCCAACAGAGAAAAAATTCAAACAGCTGGATATACGAGTATGTACAACAACAGCTGTAGTGGAAAAAATTGCAATACAATGAAAATGTTATAACAACTAGAGTAGCAGCAGCAGCGCCAACAGCAACAACAATAATAATTCTATACATAAGCAAACAGGAAATACTAAAGTTTAAACAATAGAACAGACTAGAGCACTGGAGTAGAAAAAAGTTAAACACCTACTTCCTTCTTACCTGTTTCCTTCTGCTTTCCAACATGCGTATGTAAATGTAAGCTCATGCTTATGAACACATGTGTGTGATAAGTTACCATGGCATTTTATTCACTCATACATCTATTCAGCTGCACTTAAATAAAGTTTTAGTTAAGAGAGATTTTTGTCATTTAATTTTTTTTATATATGCATGTATTTTGTTATGGCAACAAAAGCTTTAATAGCAACAAGGTAGAAAAAATGCTTTAAATAAAACTTAGGACATCTAGCGCTAAACACACACTCAGACTCTTGGCTTTAGTAAAAACGGAAAATTAAAATATTAAAATAACATTCTTTTATTATTAACGTTTTAAACATTGAAGGAAAGCAAAAACCAGTTGGGAATTTTTTCCTCATTAAACCGCGCATTTGTGGCATTAAAACGTATAGAGAGATTTTTAAAACTGTTTTAGTGTTCGAATTAATCTGAGCTTTATGTTTTCATTTTTATATATGAAGGTGTGAGCTTGTTGCACTTTTAAGAGGGGGTTATGACTTTGGTTTTTATTCACGAACAGTTGTGGTCAAAAAATTAGCTATTAGAGGAATATATTGGTTTTATGAAAGAAATTTGGTGATATTTTCAAAAGAAGGGTAAAGACTAATTTTTCCAATTACCAAATGATAATTGAAAAAAGTATATCAATGCTAATTACTCCAAAAATCAACTTTTGGTAGAAATATTTTTCTATATGCAAAAATTTTCGATAGAAATATTTTTCTATATACAAAAATTTTCGATATAAATATCTTTCTATATAGAAAAATTTTCGATAGAAATATCTTTCTATATAGAAAAATTTTCGATAGAAATATTTTATATAGAAAAATTTTCGATAGAAATATTTTTCTATAGAGAAAAATTTTCGATAGAAATATTTTTCTATATAGAAAAATTTTCGATAGAAATATTTTTCTATATAGAAAAACTTTCGATAGAAAAATTTTCGTTAGAAATATTTTTCTATAGAAAAATTTTCGTTAGAAATATTTTTCTACAGAAAAATTTTCGTTAGAAATATTTTTCTATAGAAAAATTTTCGTTAGAAATATTTTTATATAGAAAAATTTTCGTTAGAAATATTTTTCTATAGAAAAGTTTTCGTTAGAAATATTTTTCTATAGAAAAATTTTCGTTAGAAATATTTTTCTATAGAAAAATTTTCGTTAGAAATATTTTTCTATAGAAAAATTTTCGTTAGAAATATTTTTCTATAGAAAAATTTTCGTTAGAAATATTTTTCTATAGAAAAATTTTCGTTAGAAATATTTTTCTATAGAAAAATTTTCGTTAGAAATATTTTTCTATAGAAAAATTTTCGTTAGAAATATTTTTCTATAGAAAAATTTTCGTTAGAAATATTTTTCTATAGAAAAATTTTCGTTAGAAATATTTTTCTATAGAAAAATTTTCGTTAGAAATATTTTTCTATAGAAAAATTTTCGTTAGAAATATTTTTCTATAGAAAAATTTTCGTTAGAAATATTTTTCTATAGAAAAATTTTCGTTAGAAATATTTTTCTATAGAAAAATTTTCGTTAGAAATATTTTTCTATAGAAAAATTTTCGTTAGAAATATTTTTCTATAGAAAAATTTTCGTTAGAAATATTTTTCTATAGAAAAATTTTCGTTAGAAATATTTTTCTATAGAAAAATTTTCGTTAGAAATATTTTTCTATAGAAAAATTTTCGTTAGAAATATTTTTCTATAGAAAAATTTTCGTTAGAAATATTTTTCTATAGAAAAATTTTCGTTAGAAATATTTTTCTATAGAAAAATTTTCGTTAGAAATATTTTTCTATAGAAAAATTTTCGTTAGAAATATTTTTCTATAGAAAAATTTTCGTTAGAAATATTTTTCTATAGAAAAATTTTCGTTAGAAATATTTTTCTATAGAAAAATTTTCGTTAGAAATATTTTTCTATAGAAAAATTTTCGTTAGAAATATTTTTCTATAGAAAAATTTTCGTTAGAAATATTTTTCTATAAAAAAATTTTCGTTAGAAATATTTTTCTATAGAAAAATTTTCGTTAGAAATATTTTTCTATAGAAAAATTTTCGTTAGAAATATTTTTCTATAGAAAAATTTTCGTTAGAAATATTTTTCTATAGAAAAATTTTCGTTAGAAATATTTTTCTATAGAAAAATTTTCGTTAGAAATATTTTTCTATAGAAAAATTTTCGTTAGAAATATTTTTCTATAGAAAAATTTTCGTTAGAAATATTTTTCTATAGAAAAATTTTCGTTAGAAATATTTTTCTATAGAAAAATTTTCGTTAGAAATATTTTTCTATAGAAAAATTTTCGTTAGAAAAATTTTTCTATAGAAAAATTTTCGTTAGAAATATTTTTCTATAGAAAAATTTTCGTTAGAAATATTTTTCTATAGAAAAATTTTCGTTAGAAATATTTTTCTATAGAAAAATTTTCGTTAGAAATATTTTTCTATAGAAACATTTTCGTTAGAAATATTTTTCTATAGAAAAATTTTCGTTAGAAATATTTTTCTATAGAAAAATTTTCGTTAGAAATATTTTTCTATAGAAAAATTTTCGTTAGAAATATTTTTCTATAGAAAAATTTTCGTTAGAAATATTTTTCTATAGAAAAATTTTCGTTAGAAATATTTTTCTATAGAAAAATTTTCGTTAGAAATATTTTTCTATAGAAAAATTTTCGTTAGAAATATTTTTCTATAGAAAAATTTTCGTTAGAAATATTTTTCTATAGAAAAATTTTCGTTAGAAATATTTTTCTATAGAAAAATTTTCGTTAGAAATATTTTTCTATAGAAAAATTTTCGTTAGAAATATTTTTCTATAGAAAAATTTTCGTTAGAAATATTTTTCTATAGAAAAATTTTCGTTAGAAATATTTTTCTATAGAAAAATTTTCGTTAGAAATATTTTTCTATAGAAAAATTTTCGTTAGAAATATTTTTCTATAGAAAAATTTTCGTTAGAAATATTTTTCTATAGAAAAATTTTCGTTAGAAATATTTTTCTATAGAAAAATTTTCGTTAGAAATATTTTTCTATAGAAAAATTTTCGTTAGAAATATTTTTCTATAGAAAAATTTTCGTTAGAAATATTTTTCTATAGAAACATTTTCGTTAGAAATATTTTTCTATATAGAAAAATTTTCGATAGAAATATTTTTCTATATAGAAAAACTTTCGATAGAAATATTTTTCTATATAGAAAAACTTTCGATAGAAATATTTTTCTATAGAAAAATTTTTGTTAGAAATATTTTTCTATATAAAAATTTTTGTTAGAAATATTTTTCTATAGAAAAATTTTCGTTAGAAATATTTTTCTATAGAAAAATTTTCGTTAGAAATATTTTTCTATAGAAAAATTTTCGTTAGAAATATTTTTCTATAGAAAAATTTTCGTTAGAAATATTTTTCTATAGAAAAATTTTCGTTAGAAATATTTTTCTATAGAAAAATTTTCGTTAGAAATATTATTATAGAAAAATATTTCTAATTCGTTAGAAATATTTTTCAATAGAAAAAATTTCGTTAGAAATATTTTTCTACAGAAAAATTTTCGTTAGAAATATTTTTCTATAGAAAAATTTTCGTTAGAAATATTTTTCTATAGACAAATTTTCGTTAGAAATATTTTTCTATAGAAAAATTTTCGTTAGAAATATTTTTCTATAGAAAAATTTTCGTTAGAAATATTTTTCTATAGAAAAATTTTCATTAGAAATATTTTTCTATAGAAAAATTTTCATTAGAAATATTTTTCTATTGAAAAATTTTCATTAGAAATATTTTTCTATAGAAAAATTTTCATTAGAAATATTTTTCTATAGAAAAATATTTCTAATAAAAATTTTTCTATAGAAAAATTTTCGTTAGAAATATTTTTCTATAGAAAAATTTTCGTTAGAAAATTTAGAAAATATTTCTAACAAAAATTTTAGAAAAATTTTCGTTAGAAATATTTTTCTATAGAAAAATTTTCGTTAGAAATATTTTTCTATAGAAAAATTTTCGTTAGAAATATTTTTCTATAGAAAAATTTTCGTTAGAAATATTTTTCTATAGAAAAATTTTCGTTAGAAATATTTTTCTATAGAAAAATTTTCGTTAGAAATATTTTTCTATAGAAAAATTTTCGTTAGAAATATTTTTCTATAGAAAAATTTTCGTTAGAAATATTTTTCTATAGAAAAATTTTCGTTAGAAATATTTTTCTATAGAAAAATTTTCGTTAGAAATATTTTTCTATAGAAAAATTTTCGTTAGAAATATTTTTCTATAAAAAAATTTTCGTTAGAAATATTTTTCTATAGAAAAATTTTCGTTAGAAATATTTTTCTATAGAAAAATTTTCGTTAGAAATATTTTTCTATAGAAAAATTTTCGTTAGAAATATTTTTCTATAGAAAAATTTTCGTTAGAAATATTTTTCTATAGAAAAATTTTCGTTAGAAATATTTTTCTATAGAAAAATTTTCGTTAGAAATATTTTTCTATAGAAAAATTTTCGTTAGAAATATTTTTCTATAGAAAAATCTTCGTTAGAAATATTTTTCTATAGAAAAATTTTCGTTAGAAATATTTTTCTATAGAAAAATTTTCGTTAGAAATATTTTTCTATAGAAAAATTTTCGTTAGAAATATTTTTCTATAGAAAAATTTTCGTTAGAAAAATTTTTCTATAGAAAAATTTTCGTTAGAAATATTTTTCTATAGAAAAATTTTCGTTAGAAATATTTTTCTATAGAAAAATTTTCGTTAGAAATATTTTTCTATAGAAAAATTTTCGTTAGAAATATTTTTCTATAGAAACATTTTCGTTAGAAATATTTTTCTATAGAAAAATTTTCGTTAGAAATATTTTTCTATAGAAAAATTTTCGTTAGAAATATTTTTCTATAGAAAAATTTTCGTTAGAAATATTTTTCTATAGAAAAATTTTCGTTAGAAATATTTTTCTATAGAAAAATTTTCGTTAGAAATATTTTTCTATAGAAAAATTTTCGTTAGAAATATTTTTCTATAGAAAAATTTTCGTTAGAAATATTTTTCTATAGAAAAATTTTCGTTAGAAATATTTTTCTATAGAAAAATTTTCGTTAGAAATATTTTTCTATAGAAAAATTTTCGTTAGAAATATTTTTCTATAGAAAAATTTTCGTTAGAAATATTTTTCTATAGAAAAATTTTCGTTAGAAATATTTTTCTATAGAAAAATTTTCGTTAGAAATATTTTTCTATAGAAAAATTTTCGTTAGAAATATTTTTCTATAGAAAAATTTTCGTTAGAAATATTTTTCTATAGAAAAATTTTCGTTAGAAATATTTTTCTATAGAAAAATTTTCGTTAGAAATATTTTTCTATAGAAAAATTTTCGTTAGAAATATTTTTCTATACAAAAATTTTCGTTAGAAATATTTTTCTATAGAAAAATTTTCGTTAGAAATATTTTTCTATAGAAAAATTTTCGTTAGAAATATTTTTCTATAGAAAAATTTTCGTTAGAAATATTTTTCTATAGAAAAATTTTCGTTAGAAATATTTTTCTATAGAAAAATTTTCGTTAGAAATATTTTTCTATAGAAAAATTTTCGTTAGAAATATTTTTCTATAGAAAAATTTTCGTTAGAAATATTTTTCTATAGAAACATTTTCGTTAGAAATATTTTTCTATATAGAAAAATTTTCGATAGAAATATTTTTCTATATAGAAAAACTTTCGATAGAAATATTTTTCTATATAGAAAAACTTTCGATAGAAATATTTTTCTATAGAAAAATTTTTGTTAGAAATATTTTTCTATATAAAAATTTTTGTTAGAAATATTTTTCTATAGAAAAATTTTCGTTAGAAATATTTTTCTATAGAAAAATTTTCGTTAGAAATATTTTTCTATAGAAAAATTTTCGTTAGAAATATTTTTCTATAGAAAAATTTTCGTTAGAAATATTTTTCTATAGAAAAATTTTCGTTAGAAATATTTTTCTATAGAAAAATTTTCGTTAGAAATATTATTATAGAAAAATATTTCTAATTCGTTAGAAATATTTTTCAATAGAAAAAATTTCGTTAGAAATATTTTTCTACAGAAAAATTTTCGTTAGAAATATTTTTCTATAGAAAAATTTTCGTTAGAAATATTTTTCTATAGACAAATTTTCGTTAGAAATATTTTTCTATAGAAAAATTTTCGTTAGAAATATTTTTCTATAGAAAAATTTTCGTTAGAAATATTTTCATTAGAAATATTTTTCTATTGAAAAATTTTCATTAGAAATATTTTTCTATAGAAAAATTTTCATTAGAAATATTTTTCTATAGAAAAATATTTCTAATAAAAATTTTTCTATAGAAAAATTTTCGTTAGAAATATTTTTCTATAGAAAAATTTTCGTTAGAAAATTTAGAAAATATTTCTAACAAAAATTTTTCTATAGAAAAAATTTCATTAGAAATATTTTTCTATAGAAAAATTTTCATTAGAATTATTTTTCTATAGAAAAATTTTCATTAGAAATATTTTTTTATAGAAAAATTTTCATTTGAAATATTTTTCTATAGAAAAATTTTCATTAGAAATATTTTTCTATAGAAAATTTTTCATTAGAAATATTTTTCTATAGAAAAATTTTCATTAGAAATATTTTTCTATAGAAAAATTTTCATTAGAAATATTTTTCTATAGAAAAATTTTCATTAGAAAAATTTTTCTATAGAAAAATTTTCATTAGAAATATTTTTCTACAGAAAAACTTTCATTAGAAATATTTTTCTATAGAAAAATTTTCATTAGAAATATTTTTCTATAGAAAAATTTTCATTAGAAATATTTTTCTATCGAAAAATTTTCATTAGAAATATTTTTCTATAGAAAAATTTTCATTAGAAATATTTTTCTATAGAAAAATTTTTGTTACAAATATTTTTCAATAGAAAAATTTTCGTTAGAAATATTTTTCTATAGAAAAATTTTCGCTACAAATATTTTCTATAGAAAAATTTGATAGAATCGCTCCGCCAGAGAAACCAATTTAAATTCGTTAAATCGCACGTTCTTGTGGCTTGTATCTTCGTCGCTAAACATAATTGATACAAAACACTTTCTCAAGCGGCCTTGAATTTTGATAATAAAATTTATTAATCTGTAAGCTTTGTTTGTTAATGGATTCATGGTAAAATTATAGACCAAACTGAATATGTTTGAAATTATCATTTTATACGAAAATTAAAACACTGTAGCAAAGTAGCAGTCCTCCTTCTTTATCCTTGGTCTTTGTCCACTCGCTCTACTTCTGATTTTGTGCAGCATTACAGGACCTCTTTTGCACGTTTGTACTTAAACCTAGTGTCAGGTTGAATGTCAGATCACCCTGTACATTATGTACATTATGCCTTGTATCTCTCTACTTTTCTCTCTTTATCATATATAAAATATAAATACATACTTATTGTAGCTTCATACATTTATTATCAATAAAGTTCAGTTCACATTTAACCATCGTCTTGTTTTGTTCATCACATGGTGTCAGAAGTTATTTTAATCCGTATTAAAAAAAAAAAATAAAATAAGAATTTTCTAGTCAAGCATGGCTAATGAACAGTCAACTGGTACATCATATATAAAACCACCAAAGCCCTTACAAATTACAGGCAACAATGTATCAACCTCATGGAAAAATTGGATTCAACAATATAATTGGTTTTCAACGGCCGTACAAATGGATAAAAAACCACCAGAAATACAGGTTGCTACTTTCATGTCTTCAATTGGTACAGATGCCATAAATATTTTCAACTCATTTTCATTAACACCTGCTGAACAAAAAAATATCGAGCTGATTCAACAGAGATTTGAGGCATATTTTTCGCCTAAAATAAGTGTTACTTTTGAAAGATACACATTTAATACACTTTCCCAAAATGAAGGTGAAACATTTGAAGAATTTTTTACAAAAATAAAAAATCAGTCAAAAAAGTGTGATTTTGGAAATATTGAGGAATCTGTTTTGAGGGACAAAATTGTAGTTGGTATTGGAAGTGACACAGTTAGAGAGAAATTACTCTCAGAAGGTGATATTGATTTGGAAAGAGCTATAAAAATTTGTAAAGCCAGTGAAATGGCCACAAAACAACTTAAAGAACTACATAAAAATGATGTTAAAGTGGAAGCAATAAGAAAATATGCAAAACCTAAAATCTTTACAAAAACAACTCAAAGTAATGAGAGAAGTGCTTTGCTCTATGACTGCAAACGGTGCGGCAGACAACATGAAAAACGTAACTGTCCAGCCTACAATAGCAAGTGCAGAAATTGTCAGCAAAAGGGACACTTCGCTAAATTTTGTTTCAAAGGTAAAAGAAACGAAGCAAAACAAGTGAATACACTGCAGCAGAGCGAAGACGTCGATTCTGACTGCGACAGCGATTTATTTGTTCTCACTATCAAAATATCAGAAACAAATAAAGATGACAATAAAAATTGGTACGAAGAAATAATAATGGATAATAAGAAAATAAAATTTAAACTTGATTCAGCTGCTGAGGGGAATATTATTCCGTTAAGTTTAGTAAATAAAGAACATTTGAAAACGATGCATATGAAGAAAAATAAATTAATTGCTTTTGGTGGAGCTAAGATTGATATTTGTGGAGAGCTTATACTAAAATGTGAGGTTCGAGAAAAGATTTTCGAGACAAGATTTCTAGTCGTGAAAGACTTTCCAAATTTGGAACCGCTCCTAGGTAAAGAAGACTGTGAACGATTTGGATTAATTGTGCGAGTAAACGAGGTTAAATTTGACCATAATATTTTCGATGGGTTAGGAAAAGTGAAAGATTTCGTTTACGACATTGATCTGGTCGAAAACCCCACTTTCGAACATTATGCTCCACGGCGAATACCACATGCCCTTAAAGATTCCGTGAAGAAGGTAAAATTAGGAGTGCTGAAAAGAACCAATGAAATAACTCCCGCAGTATCCCCAATGGTGGTAGTAAAACAAAAAGGTAAGATTCGTGTATGTATTGACCCCACAGATATAAATAAAAATATTCACAGACGCTATCATCCATTAAAAACTATTGATGAAATAACAGCTAAAATAAAAAAATCTAAATGGTTTACATTATTAGATTGCAAAAAGGGTTTTTGGCAAATTGAAGTCACTGAGCGTACACAAAAATATTTAACCATGGCTACACCATGGGGTCGTTATTCGTATCTTCGTTTACCATTTGGCCTAGCATCAGCCCCTGAAGTGTACCAACAGTTAATGTCGCAATTGTTAGAAAATTTGCCCAACACAGAGGTATCGATGGACGATATACTGATTCATGCGGAAACTAAGAAGGAACTGGAAAAGCAGACAGAAAAAGTAATGAACATTTTATGGGAATCAGGTCTGAAACTCAATAAAGAGAAATGTATATTCAACGTAAATAAAGTTAAATTTCTAGGCCATATATTAACGTCAGAGGGTATAGCAGCCGACCCAGAAAAAATTGCTGCCATCAACCAACTGAAAAAACCCGAAAATCGCACACAATTACAAAGAATTCTGGGTATGGCCACTTATTTATGCAAATTTATCCCAAACTTATCTGAAATTACAGCTCCTCTACGGAACCTGCTAAAAAAAGATGTTCAGTGGCATTGGTCAGCACAACATGATTCGTCATTTGAGAATTTAAAGAAATCCTTTTCGTCAACACCATTACTTCGATATTATGACCCCAATATGGATGTCAAACTACAGGTAGATGCTAGTAAAATTAGCTTAGGTGCAGCTTTGCTGCAAAACGATCAACCTGTAGCTTATGCCTCAAGAGCATTGTCTAAATCACAGCAAAACTACGCTCAGATTGAAAAGGAGGCCACTGCAATTCGTTTTGCTTGCGAAAAGTTTCACGAATACATCTACGGAAAAAAACTCGTAATTGAAACTGATCACAAGCCTCTAGAAACAATCTTCAAAAAACCTCTTTATTCAGCCTCTCAGAGATTACAAACAATTCTACTTCATGTTATTCCTTATTCTCCAGAAGTTATTTATAAAAAAGGAACTGAAATTAAGTTGGCTGACACATTAAGTAGAGATTGCGAAAATGAAAAAAATTATTCTGATGATGACAACATTGAAGTCCACTTAATCTCTAAGGTTGAAGCAACTACAAAGGAAAAAATTATGGACGAGACTAAAAGTGACCCAACTTTACAAGCACTAAAAGAAACTGTACTAAATGGATGGCCATCGACAATAAGTGAATTGCCAGAAGCAATTAGGCAATTCTGGAATTTTCGCGACGAACTTACCTATGATGGTGGTATTCTATATAAATCAACAAAAATTATTATACCTAAAAAACTTCAACAAGAAATAATATCAAAGTTACACTCTGGTCATCCAGGTATTCAAAGAAGTTTAAACAGGGCTAGGTCTCTCGTATTTTGGATCAATATGCATAATGATGTGAAACATTTCGTAGAAAAATGTCCAATCTGTCAATCATATCAACCATCAAAACCAAAAGAACCATTAATCGTTAAGCCAGCGCCCTCGCTGCCATGGGAAATTGTTGCCACTGACCTGTTTTCTTTTAGAAGTAATAATTATTTGTTAATAGTTGATAGCTACTCCGGATTCATGGATTTTACACTTCTAGAACAATCAACATCATACGAAGTAATTAAACAGTTAAAAACTTGGTTCGCTACACATGGAATACCAGTAATACTGGAATCCGATAACGGGCCGCAATTTTCCTCAAAAGAGTTTTTGGATTTCACAAAAGCTTGGGATATACAGCATCAAACATCTAGCCCTTATTACCCCAGATCAAATGGACTCGCTGAAAGGTATGTACAAACAGCAAAATCAATTTTAAAAAAGTGCTCCAAGGACAATAGCGATATTTATTTGGCGCTGTTAAACTACAGAAATACACCAAGAAACGAAGATTTGCAGTCACCAAACCAAAGATTGATGAGCAGAATTACAAGAAGCACAATACCATCAGCGAAAGAAATTTTAATACCTAAAATTGTTCAAAATGTACAATCTAACATAAGTAAAATTAGAAACAAAAACAAAAGCGATTTCGACAAAAATACCAAAAAATCCCAACCTATCCAAGTCAATGATCGCGTACGAATTCAAAAAGGTCATCGCAATTGGGTGACTGGTACTGTTGAAAACACATTAGAAAATTTGCCTCGTTCATTTTTTATACGGACAGACGACGGAAAACTTTTAAGAAGAAATTCAATTCACGTACAAAAAACAAAAGCGACAATACCTGTACAACAAACCGTTGCAGCAAACATATCCTCAACGCCCTCAACATTAGAAACTGCTGAAGAGGGCCCAACATCCAACTCTAAAATCAACACTGCCATTTCACCTGGTATAACAACTAGTCCACGTTTGCCTGATACCAAAGTATCAAGATACGGTCGGCCAATAAAGCCCCCGCAATGGTATAAACCTTGAAATGTAAAAATTATATTTAATTTCATATTAAAAACGTATTTTTTATAAAAGGGGAGATGTCAGGTTGAATGTCAGATCACCCTGTACATTATGTACATTATGCCTTGTATCTCTCTACTTTTCTCTCTTTATCATATATAAAATATAAATACATACTTATTGTAGCTTCATACATTTATTATCAATAAAGTTCAGTTCACATTTAACCATCGTCTTGTTTTGTTCATCACACCTAGATTAAGTACAAAAAACGTTAAAAAATTGCAACTATTAGTTTTTTGTTTTTTCTAACCATGATTATTTTCGTTCATTTTGCTTTTCCTCTACAGTTGTCTTCCTCCCTTTTTATTTTGCCAACAGAATAAATAAGCATTTTTTCTCGGAATCGTAGTTTTCCGTTTTCTATACCTCGACTTTGGTCTACTTTAGTGGCCAACGTGTTTCAGTTACGTTTTTATGGATTTAGTGATTATATTTTCTTTGAGTTACTGTTGCCACAAAAATGTGAAAAAATAGAAACTTTAATCCTTGGAGGGCAAAAATTTGTGAATAAAAAGTGTAATGCTTATTTTGCAGATTTAAAAAAACAATTTAAATATATATTAGAAGAGAGAAAATTTGCTTTAACTAAACATAAATAAATGATTTTAGATAGACTTTGTTTTTTAATAAGTTCTTTTTTTTAGAAAATAATACAAAAATATTTTTAAGGCATCATTATTGCCGATTTTATTGCAACTAATTCGCAACTACTTAAATCCTTTAATATTTATATTCAAAACTCATTTTTACTTTAGCATTGAGTAATGCATTAAGGTTATTTGCTCATGGCTTAACTGCAGGGGAGGGAAAATGCTAAAACGAAAATGCTACTTTTCTTACTTTTTAAAGATAATAAAGTACTTCGAAAGGTTTTGGAAAAAATTCAAAAACATGCTTTAAATCCTCTATCTCTCTCTTTAGAAAAAATGTATTTTAATGAGAAGATTTTTAATTAATTTATAAGTGTATAAAAGTGCTATACTTATCTTCATTCATTTGATGATAAAGAAAACTTTAAAAGCTTTGTAGTTAAGTAGCTGTGCTTAAAGTTTGTAATTTTATACTTATGCTTTAACAGGTAATCAGCTTTATTCTAGTGAAATATTAAAATTTTTAATATATTATACACAAAAATATACACATTTTTAGGGATTTAAGAAGATTATTTACTCAAATCTTTAAAGTGGTCATTCTTAAAATTAAAAAAAAATGATTTAATTTTTACAAACAAGCACAGAAATGCATTAAAATATACTATATTACAGAAAATTTTGTTTACAAATGTGTTGCATACTTTTTTGATTAACACTAAATTCAACAAGTAAGAGTGTTGTAAGTCTGGACTTAACATTGATTGAAAGCTATCTTATTTCGTAGGTGCAATCTTAATATACTGATGTACCTCCAAATCTTTTTGAAGAACAATAGCCAAATGTTGACCGATTGTCACAAAATTATATACTGTCTGATATTTATATAAAGTTTATTTGTGCAAAATTTAGTGGCCATAGTGGCCATATATTTAGTGTATATTTTAATGACTTTTAACTGGCGTTTGTGAAATTTTAGTGTTTTCCAGGAGCGGTTTTTACATGAAAGCTATGGTCAAATATGGATAGATTCCTATAAAATTTGCCATACTAACCAAAAGTTCCCTGTCTAAATTAAGTTGCCATAGATATTACAACTGTATTCAATTTATAATCATAAATGTGATTCCCAGGGCATGTGATATGAGAGCTACAACTAAATGTAAACCGATTTCGCCCTATATAACGCAATTAAAGCACATTATGCATTATATTGCGATTATAATACATTCCTTTTTATTATAATGAGAATATAATATCTTAAAATTCATTATATTGATATAATAATGGGAATATTATACCTTATAATTTATTATAATTATAGTACCTTGTAATAAGTTATAATGCTACTATGATACCTTTATTTTCACTATAATGCAGTTATAGCACATTATAATTCATTATAGTGCAATTATAATACCTTAAACTTCATTATAATGCGATTATAATACCTTATTTTATATCATAATAACAATATAATATCTTATAATTTATTATAATGCGGTTGTAATGCCTCATCATGCGATAATAATACCTTAGTACCTGGTTGACCGAGCCTTGCTCGGAGCTTTATAATAAGCATTTTTAGGCAAATTTTAAAATAAATTTAGAGGAAATACATTGTACAAATATTTAGTTAATTTTAAATTATTATATTTATTTTGTCCGATCGACAAATAGTTTGCATAGTTTACTGTTTAACTCATTTTAAAATTTTTGGAAATTGGTCATACCAACACAAACCTCCATCGACTCATGCGCAACAAATTTGCTAAAGATTATACCTTGATCAAATGTACAGTTTACGATTTAATTCATTTTGAGTAGTTTTCAGTGGCGCCACCTGACGTTGTTCATACCAACTAAGAAACCTTCGTCTGCTTATGCGTAACAACTTTGCTTATGATTATAACATGATAAAATGCACAGTCTACGATTTAATTAATTTTGAGTAATCTCCAGTGGCGCCACCTATCGAATTTTGGTCATTCCCATTAACAAACCTTCGTCGACTTATATGAAACAGCTTTGTTAAAGACTATAGCATGATTAAATTTACAGCTAACGATTAAATTTATTTTGAGTAATTTTCTGTAGCGCCACCTATCAAAAATTATTTACAATAAATAAAAAGCCTTCGCCTGTTAATGCGCTACAACTTTGCTAAAGTTCATAGCATGATCAAGTGTACAGTTTACGATTTAATTAATTTTTAGTCATTTTCAGTGGCGCCACCTAACGGAAATTAGTATTACCAACTTAAAAACCTTCGCCGGCTTATCCGCAACATCTTCGCTAAAGAGCATAACGTGATCAAATTCACAGTTTACTATTCTATAAAGAACATACATACAAACATTAATTTGCTTAAAAGTTATAACAAAAATTTTTTGTTATCGAAAATTTTTCTATATAAAATTTTTCGTTATCGAAAGTTTTTCTATAGAAAATATTTCGTTATCAAAAATTTTTCTATAGAAAATTTTTCGTTATCGAAAATTTTTCGTTATCAAAAATTTTTCTATAGAAAATTTTTCCTTATCAAAAAATTTTTTATAGAAAATTTTTCGATGTCAAAAATTTTTCTATAGAAAATTTTTCGTTATCAAAAACTTTTCTATAGTAAATTTTTCGTTATCAAAAATTTTTCTATAGTAAATTTTTCGTTATCAAAAATTTTTCTATAGAAAATTTTTCGTTATCAAAAATGTTTCTGTAGAAAATTTTTCGATATCAAAAACTTTTCTATAGAAAATTTTTCGATATCAAAAATTTCTCTATAGAAAATTTTTCGATATCAAAAATTTTTCTATGGAAAATTTTTCGATATCAAAAATTTTTCTATAGAAAATTTTTCGTTATCAAAAATTTTTCTATAGAAAATTTTTCGTTATCAAAAATTTTTCTATAGAAAATTTTTCGTTATCAAAAATTTTTCTATAGAAAATTTTTCGTTATCAAAAATTTTTCTATAGAAAATTTTTCGTTATCAAAAATTTTTCTATAGAAAATTTTTCGTTATCAAAAATTTTTCTATAGAAAATTTTTCGTTATCAAAAATTTTTCTATAGAAAATTTTTCGATATCAAAAATTTTTCTATAGAAAATTTTTCGATATCAAAAATTTTTCTATAGAAAATTTTTCGATATCAAAAATTTTTCTATAGAAAATTTTTCGATATCAAAAATTTTTCTATAGAAAATTTTTCGATATCAAAAATTTTTCTATAGAAAATTTTTCGATATCAAAAATTTTTCTATAGAAAATTTTTCGTTATCAAAAATTGTTCTATAGAAAATTTTGTTCTATAAAAAATTTTGTTCTATAAAAAATTTTTTTCAGAAAATTATAAAAACATTTATAGAAAAGTTCATAAGTTTTCTATAAAAAAAATGTTTTAGCATTAAAATTTTGTATATACAAGATTTCTGTATCAAACATTTTTTGTAGAAAATTTATCGGCATTAAAAGTCACATCAATTGATGATAAACTATTATATGGCCTATTGGCTAATTTCTTACCCTTGAAGAAAAGAACTGGTTTCAAAGATGAGTTTTGTGATGAGGCTTATTCTTATCGGTAATCTTAACAATAAGACGACTAAGTTGATGTATTTAAGGTTTTATTTTTACATTCTCCGGTATGTTTCAAAAATTACATAAATATTTTAAACAGTTTCGCCCCACCACCGATTTTCAATACAATGCAGAGTGTCATAAACTATCGGAAAACGATAGCAAAATTGCACTAATTGTGTTTTAATGTGTTTCAACATCTAAAAATTCTTTAAGCCTGGAACCTAGCAACTCTTATTTTGGGCCAAATCGCCACATTTGATATCGACCGAAAACTCAGACTTTCATGCAAATTTTGTGTGACATACCTTAGGGATTATCAAAATAATTTTATAAAATTCGATTTCTAAACATATCCGTTTGTTTAAATGGAATTCTTTGACTATCAAAGAACTTTTGGCAAATATTTAAGTTACAATGTAGTCACCTTTCATGGTATATATTATTTAAATTATCCTAAAATTATTCTACACAAATGTTTTTGAAATATCTTACATTTCGATCTATATTGAATGCGGCAATTCTTCCTCTGTTCTGAGACCTCAGTTGAAAAGTTATTAGCCTACGATGACAAGGTGATTTTACGAAACTTTTATGAAGCTTAAGACAAACCGAAAGGCATCGAAAAATTCAATGATTGCTATAGTCTTTGTATTATACTTTTTATTGAAAACTGAAATGATATTTTATCATAAAAATCTCCAGACTAGCCATTAAATTTTTATATATTGTATATATTAACCACTATAACTTTCTGTAAAATCTCCAGGTATGCATATTTCGACTCATATCGAAAGCAATGATGCGCTGTTAGTTTTTTTTTTTCATCTTAATAATTTAAAGAAACTTTCCAGAAATTTTGAGCAAAAAAAATACAATATACTAATCAATACTAGATGATGCTGTTACATTTGTGAAATAACTATTGCATACACAAAGGATGAAATGGTAGCATATAAACTGGCAATTTGGTGTAACACTATCAATATGCAAAAATATTGTCAACATATTTTTTTTTTGATTCGCATTCCTCCTTCTAAAAGCAAAAATGCAAATAGTTAGGGAAAAAAATACTTCGTTTTCTTATTTTTTTTACGAAATTTGTTAACATATTTTGTATGTATTTGTTAGGGCCCATACTTACACCTTCCATACAATAGTTAGCAAAGGGAAAAACTGATGATGACAACTATTGTTACGACTATCAAGTATTTCTCACAATTTTTATTCGTTTGTGTTGTAGAAATTTGGTAAAATCCAACTTATACATAAATAAGTAAGTAAAATGTATATGAACTTTTGTTATATAGTAAATTCTGTGTGATTTTTTCTATACCATAAAATATTGGTAGAAAAAAATTGTGCAGAAAATGTAAGATTTTATGCATGAACATGTTCATGCAAAAGGCAATAGTAATTTATAGCAGGGAATCAGTGGCACTAAGACCGTTACTGGTTTATTGTTGTATAAATATTCGACTTTATTTGTGCCGGAAACACAATCCTTTTTTTTGTGTGTTGTTGCTGAAAGGTAATAGAGGGATTCAATGGTTTACGTGGGGAGTTTTATGGTGTAACAAAAAAATATAGTTTACTGTAGGAAATAAGCTCAAAAAAAAAGTTTACATGTGACAATGACATATATTTACACCTCTAACTATAAACTGTAGCCGATTTGGTTAGCTGTATTCTAAGTACAGTTTTGGCTGTAGCTATACATATTTCTTAGATTTTATTAACTAACATTACAATAAATTGTTTATTTTGTCTTTTTTTTCAAAATAAAGTTATTTCGATTTTTTGTATCTTATTATGAGAATTGTGTAAATACTTTTTATTAATAACTATAAAAGAATAAAAAAGAAAACTTTTGTTTGTGTTTATGACAAATTGGCCTATGTCAAAGGATTTATGACAACATATAAAACTACAAAGAATACCAAATAGCTTAGAGCATACTTTTAGGAATTGCGTACGTATGATGACATCAGAAACAAATATTATTTTATACTTAAGTACATATAGTAAATAAATATAAATATAGCAAAGAATATAACACTTTTTATTTTGATAACACATTTTTTTGCTGCCTACTCTAAGGAACTTTGTAATAAGGCTTATTTTTTAATAGCTATTTATGCTTCTGGTGTTTTAGCATGAAAGATAACAAAACTGGAAATTTTTATTTAATGTTACATACAATAAACATGATTGCTGATGCTTTATTCGAATAAATGTATGCAATAACAATTTCAATAATTTAATTTTTTACCGTGGGTTTTGCTCCCAAGAGTATTGGCAATTTATCAGAAATTTATCCCATTTGAATTCAAGTTTATTTTCATTAGTAGATTTTAAAAAATAAATAAGTCTTGCATATCTAAGGCCATTTGCTTTATTACTAGCAATAGAATATAACCCTAACTTTCTATAGAAAAATTTTTGATAACGAAAAATTTTCTATAGAAAAATTTTTGATAACCAAAAATTTTCTGTAGAAAAATTTTTGATAATGAAAAATTTTCTATAGAAAAATTTTTGATACCGCAAAAGTTTTGATAACGAAAAATTTTTGATAACGAAAAATTTTCTATAGAAAAATTTTTGATAACGAAAAATTTTCTATAGAACAATTTTGGATAACGAAAAATTTTCTATAGAAAAATTTATGATAACGAAAAAATTTGTATAGAAAAATTTTTGATAACGAACAATTTTCTATAGTAAAATTTTTGATAACGAGAAATTTTCTATAGAAAAATTTTTGATAAGAAAAATTTTCTATAGAAAAATTTTTGATAACGAAACATTTTTGATAACGAAAAATTTTCTATAGAAAAATTTTTGATAACGAAAAATTTTCTATAGAACAATTTTGGATAACGAAATATTTTCTATAGAAAAATTTATGATAACGAAAAATTTTGTATAGAAAATTTTTAATAACGAAAAATTTTTGATAACGAAAAATTTTCTATAGTAAAATTTTTGATAACGAGAAATTTTCTACAGAAAAATTTTTGATAAGAAAAATTTTCTATAGAAAAATTTTTGATAACGAGAAATTTTCTATGGAAAAATTTTTGATACCGTAAAATTTTCTATTGAAAAATTTTTGATAACGAAAAATTTTCTATAGAAAAATTTTTGATAACGAAAAATTTTCTATAAAAAAATTTTTGATAACGAAAAATTTTCTATAGAAAAATTTTGAAAAATTTTTGATATCGAAAATTTTCTAAAGAAAAATTTTTGATACCAAAAAATTTTCTATAGAAAAATTTTTGATACCGAAAAATTTTCTATAGAAACATTTTTGATAACGAAAAATTTTCTATAGAAAAATTTTTAATAACGAAAAATGTTCTATAGAAAAATTTTTGGTAACGAAAAATTTTCTATAGAAAAATTTTTGATAACGAAAAATTTTCTATAGAAAAATTTTTGATAACGAAAAATTTTTTATAGAAAAATTTTTGATAACGAAAAATTTTCTATAGAAAAATTTTTGATAACAAAAAACGTTCTGTACAAACATTTTTAATACCGACAAATTTTCTAAAAAAAATAATCTCGATACCTTAAAATTTTTTAAAAAAATATTTTTTATAAGAAAATTTTTGATACTATAATAATTTTCGATACAAAATATTTACAAAAAATAAATTTTGATACTAAAAAATTTTCTAAACAAAAGTTTTGATACTAATTGAGTATCAAAACTTTCGCATAATTTTCTAAAATAATAATTTCGATACCAAAAAATTTTCTAAATAAAATATTTTCGATACCAAAATTTTTGTAAACAATTTTTGATACCAGAAAATTTTTTGATACAAAATATTTACAATAAATAATTTTTAATACCGAAAAATTTTCTAAAAAAAATTTTGAATAATTTTCGAATAATTTCCAATAAAAATTTTGATACAGAAAATTTTTTTGATTCCGAAATTTTTTCTCAAAAATATTCTAATACCGAAATATTTTTGACTATGAAAAATTTTCTATAAAATGTTTTTGATGAAGTTAAGTTTTCTACAAAAAAAAAAAATATTTTCTAGAAAATATTTAATACCGAAAAATTTACTTCAAAATAAATCTTTTGGTACCAATAATTTTGCATAAAAAATTTTTGATACCGAAAATTGTTTAAAAAAATTTTTGACCGAAAAATTTTCTAAATAAAATTTTTGATACCAACAAATTTTCTAAACAAGATTTTTGAGACCAAAAAGTTTTTTAGACCGAAAAATTTTCTTAAACAAATTTTTGGCGCAGAAGAATTTTCTATAGAAAAATTTTTGATACCGTAATCAAAATTTTTTTGAAGAAAATTTTTGGTATTAAAAATTTTTTAAGGTAAATATTTCGGCATAAAAAATTTTTGATATCAAATTTTTTTTTTTTTGAAAATTATAGCAACATTGATAGCAAAAAATATTTTTATTTTTTTTTAGAAAATTTTTTGGTATCAAAAATTTTTTTGAAAAATTTTCGAAATAAAAAACTTTTTATAAAAAATTGTATTATTTCAAAAATTTGTTGGTATCAAAATTTTGATAGAAAGTTTTTCGTTATCAAAATTTTTGAAAGGTTATTATAAAACATATTTACAGAAATGTTTTCGTTGAGGCATCAAAAAATTTATTTATTAAAAATTTTTAACCTTCAAAAAATGTTTACAAAAAATTTTTTGCTATCAAAAATGTTTGTACAAAATTGTTTATAAAAAAATTTTACATGATCTAAAATTTGTTATAGAAAAAGTGTTGGGTACCAAAGTTTTTCCGTATCAAAAATTATTAAAAGAAAATGTTTTCATTAAAAAGTTTTACTTTAGTGTATTGCACTTAGATTCCAATTTATTCCAATTATTTATTATTTTGATAAATAGTTTTTTGATAAGACCAAAAATGTTGGTGGGGAAACCTTTCCTCGACGTGTTTTGATGGTTGGTTAGGCCATCTCATCAGGAGGATAATCCCTAATTCTAGATAGAGCGAAAACCACACATTATGTTTAATTTGAGGGACTGAATAAATACGAATTATTATTATTGTGTCCTACAAATATCAACATAAAGCGAAGATTATCATCTGAACAGAAACACAAAAACATTTTTCAGTTTTATCATTTCTTTATTTTCTTATATATTTTCTTATCAAAAATTATTTATTGAATATTTTTCGCTATAAAATTTTTTATACTTAATTTGGTATCTAATAATTCAATAGAAAGTTTTTTTGATACAAAGTGTTCTTCAAACTGGCCCTAAAGAATATAGATATTCATTTGTATATAGCCTTTTCGATAACCTTAAATTAGATTAATTCCACATCCAAATCACCTACAATTTTTCCCTGAAGTATGTGGGCTGACAGTACTAAGAATTGTATTAATAATGTTGAAAATATTGCCATAAAATTCTCTGCCCGTGACAAGTCTCCAATGTCAGAATCTATTAAGAAAAACACAAAAAACCTATCTTTAAGAAAAATACTTATAAAAAATTTAAGCATATTTTTAGGTTTATTATATTAAGTAAAAACAAACATTATTTTTAACTTTACCTTGCGGATTTTTAATAGTTTTTTTAAAACTAATTTATTAAATTCTCTAAAAACATTTCCTGTGCATTTCCTACTATTATTTGATCCTTTTATTCTTTAATCTCTAACCTAGATTTCGCTACATGTATGCCCCTTAACATATGCAATTAAAAGCACTTACTTGTTTCTGCAACTTCAATGACCTTTACTTCAGTTATACTCTCACTGTTGCTCTTCGGCTAAATGAAAATAAAATTCTGATCAGCAATTACACTAAACTCTACATCCGTTACAGTTTTTAGTTTCAAGTTTTTTTTGCTTTTCGCCTAAAATTTCAGTTTTTTCTAACTTTCATTGTTGCAACAGCATCAGCAGTACCAGCACCAGTACGAGCAATTTTAACCTTTAAACAAATTTTTTATTCAATTATCTCTTAGCTGTTGATTTAATTTTTGAACATTTTTCAATTTCGTTATAATACTAAAGCTTTTATTTTCTACTCTATGGGGGCTAGGGCGATGGGAAGGAGGTCAGCTTTATGAAGTCATCTAAAAAAGTTGAAAAATTGAATATAACGGAAATTGTGTTTATTTTTAAAACATTGAAAAAATTCGTTATAAAAATGCAAATATGTACTTTCATTGTTGACTCTTTTAGGGCTGTTTTGTTATTTTGAAATAGCAATTAAAAATATAAAACAATATCAATAGCGAAAACAACTATGTACTCGAATTACAATGTAGAAGTTTATTTTTGCATAAAGCTCTTGCTGTTTCATAGGAAACACATACTATACATGGTTTTTATGAACCCGTTTCCGGGTTCATTGATTTTTAATAACATTTTTCACTACTTTTTGTTATAGGTTTGTTAGTTGTTTTTATTTCTTTTTTTCATTATTTTACGTAACTTTTAGTAGTAAAATATAATTTTTTTTTATATTTTTTGATATGTACTAAATATTTGGGTTATGGTAAATATCAGAAATTATTTTAGAAAATAACAAAATGAACTTGAAAATATTAAATAAAATAAAAATAAAAATCAACAGATGACGCTGTTGAGTCCTATATCAGTCGATCGTTATACGATCGGCTTTTAGATAATACTGGATCCAGGAAAGTATGTAAAACTATTTAATTTAAGCAATAAGCATCGAAAGCCCGAGCTAAGTCCAAGTTAACTCATTTCGATACAAAAAAACTTGAAAGCCTAAAATCTAAAACACAGCATACCTTTAGGAGTTTCAAAATAAAAATATTTTTCCATAGATAAATTATTTCATAGAAATATTTTTTTATAGAAAAATATAGAAATTTTTTATAGCAAAATTTTCAATAGAAATATTTTTCTATAGAAAAATTTTCAATTGAAATATTTTTCTATAGGAAAATTTTCAATAGAAATATTTTTCTATAAATTAAAAATTGATCTATAGAAAAGTATTTTTCATTTCTTTTCAGTTTTCTTTCCCATTTTCTATACAAAAATATGTAATTCGAAAATTTTTCTATTTTTCTATCTAAACTTTGTCTATAGAAAAATATTTCTATTGAAAATTTTTCTATAGAAAAATATTTCTATTGAAAATTTTTCTATAGAAAAATATTTCTATTGAAAATTTTTCTATAGAAAAATATTTCTATTGAAAATTTTTCTATAGAAAAATATTTCTATTGAAAATTTTTCTATAGAAAAATATTTCAATTGAAAATTTTTCTATAGAAAAATATTTCTATTGAAAATTTTTCTATAGAAAAATATTTCTATTGAAAATTTTTCTATAGCAAAATATTTCTTTTGAAAATTTTTCTATAAAAAAATATTTCTATTGAAAATTTTTCGATAGAAAAATGTTTTTAGAAAAATTTTTCTATTGAAAATTTTTTCTATTGAAAATTTTTCTATAGAAAAATTTTCTATAGAAAAATTTTTCTATTGAAAATTTTTTCTATTGAAAATTTTTCTATAGAAAAATATTTCTCTTGAAAATTTTTCTATAGAAAAATATTTCTCTTGAAAATTTTTCTATAGAAAAATATTTCTCTTGAAAATTTTTCTATAGAAAAATATTTCTCTTGAAAATTTTTCTATAGAAAAGTATTTCTATCGAAAATTTTTCTATTGAAAAATATTTCTATTGAAAATTTTTCTATAGAACATATTTCTATTGAAAATTTTTCTATAGAAAATTATTTCTGTTGAAAATTTTTCTATTGAAAATTTTTCTATAGAAAAATTTTTCTTTTGAAAATTTTTCTGTTGAAAATTTTTCTATTGAAAATTTTTCTAGAGAAAAATTTTTCTATTGAAAATTTTTCTATAGAAAAATATTTCTATTGAAAATTTTTCAATAGAAAAATATTTCTATTGAAAATTTTTCTATAGAAAATATTTCTATTCAAAATTCTTCGATAGAAAATATTTATATTGATATTTTTTCTATAAAAAAGTATTTCTATAGAAATATTTTCAATAGAAAAAAGTACAAAAAAGTTCCTGCTCCTGGTAGCATAGGATGCCTATTATAGCTCTAGAATATTATAAAAATTTTTCACAGACATGGAATATAAATGTAAGCTTAGGCTTGGTTTTTACATAAGGTATACTTTAGAAGATCCTAAACAAACAGTATCGGTTTATTTAGACATATTTATTAATATTTTTTTAGTTATACATAATAGCATACTTTCAGGAGATCCTTAACAAATTGTGTAGATTTATTAAGGCACTTCTTTGATGTTTTAAACTATCTGTAGTAAATATTAATTTTCTAATATACATAAATTAATTCGAATATATCGACCGTTAAAATAAAGCAAGCAACTTTTGTTAACCCCAACCTCCTTTAATTAGACAACAAAATTCTATTCTAAAACTCTCTAACTTCTAACAAAGACGACAGTGTAAATTTGTTACTGAAATACCATTTTCGATATAAGAAAACAACTATTACACAAAGTTAAAAATCGTATTGCCTACTTTAGGGAAGTTTTAGTTTTTGGTAATTTATATTATCATATCATTCACATTAGCAATTTGTCATTTGAAGGGCTTTTTATAAATCATTTAAGGAGCAAGTATTCTTTTAATTTAATATTTAATGGGTAACAATCAGCTAACATGTTTTACAAATTACTAAATATTTCTAGAAAATTCCTCTCATACTTAAGTAGTACAAATCATCTATTTTAAGGTAGATTAAAAAAAGGATATTTATAAAAATTCTTCAAGGCAAATTCTGTTTTAAATGTCAATAAGCAAAACATAAAAATCCATTTAGATAAAATTATTTGAATTTGGCTAAATTGAAAAACCCTTTTAACTTTTTAACAGCCTTCGATAATAAAACAATTTAATAATTAAGACCTTAAAAACATAAAAGTGCTTTTTAATTCAAAGCAAAAATTATTTGTTCAAAAATATTGACTTTTGAAAATACAAACAAAAACAATAATATTATTAATAAATACTTATAAATAATAAATATTTAACAAATAAAATATATTTAAATTCGACCAATAACAAATTAATAACGCATCAAAGAATTTTGTATTAATCTTTAATCAAAATAATAAACATTTGGAGAAGCAAAGAAATAATACAATATCGAACCTTTTTATTAAAAATAAGGATAAAGTTCAAATTTTTCTAAAATGCAAATAAACAAAGTAAGGGCATTAAAATATTTCTATGTAAATTTGTACTTGAAGTAAAGTAAATATTTACATGTATAATTATGTATATACGTTAATAGCTTTGTTAAGTATATGGGAAATAGAAAGATATGTTTTTTTGAGGAAGTAAATGAAACCCAAAGGAAAATATTTTTCCTGGGTCAATTTATGACTTTTCAAATATATCGAAAACTTTTAAAAATTAAACAGCATACTTTGAGGAGGTTTGAGAAAATCGTTTGTCAAAGAAGAAACACCTTAAATTATTTAAATATTTTTTTTGATATTCTTAAATGCTTTTCTTTTTTAAGTTTAAAATACTTTCTTGAAGAGTTAGATTAAAATTAATATACAGTCCTTAATTCGACCTTCGATAAAAAAATTGCCGCACTCGATTGGACTCGATTTACACAATTTTATTGCATACTTTAGGGGTTCTGAAATAAATTTTACTGTTTCATAAAGTAAAACATTTTAGTTTTTTTATATCGAAAATTACTAAAGGCAATTTTAATCAAAAAGTACTATGAACTTTAAGTACTTTGGACCTCCTGAGAGTAAACTATGAAATATTCCTTTTCATACTTAATAAAGGCAATGGATTTCTTGGAGCTCTTAAGGCGCTATTGCGCTTTTATCTGATGGACAGAAGGACATTAACCTTTTAGAAGTTTCGTGTTTCCGTAAATTTTTTTTATACGAGCTATTGTTAAATGGTGACCGATTATGTCAAATATTTGCACATTGGCTGGCATTAACATGAGACTTCGCTGTGCTGAATTTAGTGGCCAAAGCTATTACAGTTTATTATTTATTGCCATTTAAGCATATTTTAGGTGGAATTTAGCCTGTTTCCGTAAGTTTTTTGTATAAGAGCTATGGTTAAACGTGAACCGATTTTGATGAAATTTCATATGCAGCCTAGTGCTTATGTAAAACCAAATTTTATCAGCATAGCATATTTTGTCATTTATTAGCAAATAAGCTATTAGCCAAGACGAGGTTATACGGGAGCTATGATCAAATGTGAATCGATTTTACCCGATTTCAATACCAAAATTTGAAGAATATTTTTGCTAAATTTCAGTGACCTATATCCTTTCGTTAAGGTTTTATCGTGGCGACAACAGACATGCGGATAGACAGACAGTCAGATTTCAATCAATTCTTTTCAAAAAAGTGATGTTTGACCTCATAGCTCAGTTAGCTACTTGTTACATGAACCTTCTGTAACTAATGCATTTGCCGTTCGGAGCCGGAGTTAAAACGTAGGTCCCGTCTCCGTGTCTGAGAAAAGTACCCCTTGTTTCAATTGGAATTTTGTCAGGGAATTATATTTATATATATGTATAAATTATAGATTAGACTAAACCGTATGTAGCCTTATTTTAAATCCCACAACTACGAGCTATATGTGATTATTTGGTCTTTGATCATCCTGAGTTCGAACCCCAGTCACTGTAATATTAATTTCTGTTATCATTAATTTCTATTAAAATTATGAATTACCATAGTATTTTCAATTAGCTGTAAGCCTACATCAATAACACGCCGTCGATGTAAAATAAATAAAATTGGCTGTAGAAGAACAAAACTTAAATATTGTGTCATAATTACACCAAGTGTCACTGTTCTAAAAGTAGACATCAGGTTGAATTACAGTGTTCAATAATATACAAGCTTTATCTCTCCTTTTCAGCACCCTTCACCTCTCTTTTAACCCATTTCTTCAGAAAGTAACCCAATTCGTATATATGTACAATGTATACAATTGTATAGAAAGTATTTGTCTGGATGTTAACTCCATTTAAAAAATAGTGTAATATGGTTTATCTAGGGCTCAAAGGCAAAACTTAGTAGGACTAAGTAGTTCCTAGGACCTCGGACAATAAGCAGAGGTAGATTCAGTAAAACACCTGTGACGAATTAAGTTTCTGATAGTTAGAAGATTCCGCTTTAGGCTCTATAATAGCTATAGATGGAAACTGAAAGAAGTTGTAATTTTTTTTTTCCTGGCCTCAGTTGATTTAAAAAAAAGTCACACAAAGTACTTCTAATTACTTCTAAATACTGCGGCATATTTTACTTCTATCCTATAATAACATATTTCTGATCTATTGTAATATTCCATGAAGTTTCATTAATTACAATTCAAGAAAATCATTCACCGGCAAATCGTATTGCATACTTCAAGGAGTTTTCAATATAAGCTTATTACTATCAAGTAAACAATGACACATATTAAATGATAGTTTAATTGCATAGGTTTTCTCGATGTAATCAATTGCTTTTACACTTTTAATCACATATTAATGTAAGTTATTTTAAATCTCCTAACAATAGGCAGTGCAATTTTATGGAAATTTTAAATGCTTTCGTATCTAATTATTTCAAACATTTCAGAAGTATTTTTCATAAGATTAGCTACAAATGTAAAGGTTCATCAATATCTAAAACAGATTTCACTTCATTTTGTTAAAAATCTATGACATATCACCTTTTTCCCGCTGGGTACGAAAGTATATATGTATGAATAAACATATACAAATGTATCTAGTATGAGTAATAAATATTAACGTTAATTATTAAAAGGACACAGAATGTTTATGTATGCACTACTTTCAAATTTAATATTCTCCAAAGGACATAAAGGACACTCATACATACACACACACACACCAAATATTTACTGTCAAGATTTCTCTAATTTACACAATATAATTTATTGGCTTAATTAATGTTTAACAAATATTAAACAAATTAATGTTAACATCCACACCATATTTATTACAAGGACACTTCCCAGAGCTTTATAATATGTTAATATTATAAGAAATTTTAACAAAATTAAAGAATTTTCTTCAATTCTAGAAGACATGTTTATTTAAACTGTCTAAACAAGACTTAAAAAAGGTTTAAAAACAAAATATACAAAACTCTTAACAAAAATCCTTTAAATTAGGTCATAAATTTATTGTTTCCTAGAATAATTTATTTGCCAACAAGAAAACATTTTTCAAACCTTATTTTCTCCTCTTTTGCCTTTGAACGACAAGGAGAAAAAAAAAGGATTTTAAATTGTCTTTTGTTGTCATTAATTAATGTTGAGAAATTGTTGTCTGCTTTTAGGCATGCACGAGCGTTTTAGCGTATAGAAAAGTGCTCTAGTATCTTAATTTTATGTTTGTTAATTAGAATAATATTCACCCAGGAATTTGTCTATGTGGTAGCTGCCAACATTTTTGGGATTTAAAGGGCTTTTTTTTGCTTGTTCTAATGACAAAAGTTAAGAAATTAAGCATAGATATAATTAGGAGGCCTATGTTTAAGAGAACATTATATTCTTTTTTATTTGATGATTTATAAGTTTGTTATATGGCAATAAATTTATGGTAGAAAAAAAAGGGAATTAAGTGGTATTAAAAAATATAAATAATTAAGGCATTATTGCAAAATTATGTCGGATTTAGGATTTTTTTTTTTGGTGAGATTTTGTGAAAAATAATACAAAGCTGTATTAATACAAAATTATTTAGAAAATTTTGTAACATTTATAGTACAAGACAATCGATATGAAACGAAATTTGGAAGGAAGTTACTATATCCGATACGAATCGGCATAAGTTTAAATTTATTAATGAATGCATTTCTATTATTTATTGATGTATTTTTGTGAAAGCATAAAAGTATGCAACACAATTGTTACAAAAGTCTCTCTAATGTCTTTGCGTGTTAAAAGCAAGTTAATCAAAGCAAGTTAATCAAAGTTTAGACATAATCGACTCTTTCGTAAAACAATCTTAAAAGATTTAAAAAACACTATTACCATTTTCAAGAAATTTAACTTAAAAAATTAGTAAAATTATTATACATCTTTTGAACACATCTATATTCTAAAAGACCAGGATCCAAATTACCGCATTCGATATCGATCGAAATCTTAGATATTTTCAAAACATTTGTATAGCATACTTTAAGGATAATCAAAATTATTTAAAAGATGTTCATTTTATGTTATTTTTTTTGTATTTATTTTCCAAATGATGACCAATAGTAAAAGAGTTTGTAATGAGCTATATGTTTTTAAAAATGAATCTAAATGGATACCATATTTCAATAAACTTTTTCCATCGAAGTAACTTTGAACATCTTTAAAGTATACTTCACAATATTTGCTTAAAAGTCTGGGTTTTCGATCGATATCGAATTCGGTAACAAGGCCCCAGTTTTTCGGTAGCGACCTAAAAATCTTTAATCTGATTCTTTAAGGACGTTCAAAATTATTTACTTTCAGAAGATTCTTAGTAATATCTAAAATGCTCAAAAGCTAACAAAGCTTGATTCCTTTAAGATTTTTTATAATATACATACTGACAGTATGCTACAGTATTTGAAACTAAGACATCTTAGTTTTCTATCATTGTACATCAAATGTAATATTTTGGAAAGAAAACAACTATTATGTAATTTCAGGGGGTTCGTAATATTATAGCAACTAATAATCTGTTTCACTAACTTATACCCATCACAAAAAAATATCTCATAATTTGTTTAGAACATTTTTAAACTAAACAATACAAATTTCTTTAAATATGACAATTTTTATATTCAATGGAACTTCAGAATCCTAGATCTGTGGCCAAATTACCGCATTCGATATCGATCGAAATCTTAGATATTTTCAAAACATTTGTATAGCATACTTTAGGGATAATCAAAATTATTTAAAAGATGCACAGTTTACTATATTTTTGTTAAGGTTTTTGCCAAAAGATGTATAATAGTAAAAGAATTTTAATTGGACCAAATTTCAATAAACTCTTTGCATCGAAGTAGCTTTGAACATTCCTAAAGTATACTTAGCAATGCTTAAAAGTCTGAGTTTTCGATCGATATCGAATGCGGTAATTTGGCCCCTGGATTCTTATTATTACTTTCTATATCTATAGAAACTTATCGTATTTTAAACAAAATTACCGCATTCGATATCGATCGAAATCTTAGATATTTTCAAAACATTTGTATAGCATACTTTAGGGATAATCAAAATTATTTAAAAGATGCACAGTTTACTATATTTTTGTTAAGGTTTTTGCCAAAAGATGTATAATAGTAAAAGAATTTTAATTGGACCAAATTTCAATAAACTTTTTGCATCGAAGTAGCTTTGAACATTCCTAAAGTATACTTAGCAATGCTTAAAAGTCTGAGTTTTCGATCGATATCGAATGCGGTAATTTGGCCCCTGGATTCTTATTATTACTTTCTATATCTATAGAAACTTATCGTATTTTAAACAGATGTGGTTTACTATTTGAAGGCTAGATATTAATTTTGATTCTTAATTTAAATCCTGGGAAAGCATTCGAAATCGATCGAAATGTGAGATATTTCAGATACATTTGCTAAGCATACTTTTAGGATACCCCAAGTAATACATAAGATATAAGCAATGCATTGCATTGCTAAGATTTCGATCGATATCGAATGCGGTAATTTGGCCCCTAGATTCTTATTATTACTTTCTATATCTATAGAAACTTATCGTATTTTAAACAAAATTACCGCATTCGATATCGATCGAAATCTTAGATATTTTCAAAACATTTGTATAGCATACTTTAGGGATAATCAAAATTATTTAAAAGATGCACAGTTTACTATATTTTTGTTAAGGTTTTTGCCAAAAGATGTATAATAGTAAAAGAATTTTAATTGGACCAAATTTCAATAAACTTTTTGCATCGAAGTAGCTTTGAACATTCCTAAAGTATACTTAGCAATGCTTAAAAGTCTGAGTTTTCGATCGATATCGAATTCGGTAATTTGGCCCCTGGATTCTTATTATTACTTTCTATATCTATAGAAACTTATCGTATTTTAAACAGATGTGGTTTACTATTTGAAGGCTAGATATTAATTTTGATTCTTAATTTAAATCCTGGGAAAGCATTCGAAATCGATCGAAATGTGAGATATTTCAGATACATTTGCTAAGCATACTTTTAGGATACCCCAAGTAATACATAAGATATAAGCAATGCATTGCACTCCATTCGTTTTTTTTTCTGCCAAAAGTAAAATTAAAGTGGAAAAATAACAATGAAAAATACATAAATGTACAAACAAACATAGATTTCATGAGAACGTATGTGTGCCTTAGCTTTCTCTCATTGGACAATCGTCTCCATTAGTTGTTCCCCAATTAGAGTAAAAGCTGTATTCTCTTTTTTATGGGACTTTTCAAAACGACCATACTGCAGATCAATATATGGAAATGCAAAATCTTTATATTACAAAGAATTTGATAATTTGATTATTTCTCAAAAGTTCCTTGAAAGTAAAATAATTTAATTTTAACTAAATATTTTGACATACAAATGGATGTGTTAAGATATTAATATTTTACATACTTTTTGCAAAATATGTTATATTGAAATCCCTAAGGAATGAAATCCCTAAGGTATCTGCTTAATGTCTGAGTTTTTAGCGATTTAGTCCCTATTTTGAATTTTAATTTTTAAAAATGTGTTGCAAGTTCCAACTATTGCCATTATGTTTGCAAAAGGTTCATTAAAATCAATCACAAACGAAAAATGTTAATATAAAGAGATTGTACTAAGCCTCCCAAAAGTATGCAATATTTTCGAAAAGCATTATTGCCATTAAGCTTGTTAGAGGTCTGCAAAAATCAGTTGAAAACAAAAAAATACTACTATAAAGAGATTGTTTAAAGGCTCCTAAGAGTATGCAATATTTTCGAATTATAAATTTTAAAAATTATTTAAATTATTTTTATTAACTTTGTTTTTATACTAAAAATTGTTCAGTTTTTGCTCATACTTTAAATTTCTTTACGCAAATTTGCAGTAATTTGTTAAAGCAGAAATTCCATGAAAAAAAAACAACTACATTCCAACAAATGAACATTTTGCTGATAAAGACTTCAATTACCTTGACATGACATACAATAACAAAATTGGACAACAGCGAAGAAAGCAAAAAAAAGGTAATCAAATATACATAGTACATATCTACATTCAAATACAAAATTCAGTCCAGTGGGGAAAGTATAGGGTTTAGAGGCCTGATATATAAATATTTTCTGAAATGAAACTTATTGTATTTGCAATATATAGAACTGATACAAGACTTAGAAAAGTAGGGGTTGTACAAATATCATATTGCATATTTTAAGGGATTCGAAATTATAATTTTATATTTTTATTTCTGTGAGAAAAATATAGGGTTTAGAGGCATAGGGCCAAATCGCATTATTTGATATCGATCGAAAACTTAGAATTTTAAGCAAATATTGAAATATAGAAATTTTGAAAATAATTTATTTTGCAAAAGGTTTAATTAAAATTAATATCTAGATATATCCGTTTGTTTGTCAAAACATTTAGTTTAAATGAAGTTCTTTTACTATCAGAGACCTCTTCACAAGTATGTTAGAATGAAGTCAACCTCTTGTATTATATATTATTTAGATTAACCTCAAAATATGCTACACAAGTGTCTCTGAAACGTTTTTATCAATTTTTTTTGTGTTGGACCAACACTCAGGTTATTACCTCTACACATGCATATGCACTGCACATATGGAACTAAGAAAATAGCTTGTGGGAAGGAGGATAGAGGAAGTAGTGTTTGTGGATATTCGATTTGAACTTTTGGATATAATAATTAGAGGAAAAGACTGATACAGGAAGTTTATTCCACATTCGTGCTGAGCGGCTAAAAAAACGAGTTTTGCCTTTAGCGCGTCGTGCGAGCCACTAGAAAGTCGACTATAAAGAGATGAGCCCTTGTTCAATTGCGAATAAATGTACGGGTATCAGGAACAAGATCCCTAATTGCGTTTAAGCGTATGCCGTTATAGTAGTGATAGAACAGTGAAATGCAACCCACATTACGACGATGCTCTAATGAGTCAATAGTGTTGGCTACCCTACTACCACCGATAGGCACTTCGCCCTGTCTTGTACACCGTCGAGAAGCTCCAAAATAGAATTTGAACCATACATGATTGAATATAACTCTCATTTTATATAAGTAGAGTTAAATATGTCTTACCCGCTTCAGAAAGCCGAGACACTTAAATGCTGCTTTCGACACTTGAAAAACGTGTTTAGTCCAATGGACATCACACCGAATTTTCATGGCTAGAACATTAAGAGTTTCTGATTCCTCCATACTTATACCACCCATAATTATAGATGAAGCAATATGGTCCGTAACGCATTGTGTGTTAACAAACAACATTGGGTCTTTCGAGCGCTGAAATCGTGCCTACTTAAACGACCTAAATTGGATATTGTAGATAGGTCGGAATTTAGTTTATCATGCATTTTTTGCCTCTTAGTATTGATCTCTAACACGCTTGGCCTATGGTTGAATGAACACGAATGACAAATGTTGTTATCATCTGCAAAAGAGTAGATAGGATAGGAAGTTTGACATAGAAGGTCATTTAGACCGATTTTTCCGATGATATATAAATGTTTTCCTACATAAAACTTATTGTCATAAGACAAGAATTGACTCAAGACTAAGAGACTTAGTTTAGGTTGTAGTGAAATCATGCTGCATACTTTAAGGGCGTTCGAAATTATTACTGTGGCTTGGTGCTTTTTTCACTAACATTTTTTTTTATTTTTTAATAAAATCTAAATGCTAAAAGGGCCAATGTCAACAATCTATTTCACATTATTTTGGAATTTTTATACCATATCTTATTAGATATATATGTTAAAAGTAATTAGATATGTGGCTTGGTGTTAAAAGGGCCAATGTAATAAAAACTAGTTTTGAGAAAATTAGAAATGAAACTTTTATAAGATTTTATTTTACTTACAACTCAGCTAATTTTCAAGTTTCGCTCATAAAATTCGAGTCAGATATGTATTATGATCTAATGTAGGACATGGTTTAATCAATTCTTTGAAAAAGATCGAAATTAAGAAAAAATAGCAATTTTATTCCAATTGTTATTAGATATATATGTTATAAGCTATTAGATATATAGATATATCCTCTAAATTCAATAATATTTGTAGTAATATAACAAACAGTTCCTAAATAATATAGTTTTCTTGTTAATATTTCCTTGCAAAAGGGCCAATGTCACCGAAAAAAATATAAAATGTAAAAATTATTTAGTGCTGAAAGGGCCAATGTCATATTTAAACACTTCACCACCATAGGTGGAAAGGGTATTATAAGTTTGTGCTGATGTATGTAACGCATAGAAATATTTGTCTGAGACCCATCTTTTAGTATACCAATAGGCTTAGAATCACTTTCTGAGTCAATTTAGCGATGTCCGTCCGTCCGTCCGTCTGGCTGGCGGCTGGACCAACCTTGTAATCAAACTACAGGTCGCAATTCTAAAGATAATTTGTTGAATTTTTTTCATAATGGGACCATGGCTATTCGTCAAAATCGGTCCATTATTTATGATACCTCCCATAGGTGCCACTTCCGGAATTGATATATTGGCCACAAATATCCATACAAACAAATGGGAATTTTAAGTTTTTCAAACATAATTTTTGTAACAACTGTAATCAATTTGCCAAATTTCGAGATAATCGGTCCACATTTGACCCTAGCTCTCATATAAGTCCAAGTGTCGGAAGCAGGTTAAATATATTAGTTTTGAGAAAATGTTTGTATGATGGCAATACTTAGCTAATATTTGTCTTTATACAGGAAAAATAACACCTTTGGCCTTAGTGGTGAAGGGTATCGTATGGTTGGGCTTGACCGACTATTGCACTTTCTTACCTGTTTTTCTTAACTTGGATCTTTTTCAAAGAATTGATTTTTCCATGTCCTTTATAGGATCTTAATACATGTCTAACCCAAATTTTATGGGTGAAACTTGGAAATTTGCTGAGCTGTAAGGAAAACAAAATCTTATAAAAATATAATTGCTAATTTTCTCAAAACCAGTTTTTTTGACATTGGCCCTTTTAGCTCCAAGCCAGATGTACTGATTCTAATACTATAACATGCTTTACTCTAAGAATTGACACAAGACTTAGATACTTAGTTGAAGTTGTAGTGAAATCATGCTGTATACTTTAAGGGCGTTCGAAATTATTTATAGTTATATTTTCTAGTAATAAAAATGGATTAAGATTTTGTCATAACCCTTTTATAAAATTTCCTAGAAGCATGCAACATAATTTTCCCCACTAATATTATTTACAGACATTTAGTCCCAGGCCTTTATATTTCCCCCTTGTTTCAAATTTAAATTATTTGTATATAAATGTAAATTATTATTACTTTTTATGTATATATATATATAGGAATTTTATACAATAGTGACCACAAAATATTAAAGTCAGCCAAGCAGCCATTGAAGCAAAAAGGTAACGAAGCGTGAATAAATAAAAAAGGAATAGTACAAAACCCATATACTAAAAAATAAGTATAACCATCATAATGCTCATAAATTCTAGGAAAAAAAACATAATCATCATTATTAAGCTTTCAATAAAATTTTTCAATTTTTTTTTTTTGCTATAAGACATTTTGCAATAAAATGAATTGAAAACCTCAAAGTCATTGAAGAATAAGTAGGGTTTGGGATTATATACAGGCTTTAAGAAAAAAATAACAACAGCAAAAGAAAAAATTACTGAAAACATTTACAAACACATTATCAAGGACGCATCAATAAACAGTTTTACATATACATATACAAAGGCAATTTTCAACATTTACACATACTTAAAGACATAAACAGAAATTGTTACAGGCAATTTTCTTTGTCTGCAATATAATTCGAATCATTCAAACGTAGTTAAATTCCAAGTAGCTTCATATCTCCAAGTACTTTAATACTTGAAATATCCCTTCAATTGTGTCGGCTGATATTTGTTTCTTTGTTGTTTTCAGGATATTAGCGTGAAATCAATGAAGTTGAAGAAATAATATTCATATTCATTATTATGGGGCGAAAGATATAGAAAATAAGGAAAGAAAATGTAGCGAAAAAAATGTTTTTCTTATACATATTAAAGCGTTTGTAAAATGAGGCCATATAAGACGCTATATATAGCTAATATTGAACATTATTACACCCATAATATAAAGTTTCTATATATATATAGATTTCCTTATACTAACACACATAATACTTGCCTTACTTTCTATGTATCTTGTCTATCGCGTTTTGTTGTTAGAATATTGTACAAGTCTATGTACAAGGTAAATACAAGTGTCAAATGAATAGATAGAAAACTTAGACTTTGCGACAGGCGAACAGACATTAAGACAGACAGACATATAGTTAAGTTTACTTAGTTAACATACTAATATTTGTTTACACTACACTCACATACAAACACTCTAAAATTCCCATCTGCTTTTAGTTATATGCAACTATTTAGTTTTAGCCTTTAGCTAATATACTTTTTACCTTAGTGGTTATAACGTACTTTTTTCTTCTAGGATAAAAGTTTGATATTTGAATAGCTTCTTCGTTTTTTTTTTACTGAAGTCATATGTATCAATGCATGAAATTGTATTCATGAGTATTAATATAACTAACAGCTAGTTGTTGCGGGAATATTTGTAGCATAGCTTGAGGGGTTGAGAGGTTAAGTGTTAAAAAAAATAGTTTTAGAGAAAATATGCAAAAACAACTTCAAGAATTTGCAACAGCAAGAAACTTAAATATATATTTGTAACAGTTATTCACAAGTAGAAAACTGAAAGATCTTAGAGAAAATGATGTGTATTTTTAGGAGTATTGAAAAGAAATACAAAAATTTTTATGGTTTTTCCCAAAATATCTCTGCTTGGCCCTAAAAGGCTAAAAGGGCCAATGTCAGTTTTCGGATGTTTTTAGTTAGCCATTGTATTAGGTTCTTCTTTTTCTCTCTCTTTTATATTGTTCCAACAGCCAATCTTTAGCTCATTCCAGAACAGCTTCATAAGAAATTTAAAGGCCAATGTCACTCTAAAATTGTTAGTGCTAAAAAAACCAATGTTGACATTGGCCCTTTTATTACATACACATTTTTTTTATTTTGAAACAAAATCTAAATGCTAATAGGGCCAATGTCAACAATTTATTTCACATTTTTTTTGGAAATTTTAAACCATATGTTATTAGATATATATGTTATAAGTTATTAGATATATAAATATATCCTCCAAATTCAATAATATTTGTAGTAACATAACAAAAAATTGCGGAATAACATTTTTTTTTGTCAATATTTCCTTGTAAAAGGGCCAATGTCATAGAAAAAAATATAAAATGTAAAAATAAGTTAGTGCTAAAAGGCCCAATGTCATATTTTTTGCTTAATTTGGATCTTTTTAAATGAATTGATTTTATCATGCCCTCTATAGGTTCATAATACAGTCTAACCCAAGTTTTATGACCAAAACTTGGAAATTAGCTGACCTGGGGCCAAATTACCGCATTCGATTCGATCGAAAACTCAGACTTTTAAGCAAATATTGTGAAGTATACTTTAGGGATGTTCAAAGTTACTTCGACGCAAAAAGTTTATTGAAATTTGGTATATATTTTGATTTGTTTTTAACAGAGCTTCGAAAGGCTTAATTAAATATTAGCTTAATTCCTAGGAATTCAAAAATGATTTAACAATACCTTAAGTTTAATTCCCATAAAACAATTTAAAAAAAATGTGTTGATTTTTAATTCATAGTGAATTGATTCACATGGGAATTTAAAATCAACTTGAATGAATAAAATGTTTCTTCACTCCTCTACTCCAATTTGAATTAACATTTTTTATTCTTAATTAAAACCAGTCCAAATTGAATTAAAATATTTTTTGATCATTCATTTTGTGCAAATCATTAGGGTGGATATAAACTAAAGATACTTGATTTTAAATCAAAAACTTAAATTCTGACTTTTTCGAGGGAAAAGTTTTTTAAACTATACCACTATAAAAGTATATCAAACTATACCATTGAATAAAAGTATATCAAACCAAAAAACGAAAATTGAAGTTTTAATTTATAGGGTATTATTATATCAAGTGCGATATACATTGTTTGTAAAAACCCTAGATATAAAATAGAACAAAATTTATCATAACCTATTAAAATATTCTTATATTTTATCAGAAAGCATACACATTTAATAAAAGTATGCATGTATTCTTTAATGTTCGTTCAAAAAAACGGAACTACCCTAATGTGGCTATTTCACCGCAAACTTGTGTATATTTTGCATTTATTTGTTAAACTATAACTTTTAAAAGATATTTAAATATGCAGGAATATAGTAATATTAATGGTCCTTCGTTTATAATGACCTAATCTTTACCAGAAATTCAATCAGTGAAGGAATCAGCTTAATTAAAAATTTTTTCTAAAAAAATTTATAAAAATAATTTGTTTTTTGTGACATTAGTTTTTGTAAATACATACATACATATACATGTAAAATGTGCTAATATGTAAGAGTATATTATCTCTGGTTTTGTTGTGTTGCTGCGAAATAATGGATTTTATATGTTTTCGAATCTGGATGAGATTATAGATTATGTGTACAAAAAATCCTTAGTTTTATGTATATCTATATTTTGTTTTAAATAGTTTTTCTGATCTTATGACCAATAACAAAGAATTTTTTTATTTTTTTAAATTTCGCCTAAGTCAACTTAATAAACTTTTGAATTTTTTCACAAAAATGTTATTTGTATATGCCCTACAGGTCTAAAAAACATTAGTCCCTTAGCAGGAAGATATATTACATAGCTGAGATACATACACAATTATGATGGAATTAGAATAAAATTACAAAATTCAGTACAATTAGAAAATGTAAATATACATATGTATGTATGTCGATAATGAATAAATCACATTTTAATCATATGACTTTTCATACATGTTTTTTAGACAAAGTGGACTTGGTTTTGTTAAAATCGAAATGGAAATCATCTCAGCTTAAAAACCCTTTTTTAACCCAATAACTTAAGAAAGAGTCATTTCTTTATCCTCTAAAATGGGGACTTTTTTTCATGGGTATTAAATGATATTTAATCCCTAATGCAATCCTGAAACTTATTTTATTTTATGTTTCGTTGAGATTTATTTTATTCCGCTCTTTTATAGGTATTATATATTTTTGAACTGTAGGGTTCGTTTGAATACGTTTATTTTTGTATGCCTTTACAAAATGATTTGTTTATAAAATTTTTAATTATTTTTGTATAAGATTAAGAATTGAAATAATTTAAATTAAATCTAACTGATTTTAAATTCCCTAAGAATTAATTCTTAAAAGTTAAGGCTTATGACTTGATTCAGGTGAATGTATTATGGGAATGATATAAACACTAAAATAAATTTGATTTTAAAATATGGAATTAGGAATTGAGCCTTTCGAACCTCTGGTTTTTAAAAACAAATAGTTCAATTAAAACTCTTTCACTATTGTTCATCTTTTGTCAAATAACTTATAAAAAAATATTGTTAACTGTGCATATTTTAAATAATTTTGATTATCCTTAAAGTATGCTATACAAATGTTTTAAAAATATCTAAGATTTCGATCGATATCGAATGCGGTAATTTGGCCCCTGTAGGGAAAACAAAATCGTATAAAAATATAATTTCTAATTTTCTCAAAACTAGTTTTTATGACATTGGCCCTTTTAGCATCAAGTCACAGATTTAAATGAACAAATTTAGAGAAAATAATGTGAACTTTTAGGAGGATAAAGCCAAAATATGAAAATTTATGTGTTTTCCCCCCCAAAATATATCTACTGAGCCCCATATATTAATGAATAAATGTTGGAGTATACTTTTAGGAAGTTGAAAAAGTGTTTCGTTGCTTTTATTCTAAATTCAAACCCCGACCTGCCCATAAACACATTATTTGTCATATAATATCTTTCCTGCCAAACGGCGATGGCAATAAGTAATTACTTCCGCCAAAAATTATTTTGTTACAGAAAATAATAATTCTTATATTGAATATTCATAGCATTTTTATTTTCTTATTTTAACGCTTGAATGGGCTGAGAAAACTCATTTTCACTTTATTCATAGTACAAATAAATTATAATATTCATTTTCGTTTTTCTTCAAATGTATAGAATTCAGATAAATTTTCCAAACGAATATTACAGCTTATCAAGACACGGACAAAGCAATGATGACCAAAAGTTAGATTTTACACATAGAAACCGAAAAAAAGGTGAAGGTAAGAGATTTTTATGCGAAATTAAGACAATTTTTCTATAGAAGAGTTCTACTTCTTCTGTTATCCTTAAATCCCAGTGGTTCATAGGGCCTCAACCATTCATTTATATCGTACTCTATTGCGAGATGATATATCATCATTTAAGGATAACAGAAGAAGTAGAACTCTTCTATAGAAAAATTGTCTTAATTTCGCTGCTTGTAACTCCGCATCAATAGACCTTCTCCACGTTCTAGCAGGTGCACCAACACGACGGCCGCTTCATTGTGGATTCCAATAAAACGCTTGTGCAATGTTGGTATTTGGCCTTCGAAGTGTGTGGCCTATCCAACGCCATTTTCGTTGACATACCTCTATAGAAGAAGGGATTGGGTTCGTAGTAGATATTCATTTCTTATGCGATTCGGCACATATTAGGGATTAGCCACAAGCATTTGTTTGCAAGGGTTTGTAAGGGCTTATCGATGGCATTTGTGCGTTTTCAAGTTTCGCAGCCGTAATACAAGATGGACTTGACATTCGAGTTATATATTAGTTTACTTTCAGAAAGGATCACAATAGACCCGAAGGTCTCCGAGTGAAGATGCCACTCTCCTGGCATCACCTTTTCAACCTAACCTAACCTATATATTCGTAACTTAGTTGTTGTTGATATTTGCCGAGATTTCCAAATAGCTCGGAAAATGCCAAATGCAGATTTTGCCTTATTAATACGCGATTCAATATTCTCGTTGGTGCCAGCTTTTGTAGATAACAAACTACCAAGATAATTAAAGGTACCTACACATCCAATAACCTTATTATTCACATTGATGTGTGTCGACGGGTTTAAATGATTAAGGGGAGACAATTTTTCTACATAGAAAATTTTTCTATAAAACAGTTAAAGGGGGACAATTTTTCTCCGAAAGAACAAAACCGAAAATTTTTGGAAGAATTAAAAAGGTATAAAGTTTCCTATCGAAAACTCACAAATTCGGAAAACACTCTATAGAAAACTTAAAAGCAGGTACAGATTTTTATAAAAAAGTCAAAAATTAAATATTTTGTATAGAAAAGTCAAACCTTGGGCCAAGTTGCCGCACTCAATACCGACAGAAATATAAGATATTTCAGTAACATTTGTGTAGCATACTTTTAGGATAATCTAAGTAATATAAAATCTAAGTAATATATAATATAAAACATATAAGTTACAGATTAGTAAACAATTTGTAACTTATTTGTTTCATTTAGATATAAATTTTTATTAACCATTTTGCAAAATAAATTATTTTACAAATCCCTAAGGTATGTTACACAATATTTGCTTAAAAGTCAGAGATTTCGATCTTTATCGAATGCAATAATTTTGGCCTCTAGGTAGAATATTCTATAGAAAAGTAAAAATGTTTCAAATGAAAAAGAAACAAATTTTTTTTTAAAGAAAATTTAAAAATGGGATAGATTTTTACACTCAAGTCAAAAGTTAAAAGAGTTTATGTAGAAATTTAGATAGTATGTAAGGAATAGTTTTCAGGGAATGTCGTATATCACTCTTTTAAGGAAATTTGATCGTCATAGATGGATCTATGATGAATGGCATTACTTCTAAAAAACATAATGGAAATACTGAGATGGTCAATTCAAATTAATTAGGAGTGCAGACTATTACTTATAAATCTACCGGTCACATATACAATTAGGATTTATCGGGTTCCTGATCTTTGTGACATCGACGAAGCCACAAGTTAAGGCTCGAAACAAGAACTAAGGCACTGTCTGTTTTTTTAACAACATAAATAAAACTCAGGCAAATACTGTCTTCTTTGCAAAGGGGATAGTGTATAATTGAAAGGTGGTGAAAAGAATAGATAAAACTTTATATAATTCAAAACAGTAAATTTGTTTCGCTTATTGTTATTTAGACGCATTATTCAAGTTTTTTTTCTACAACCAATTTCATCTTTTTTACATCGACAGCGTGTTATCGCTGCAATGCTTACTGAGGATAGAGTATGTGTGGTAATTAATTTTTTTTAGTGAATATTAATAATTACAGAAATTAATATTGCGGTGACTGGGGCTCGAACCTAAGCAGAATAACTAAGCCACACTAAGCATGAACAAAATCAGGGGCTTAGGTTTCTAGATGGAAAATTCCAAGAGGAACTTAAAGAAATCCAACACTATAAGTTTTCTATAAAAAAGTTTGCACAAGGTTAAGTTTTTTATCGAGAAGTTCACACTGGGTAAAATTTTCTAAGAAAATGTAAAGTTTTCTCTAGAAAAGTATACACTGGGTAAAGTTTTATATATCGATGTCTACACTAGGCAAAGTTTTCGTTAGTAAAGTTTTATATGAGAAAGTTTAAACTGAGTAAAATTTTCTATAGAAAAGTTTACACTGGGTAAAGTTTCCTATAGAAAAGTTCGAACCGGCTATAGTTTCTATAGAAATGTTTACTCTGTGTAAAGTTTTATATGGAAAATTTTCACTGGGTAAAATTTTCAATAGAAAGTTTGCACTGGGTAACGTTTTCTACAGAGAAGTTTATTCTGGCTAAAGTTTTGGATAGAAATGTTTACACTGGGTAAAGTTTTATATAGAAAAGTTTACACTGGGTAAAGTTTTCTATAGAAAATTTTTTACTGGGTTAAGTTTTCTATAGATAGTTTGCACAGGGTAACTTTTTCTACAGAAAAGTTTACGCTGGGTAAAGTTTTCTATAGAAATGTTTACACTGGGTAAAATTTTCTATAGGAATGTTTACACAGGATAAAGTTTTCTATATAAAAGTTTACACAGGATAAAGGTTTCTATAGAAAGTTTGCACTGGGTAACTTTTTCAACAAAAAAGTTTATACTGGCTCAAATTTTATATAGAAATGCCTATACTTTAAAAAGTTTTCTATAGAAAAGTTAACAAAATACTATAGAAATTTTTACACTGGGTAAAGCTTTCTATAGAAAAGTTTACACTGGTAAAAGTTTTATACACTCAGAAAAAAAATGAACTAAAATTTAGGAAAATTTACTAAATTTGAGGAAAAAATGGTTGTCGTATGGCGCCAAAGCCGTTTTTTACAGCAATTGAGTAAAAAAATTCCTTAATTCCTAGAAAAAAATTTCCTTAAGTTTTTGACAAAATTTCTTATATCAAACAAATTTTAACTAAAATCAAATAAAATTGAACTTAAAAAATTAAAAAAAATTACTATTATTTAGTTCATATTTTATCTGAAACTTCTTAAAAACAAGTAAACATTTCCTTTAATTTAGTTCAGATAAATATTTACCAATGCTATAAATAAGGAAAATTTTCCTTCATTTTAGTTAAAAGATAATTTATTTTTACTTAAAACAAGTAAAAACTGCAGTAAACTTGTTCAAATTTTCTACGATAGTAGAAAAAGATTACTAAAATTCAGTAAATTATTTATTTTGATCTTATAAAAAATTTATAATTTTTAGGAAATATTTTTCTTAAAAGTGAGAAAAACAGTCAGAAAATAAATAAGTTTAATACTTATTTATAGTAAAATATTCATTCCCAGTATGAAATATTTCCTACATTAATAAAACTTATTTCTAGTTTTCACTAAATTAAATACTTATCTGAATTATATATTTCCTAAATAATACAAGAAAAAGTACTAAAATTAAGTAAAATTATTTTCTAAAATATATATATCCCCTTTATAAAATAAAAGTATAAAAAATGGTATAAAGTATTTTTATTAATATCTTTTCATAACTTTACAAAAATATTTTAAATAACATAAACATAAAAATAAATAACATAAACACATAAACATATACATATTTAAATAAGAAATAATATTTATATTTATAACAATTTTTACATTTACTTATATATATGTACATAGAAATTGGAGTGTACCTTATTTTTTAAAAAGTTAACCTTAATTTTCCCTAAGAAATGTTTTCCGTTACAAAAAAATATGTTATACAAAATTTTGTTTAGATTGCATTAGGGGTGGGCGTGTCGCATCCGCCACTAAACTGTAAAATTTGTTCTTATAGGGAAAAATTGGAGTATTTTTGGTTTTACCGAAATTTGAATCAATAACAACTTATACAAAAAAATACAATAAATTAAAAGTCATAGAAATAAAAAATGGATGAAGTAGTTTTGAAATTTCTTCCAATTTAAATAACTACGGGCAATGACTCAATGTATTTCATTACCCATTCTTTGCCATTAAATATCTGATCCTCTTACAAGTTTAAGAATTTATTTATTTGGAAATGCAATATAAACTTCAATATAAAAGAATTTTGGTTCATAATGTAAGTTATTGGAAAATAGATAAGTATTTATATTAATGTATTTATTAATAAAGACAAATTTTATAAGGTAAATAAATAAAAAAATCGTACTTCAGAATTAACTGCAGTATAACACATTGAAAATATTAAAGCCTTTTCATAGTCAAATTGTTATTTACTTTGATCAAATAACATGGAAGGGACGCTCTTTGTGACGCACGGCATCTTTGGCTACGGAACACTAGAGGTCCTTAGACTTCCCAATTTAACTAATCAAAGGTCATTTTGCGAAAAATATAAAATATGGTATAGGTGTTAAATATATATTTTTTTATATTTTTTATTTAGAGCATTAGTTAGGGTAAATAAAATACATTACTTATTTTTATTATTACTAAATCGAAAAAATTAAAGAAAATAAAGTTTAAAATTTAATTATATTAAATGTCAAAAATAGTTGGTTGGTATAAATTCGTTCACACTTTTATCAAATAATATTCATTGCCGACAATCTGACCCTATTCGGTTTATATTCGTCCATCCTAATGTCAATGAACATGAGTTAATTAAAGTGTTTGGCAAAAGGAAAAAAATTATACCAAACAATGACTTTTGAATTTTTACTACAGTTTTTTCGATTTTGTATTAATAAATAATGTGTTAAGTTTTGCCCCTTACTGTAAGCCCTACTATAATTAACTGTTAGTTTAAAACACCTATACGATTTTTTTTAATTTTAGATACTTATCAATGTATTACGCAAAAGCTCAATCTAAAAATGTATTTACCTTGAATATTTGTCCATTAATTTATTATAATAAAAAAAACTGTACCTAAATCCAATAACTGCATTTAGAAGATTGCTTTTGGAGTTATTTAAAGGTTTTCTTTAAATTTGATATTTAATTATGATATTTAATATATAACAATCTAATGTCGAACATTGAAAAAGACCCACCCTAATATAAAAACTGAGAAAACAGTGTTCTAAAGTCATAGATAATGCATCACTTACATGGTTTGAGCCTTGATATGCGGAGAAGTCCTATAACCTTTTTTGATTTCAAGAAAACGGCTGCTGAAGTTCATAATTGTGTCGAAGTATTCTAGATTTCAGGATGATATAGTTGGTGTTTTAAGCCAAGCAACGCTTTTGATTGGTTTTAATTTGAAAGCCCAGATTTTTCTTTGTCAACCTCTCATCTCAACTGTGGACATTGACCTCCTAGTAGTATCACCTGGTTAGCTACCTTAACATCCTTAAAGTAGTGAGCTAACAAGGACCTCAGGCTAGTAACCCGCTCCTGGAAAAAACTCCTAATATGAAATAGAAACAATTAGAATAAAAACGACCCCCTAATGTTGACGACCACAGCAAACGAATAAAGGATCATGATCTAAGGCTAAGCATCTGGAATATCAAAAATCTTAACAGAGGAGGTGCCCCGATTCAGTTGATGGATGTACCCGATAAGTACAAATGTGATATGATTGCTCTAATCTTCTAATCTCCTGGATGATTTGAAATCAGGTGACATACCGAGAGTGTTCTGATAAAGGTGATAAATCCATCTGCGCTAACTATAGAGGTATAAGTCTCCTTTCAATTGCTTATAAGATAACGAGCATCCTGTGTGCAAGGCTAAAACCCAATATTAACGAAATAATTGGTGCCTCCCAATGTGACTTTAGACCAGGTAAATCCACCAAGAAAAACAAATGGACACTTACCTTACTTTACTTCTTCGTGATGCTGCAGTTAATACAACTGGCACATGCTACTTACATTTGCGTGAAGTGACTGCCGCCTTTTCCGGTATTGAAAATTATTCGATGAAAATGGGCCTAGTAATCAAAAACAATACTGATGGTCTCTTCTAGCAAGCAGTCCATTAGAATTGGAGCACACGTGAACGTCGTCAACTATAGCTTCAGAGTTTTTAAAGAATTTGTCTACCTGGGTACCGCAGTGAATGTAAATAATGAAATTAAATGAAGAATCATACTTACTTAGCTTTGGAATGAAATCCACTCAACAGGAACTAAAATTATAAGTGTTATTATATGGTGCTGAATCGTGGGCACCTGCACAAGCAGACAAAGACAATATTAGAAAACATAATTTATTAACATTTATTTTTAATACATTTTTAGGAAAAATTTAACTAATTTTTCGGAAAATTTTTACTAATTTTTAGAAAAATTTAAACTAATTTTTAGGAAAATTTAAACTAATTTTGAGGAAATTTTTAACTAATAATTAGGAAATTTTCATCTCCTTGTTGATTTTTTGGTCTTTTATTTTGAGGCATTAGTTAATCACTAATATTTCCTTTACTTATGTTATACAAAGATAGAAACAACAAACACAATTTTTGGCACAAATTTTTCATAACACAATTTTTTTTATACTACTAATATCGAAAAAAAAAGCGGAATTTGTAAGAAAACTATCACGAACTAAAATTGAAAATAAATTATAAATAAAAATAATTTATTGACATTTACTTTTTTCAATATATGAACTAAATTTTAGGAAAATTTGAACTAATTTTTAGGAAATTTTTCTTAAATATAAGTACATAAATTTCAAGAAATTATAACAATTTTACTCATTATAAAAAAATTATCCTAATTACTTCATAAATTTAAACATGATTTATTCTGATTTATCTGAACTAATTTTTAGGAAATTATCCTAAATATAAGTACATAACTTTCAACAAATTATAACAATTTTACTTATTATAAGAAAAGTGTATACTATTGGACGTTGTAATTTATCTTAACTAATTTTAAATAAATTTTTCTTAAAATGCAGAAAGTCTTAAACTTGAAATTCATGATTAGGAAAATGTTCCTAGTAATTAGGAAAATAATGAACTTAAATTTACGACAACAACTTCCAGATTTTAAGTAAGTTCAATTTTATGAACTATTTTTCAGTAAATCATTTACTCAATCAAATTTTTTGAACTAAAGTCAATATTACCCAGTTTTATGATGTGATGAACTAAAATTTAGAACATATTTACTAGTTTTTAACAAAAATTTCCTTAAAATAAATAATATTTTATAAAATTCATGCAATTTTTCTATGGAAAAATGTTAACTATTTTTTAGTATATGAACTATACATTTTTTATTTAAATGTTGTATTTTTTACTAGAACGTAACAATTTTTCCTAGTTTTGAGTAAAAATTTAATCTGAATAAGGATTTTTTTTTACTATTTTTAAGAAATTTTTTTTCCTCAAATTTAGTACATGTCTTTTTTCTGAGTGTATAGTAAAGCTTACACTGGGTTAAGTTTTATATAGAAAAGTTTACACTGGGTAAAGTTTTCTATAGAAAAGTTTACACTGGGTAAAATTTTATATAGGAAAGTTTACACTGGGTAAAGTTTTATATAGAAAAGTTTACACTGGGTAAGGTTTCTATAGAAATGTTTACACTGGGTAAAGTTTTCTATAGAAAATTTTCACTGGGTATAGTTTTCTATAAAAATTTTGCACTGGGTAACGTTTTCTACAGAAAAGTTTTTACTGGCTAAAGTTTTATACAGAAATGTTTACACTAGGTAAAGTTTTTTATAGAAAAAGGTACACTTGGTAAGTTTTCTATAGAAAAGTTTACACTGGGTAAAGTTTCTATAGAAATTTTTACACTGGGTAAAGTTTTCCGTAGAAAAGTTTAGACTGGATAAAATTTTATATAGGAAAGTTTACACTGGGTAAAGTTTTATATAGGAAAGTTCATAGTGGGTAAAGTTTTATATAGGAAAGTTTACACTGGGTAAAGTTTTCTATAGAAAATTTTTCACTGGTTTAAGTTTTCTATAGAAAGTTTGCACTGGGTAACGTTTTCTACAGAAATGTTTACACTGGGTAAAGTTTTTATAGAAATGTTTACACTGGCTAAAGTTTTCTATAGGAATGTTTACACTGGCTAAAGTTTTCTGGGTAAAGGTTTCTATTGAAAAATTTGAACTGTGTAAAATTTTGACAGAAAAATTTAGTTTTCTATAGAAGTTATGTTTTCTATAGAAAAGTTTACTTTGGCTAAAGTTTTCTATAAAAAAAATTTTACTGGCTTAAGAAAACTTTACAGTGGGTAAAGTGTTTTATATCTAGTTTTAACGTTCTAAAGTTTTCGATTCAAAAATATTCAGTGGGTAATGTCTTCTGTAGAAATTTGCAAATTAAGTAGGAGGAGTTTATATATTTGACTTTTTTTTTTGTGATGAATATTGTAGTCCTGTTTATTACGTTTGTATAATTTATGGTTTCATGTAAAAGGTAATCGAAATGATTATTCTATTATAAATTTCAATATGTATCTTTCTATAGTTGAAGAAAAGCAATAAATTTTGATTACAAACAAGGTTAAATCGTTTAAATGTCAGATTGAGATTTGTTGGCTCGTATGAAATGAAATACAATAATTTAAGGTAAATTTAGCAATAATTTAAACAATATTCAAGGACCAAATCGCCGCATTCGATATCGATGGAAATGAAAGATGTTTGAGAAACGTGTGTGTAGCATACTTTAAGGATAATCTAAGTAATATATATCATATAAGATTCATTACATTCTAACTCATTTGTCAAAATTTCCCTGATAGTAAAGAATTTCAATTAAACTGAATTTTTTAACAAACAAACGCATATGTTTAGATATCACATTTTATTTTTAAATTATTAGAAAATCCTTAAGGTATGTTATAGAATATTAGCTTACACGTATGAACTTTCGATTTATATTGAATTCGGCGATTTGGCCGCAGTTTTTCTAAATAAAATTTTAAGTATAAGTATTTTTTAAAAGCTTTTTGTAAATAACTTATAACTAAAATATGTTTTTTTCTATTTTCTCTTTCTAGGTAAGTGTCAGTCTAAGATTTTTTAAAGATTCGAAACGTAAGTTTTTCAACAGATATTTTGTTATATCAATATTCTATGGAGATTCGGAGAAGGAGTAATTTTTTATAAATATTTTTTTGTGAACTTAAATAATTACTAAGTTTTTCCTTTGTTGTCTATTTGGCTCTAAAAGAAATCATTTAAAACAATTTTTTAAAAATCTTTTTTAAAGTATGGAAAGACGAGCATAAAATATATTGGAACAAGCCATATGCATGTATTTTAAAAAAATATTTTAGTTCTTTACATCTTTAATTTTTCCATTATTAAATGGACCGTAACACAACAATAAATTACAGATTTCCAATAATTCTTACAACATAAACCTAAAAATTTTAAATTATCTACCGTCATTAATTTTCCTTTAAAATAGTCCCAAACATATCATTTTCAACACCGCACTCGTACACCTCAAGTATTTTACAGAAATTGAAAAAATAAAAATAATTTAAAATGAAATTTATGTCTGATGATATAACACATTCTGTTAGAGTCCAGTTTACAACTGGAAAAATAGTCATAGTCGTATAAATAAAAACAAATTGAAAATATTATACAGTCAAACCATTATACGCCTTTATTATAAATGCATAGAATAATAACAACTACAGCAACATAACAGCTACCCACGAAAAGCTGGGAAAACTACTAACAACAAAAATAATAACGAAAAGAAAAAAAGAAAGAAAATTCAACATCAATGCAATAAAATGAATTGTAGAATATACAAAAAATGTTCGTTCAAACAGAAACAGAAATAATATTCAAACAGGGTTTTCGAAAAAACAAAAATAAGTAGAATTTTTGATGTAAAAACATTTACGAAACCCCGCTCAATGTCCTGTTGCAATTTTAACTTTTATAATGATACTCATACATTAAAATGAATGTATTTTTGCGTAGAAACAAAAAAAGTGCCTTTATTGTAATGTCTACCAACATTTTTGAAATTACAATATAGATGAGGGAAATATGCAAATATGTTACGAAAATGTCAGTCAGTTTGTTGTGTTTGTGTGAGTTTGCGAATAAAGAAAAACTGTAACACTGTCAAGGATTTTTGTTCGTATCCACGTATTGTATATCCATGTTTGCACGAGTGTACAATAAATGAAAAGCTACAAACGAAAGGAAAAATACAAAAAAAAACAGGCAAAATTGAAGGAGAATAACATTAACAATACAAATAAACATTAAAACATTTTATTTATACATAATAATGTTGAAAGTAAAGGATGGGGTAAGCTAAAAGTAGAGTAAATTTTTCTAAGAAAGCTGATATTCTTGATGACAGGATTAGTGTTGGTATGATATATTGCCATATATATTGTTTATACAGTTTCACAAATGAGCAACTTTTGTAAAAACTTGGAAAGACACATAGTGAGGGTTATAGGGGTAGGTGAGGACATACAAAAACCATCTTCGAAAATTTCGAAACGAGTGAAAAATTTCGAGATATTCGCAATAAACTGTTTTCGGGTAGGTCGTAGTACTTTATTACCTCCAAATCTTACATTTGAAGAGTGATTGTTTTTCTATATTTAATAGTTTTGAAAAGTCAAGAGATCAAGCTTTTACAAGTTGTATGCATAGGGCTTATATTCTAAGTAATTGGGTAAGTTTTTATCAAAAGTTTCCCTTTTTTATTTTTTTTTTCCTAATTTTAAAAATTCAAAAGCAATTATTTCAACACTTTTCTATAGAAACCTATTTTGCTTTATACAGTCTTTAAGCTAGATCTATATGGAAAAAAACGAGATATTACTTAGTGAGATCATTTCACATTTGCAAAAGTTATTTAACTTTTTCCAAAGTTAAAATTTTTCATTAAAAAGTTTTACTGTAGTGCACTTTGCACTTTTTCGATTGCAAACAATAAAAATTTTAAATAAATTTCTATGGCTCGGTGCTCCCACCGTAACCATATAAAAGGCCAAAGTCTTTTCTTTAGATAGAGCGAAAAAAATTCCCAGAAATTTAGCGATCGTAGAACAAAGTTCAAATTTTTCTAAAAAAAACTCACTTAAATTGTTATGCATAATATGAACAAAAAGTGTTGCAGTCGTTTAGGCGTAACTTTTTAATCAAATTGAGTTTAAGTGTAAGTCAAACTCATGTACCCATAGAAGTCAATGGCTTTCAAGCAAAACTAGTAGAGCTCTTTTATAGGTCAACCAATAGATGTGTGCCGAATTTCATCAAATTCTTTTGGGAATTGCGGCTTATATTGAGAAGAAAAATAAGTGAAAAATTGTGGTCCAAAGCAGGTACCCCAAGGAGTGTTGGATAAACCAATAGACGTGAGCCAAATTGTTTCAAATTCTATTGAGAGTTCAAGACAGGCACCTCAATGAGTCATGTGCTGCTTATACATTGAAAAAACAAGTAAGAGTGTTAGGTTATATATATATATATATAAGAATTTAAGCCAAATGTTGACCGATTGTCACAAAATTTTAAATACTGACTGGTATTTATATAAAGTTTATTTGTACAAAATTAAGTGGTTATACCTGTCACAGTTTATAATGTAATGGCTTTTAATTGGCGTTTGTGGCATTTTAGTGGTTTCAGGGAGCGGGTTTTATATGAAAGCTATGGTCAAATATGGACCGATTCCAATAAAATTTAATATTATGACCAAACGTTGCATAAAACTTCTCTGTTCTAAATTTAGTTGTCATAGATGTTACAATTATATTCAATTTATCAGCATAAATGTGATTTCCGGGGCAGGGTTATATGGGAGCTCTAACTAAATGTGAACCGATTTCAACCATTTTCAGTACACAACTTTTTTTTACATATTAAAAATACTTTTGTAAAATTTTGTCTCTCTAGCTTCTGTAGTTAAGGAGCTGTCGCACTTTTATCTAACGGACAGACGGACATAACCCCCTTTTCTTTTTGTATTTTTGTGTTTCCGTTAGTTTTTATATAGGAGCTATGGTCAAATGTGAACCGATGAAATTTTTTATGCTGTCTAGTGCTTATGTAAAACTTCTAGATACCAAATTTTGTCATCATAGCTGTTATAATTTGTCATTTATTAGCAAATAAGCGATTAGCCTAGGGGGGTTATGCGGGAGCTATGGTCAAATGTTAACCGATTTTGCCCAATTTCAATACCAAAATTTTCTTATAAATTAAATTTTTATTTTGAACACCCTTTATAGCACTTTTGTCCTAGTCGCCAACAAATCAACAAAAAAATGTGGAAAATAAAGAAATGATAAAACTGAAAAATGTTTGTGTGTTTCTGTTCAGATGATAATCTTCGCCTTATGTTGATATTTGTTGGACAAAATAATAATAATTCGTATTTATTCAGTCGCTCAAATTATACATAATGTGTGGTTTTCGCTCTGTCTAGAATTAGGGATAATCCTCCTGATGAGATGGCCTAACCAACCATCGAAACGCGTCGAGGAAATGTTTCCCCACCAACATTTTTTAGTTTTCTCAAAAAACTATTTATTACAATAATAAATAATTATAATAAATTGGGATCTTATTACAATACACTACAGTAAAACATTTTAAATTAAATATTTGATGTCCCAAAATTTTAATAAACCTTTTTTTGGTTTACGCTACAAAATGTAAAAAAATTAGTTCACTTACAAAAATTTTTTACTTAGTGTTGGTCTCCTGGGGCCAAATTACGGCATTCGATATCGATCGAAATCTTAGATATTTTCAGAACATTTGTATAGCATACTTTAAGGAAAATCAAAAATATTTAAAAGATGCACAGCTTACTACATTTTTTTGAAGTTATTTGCCAAAAAATGAACAATAGTAAAAGAGTTTTAATTGAACAATATATATTTTTAAAAACGAATCAAAATGGATACCAAAACATCCCTAAAGTATACTTCACAATATTCGTTTAGAAGCCTGAGCTTTCGATCGATATCGAATGCAGTAATTTGGCCCCTGGTCATACCCGATCCAATGATACTAAACTAGTATACTAAGCTTTAATACACAGTCTTTAAAAATTCTGAAAACTTTGCCTCCCGTAGCATTTTTATGCTGAATATTGGAGTATTGGAGACTAATGTGTGCATATAAAGTTAATAGTACACAGTGGTATTAAACTACTGGATGCATTTTTAGCGAAATTTGGAATGTACCTGTAGAAAGTGTCTGTGGGCTTTACAGTTTTCCAAAGTAGCTTACCTCGGGTGTGTAAAACATTAGGGTCTATATAACTTTCGCCAATTCGGTCCGATTCGAAAGATTTTTAAATATTATGTATATTTCTGATTTTGTTTTATATATAGGTTCATACCTTGTACAAAAATGGTCATAATACCTTGTTTAGTTTTAGAGATTTTTGTTAAAAATTACAAAGTAATGTTAAAAAAGTACATTACAATTTTTTGGATTCGAATATCTCTTAAACTATAAGAGATAAGGTAGTACAGAGCATATGCTAATAAGTTTTTGAAAATATAAAAATCTTTGGATCGAACAAATTTGGTGAAAGTTATACGGACCCAAAGGTTTAACATATCCGAGGTTGACAACTTTGTCCCACTGTAAAGCCCACTGTGCTGCCGACAGATCAAAAAATGCATAATATTCATCTCTATAATTTTTGATTAGATCTCATTCTAAGCTTCAATGCAATTTGATAAAATTTTCTTTAGACTTTTTACAAATACTTTCGTATCTTTATTTTTTATTAGGGAATTTTGGCAAATAAGTTACTATGTAGTAAACCTTTTATGACAGCGCATAGAGAAATAGACCTAAGGGTATTTTGCGAACATAGAGAAGGGGGCCTAAGGGTTAAAAATAAGAGTAAATAATAATAATATTTTAGCAAGGTCTCGTTTTTTAATTGTATTTCAAATTATATAAAACAGAAAATATACAGGTATGTGATGGACATTTTTCGTTTTCAAATCGATCGATTTCAGACATACTTTTTAGCTAAAAAGTATTTTGGCTTTAATCCTTTTGACTGATATTTTATTTTTCATTTGGTTTGAATTATTTGGGAAAATAACCGAAAATTACCACAAAAATATATCTGAAATCGATTGATTTTTAAACGATCGTTTTCCATCACATACCTGATAGTTACATTTTTTTGGAAATCTCCCAAATTATAAGATTTCATAATGTTCACAATCCTCAAAGACTCAGTTCACCCCTTACTTATGAAAACACACATATTTGGAATGTACATAAGCGTGGTCTGTTTATATGTATATACAAAAAAAAACCAAAAACATTAAAGAAAAGTATGTGCTATTTGTTCACTTCGTCCTTCTTCATTATTATTTGTACAATTGTCTGCGAAAAAAACAAAAGTACATACAATAAATGAACAAAAAATTGTATTGTTAAAATGTTTATTAACGGATATACTCTGGTGAAACACTATAATACGGATATTATAGAAAACAATGGCAGTGGCAGCAACAACAGAGCCCCCATTCCCCAACACACAAAAAAATCAAATACACTAATAGAAATAGATACAGCCAAAAGGGATGTCCCTCAAAAAAAGAAAAAAATCACAAATACACAAAAAAGGTCATGGTATAAAAATTAATGAGTTTATGAGGACGAAGGCGTCATATGCATAAAATTATATACCAAAGAAAAAACCTTTATATGTTCCTATGTATGTAGAAATGTTTCTGAAAAAAATAATGTTATATTACTACAGCAAATTATACTTATAAAAAAACAACACTCAAAAAATAAAGCAGAAATACAACGAAAAAAACGCGCCACCTTTTAAAATTATAGGCATTAAGTTGAATTCGAAATGAGAATTTGTATATATTTAAATCACCTGAATTTTTTTGTTTGTCCGTTTGTGGTTAAATATAGGTTAACTGGCGTTTAACTTACCTTATGCCCTCACGTAATTCCAAATATGATAATTTTACATACAATAAACACATTTTTATTACAGTAACAAAAAAAAAGAAAAAAAAATTATATTGTCGAATAATTTTTGGTGTATTTTTTCCTATAATTTATTCGTTGTTTATTTATCGCCTTAGTATGGGGTTAATTATTCGGATTTATTTGAATAATTATTATGGTATAATATTTTGTTGGCTAGATATTAATCAAGTGTATAATTGAGTAATAAATATGAAAGGAAACTTTTAGATTTATCAATAATTATACTCAAATTCTTTGTTTGATGGATTATATATGCCTGATAGTATGCAGCAGAATATTTGTATGAATTGCTCAGATTTTGCCTAGTATTACTTTTAGAATACCAACTCTTTCATTTAATAAAATGTTTAATTTAAAGACAAGTTTGTATTAAGAATCTATAGTACGCTTTAATGTGACTAATTACACTCTACACGTGGGTTGTAGGCCTTATTGAGTACATAACAAATTCTACAAACAAATTTTAGAAATACGCCCAAGTTTAAGAGTTATACGCAAAAAATCGATTTTAACTAGATTTGTCGACTTATCGACCCTTAGCTCGGTCAGTTTGTATCCAATTTTGTTTTTTTTTTAACAGCAAATAACACAGGCATATCATTATACCTTCACCACCATAGGTGGAAAGTGTATTACAAGTTTGTGTTGATGTATGTAATGCATAGAAATATTTGTCTTAGACCCGCCTTTTAGTATACCAAAAGGCTTAGAATCACTTTCTGAGTCGACTTAGCGATGTCAGTCCATCTGTCCATCCGTCTGGACGGCTGGTTGCACCCCCATGTAAACCATGTAATCAAAGTAAGGTCTCAATTCTAAAGATAATTTGATGAAATTTGGCGCAGATCGTTTTTTTGATAGCGGGATCATTACTATTGAAATTCGTCAAAATTGGTCTATTATTTATGGTACCTCCCATAGGTCCCAAGTCCCGAAATTGATATATTGGCCACAAATATCAATATTTATACCCTTCACCACCATAGGTGGAAAGGGTATATTGGGTTTGTGCTGATGTTTGTAACGCATAGAAATATTGGTCTGAGACATACCTTTTAGTATACCAATCGACGTAGAATCACTCCCTGTCTGTCCTGTTATAACTCTACAGGTCGTAACTTTAAAGATAATTTGATGAAATTTGGCATAGATTCATATTTTTGTCCAAGGACGATCCCTATACTTTTGGGGCGAAATCGGATTACTATTTCGGGTACGTCCCATAGGGATGCCTTCCCGGAATAAAGTTTTTGGTTGGTTTTTGACTATAAATATAAATATATAAAATGTTATGATTGGACTTAAAATGACGCCACAGTGAAGAAAATACTAAAAGGGCGGTATTTGTAGGCGTGGTAAAAAAAATAAAAAAATATTTTTTGGAATTCTTTTGATATTATTTTTAATCCTAGGGGGTGACTGACATAACTTTTTTTTTGTATGGAAGGTGAATCGCTCTAGTGGACAGTATATACTTTAAAGTATACAGCAGAGTTTTTTTTAGAAATTCCTTAAACACACATAATTCTGTTGTATTCAAAATTTCTATAATATGATTATGCATCACATAATGCTTGACTCAGCATCTTTAACCTTAAAGTATGCAACGCAATTTTCTAGTTGATTGAAACTAGTTTGCTTAAGAATTTTTTAGCATGTTTTGGCTAATTTCTTACAGTTTTATTTGAATTAAGAGAAGTCTCATATTAAATATACATTTTTTCAAAATATGTTGCATACATTAGGGTTAGAAATAATCAAAATAGCTAGTGAGATTGTTCTTCTAGAGATTTAAATATTTTTATTTAAAGAAATTTTAACTATTTTTGCACATGATGTAGGGTATGTTGGATACCAAGCAACGGTTCTGATTGGTCTTAACATGGTCAGAGCAGTTTTATTTTGGATATCCTTCATCTCAACTGTGGACACTGACCTACTTTTGGTATCACCAGGGTAACTACTTTAATATAGTTAGCTAGCATGTGCCGCCAGTTCTCCCATAAGAATGATAAAAAGTATGGATTTGAAGGTCCCCACTCCCGGAAAAAAACAATTACCAAGAAAAAGATAAATTAAGAATAAAAACGGTTCCCCTACATCTTAAAAGATGACGTCCGAAACTTCGATAGAAAGACCAACTAGAGGAAAATCTTTTAAAGCTTGGCCTACGCAATTGAATATTTAATATGCGGACACGATCAAAGTTCATAGATTTCTAAAATATGCCGGTTGTAAATTTGGGCCATTAAAGGAAGTAAGTAATACATAAGTAAATAACTCCTTAATATAAATTAAATACATACATTCGGATTTCCAAAAACAATGCAACACTTTTTGGATAAAATATTCTCACAAATACCAATATTTGACTCATGTCGTTACTGAAATTGACATGTCCCTATTTTATATCTTGACTTGAATTTAATTGATAAAAACAATGATTTCTCAAAATATGTAGCATGCATTTAGGAGTGATATTAATTAAACTAGTATTTTTCTAGTTTAACTGTTATAGATAGATATTTTAACTATTTATAACAGTGAAGGCCAGCACAACAACAAATTATGTGTGTGAAAACAAAAACTTTTAATAAATAATAATGCCTAGTTTTAGGAGAATATTAAAAAATATTGATATCTGGGCCCCAATTGCCGCATTCGATATCGATCGAAATCTTAAATATTTTCAAAACATTTGTATAGCATACTTTAAGGATAATCAAAATTGTTTAAAAGATGCACAGTTTGCTATATCTTTTTTGTAATTATTTGCCAAAAAGAGTTGTAATTGAACCATATGTTTTTAAAAACGAATCAAAATGGATACCAAATTTCAATAAACTTCTTGCTTCGAAGTAATATTGAACTTCCCTAAAGTATACTTCACAATATTTGCTTAAAGGTCTGAGTTTTTGATCGATATCGAATGCGGTAATTTGGCTCTTGAAATGAACTTTAGTTTGGAGTTAAAGTATAGTACTTGAAGCTTTAGTATTATACTTGAACCTTCAGTATTCCACTTGAAACTTCAGACTTCTAGTGTATAAATATCTTGTAGGTATAATCGAATTAAGAACTTATTTTCGGACCGTAGATAGATCAAAATAGGAGACTTTTATTAAAAACGTCAACACAAATATCCCTTTTTTTACTCAGCTCATGATAAGACAATAAAACATTATATTTGTCTACTGCTCTTAACATTTATTTCCGTTTTGAATATTATAAATGTAATTTCCTCAAAAATGTCAACAAAGGAAAAATTGCATTTCAAGCAAATACTATTCTCTCACGCATTAAGTCAAAACCAAAAAAAAACTGCTGAATGGTTAAAAAGAAAGGATCTGATGGAAAGAAATGTCTGTCCTTACACATGTTTATGTGTATGTGTTTCTTGCTTAAATGTCTCACACAACTTAACTGCTGGCTAGAGTGAGTTTGTTTTTTTTTTTGTGTTCGTGAACTGCACAAATAAACTTTTAAGTTAAGAAAAAACTTTTTTTTTTGCAAACATAAAGGAGTTATGTTTTCTTGGAAAGAGAAATGTTGTAATATTACATGTGTAAATGTTACACCATTTAAGAAAGATAACACAATTTAAAAAAAAAAAATTGTTAAACACATGTCTTGTACTGTTTGTTATTTCAAGACTCCTAAAAGTATGCTCTGCAGTAGATACTAAGATTTGCCAACTATATCGATATTAGATAAAAAAATATATGCCCCTTAAAGCAAACAGCACGAAATTACATTTTAAAATTATGTTTAAAACAGCATGTTATTTAACATATTTTATAATTATCTTCGAAAAAATTTATAATATATACACCCTTTAATTCTAATAATTTCCTAAGAAAATTGTGTATTTCCTTTAAATATATTTTTTTTCTTGATTACTTCTTTTAAAGTACCAACGCGTAAATCGTTTATGTCATCTTTGTTACTTCGTGTCACTAACAACAAACACATCCTTGACTTTAACTAAAGAAAAACTCTGGCAAAACTTTAAATGAAGAGCAAACAAAAGATGCGAAAAAACACATACAACTTCAGTTTTTCCTACTTGATGATAACAGCATAAAAATGAACTTAAGGCAAATAAACCAGAAAAATATTACAAAATTTTCAAACTAAAAATTTTTTTTATAAAAAATATTTATCTGAAATAAATTTAACAATAAGAGGGAAAAAACGAAATTTTCGTTTTTTTTTTGTATGAAGCCAAAGTAAAAGTAACTAAAGCAGCAGGTAACTTTGAGGTATAAATAAAAAATCTAAATATGTTTCCAAAACTAAGTTTATGGCTGGAAAACGTGTTACACATAAGAATGTACTCGCAGGTAAAAAATTAGTTAACAAAAAAAAATCAAAAACGAAACTTTTAAAACTTTATGTATGGTAAAGCATTTTTCGAAACCAAGTTTTTTCATAAAAAATTACTTTTTAGTTCGTTCATCAAAAAAATGAGGGATTACTAAGAGATCCTCCAACAGTGGCATCGAATATCTGGCAGTTGGAAAATAGGAAATTTTTTAAAAACTTTATATTTTTATAGGAAATTTTATTAAAAATGCACTATTTTTATAGGAAATTTTCCAAAAAAGTACTATGTTTATAGGAAGTTTTTCAAAAATTTACTATTTTTATAGGAAGTTTTTCAAAAATTTACTTTTTTTATAGAAAATTTTTCAAAAATTTACTATTTTTATAGAAAATTTATCAAAAATTTACTATTTTCAATAGAAATTTTTCAAAAATTTACTATTTTTATAGGAAATTTTTCAAAAAATTCGTATTTTTATAGGAAATTTTTCAAAAATTTCATATTTTTATAGGAAATTTTCCAAAAATTTCCTATTTTTATAGGAAATTTTTCAAAAATTTCCTATTTTTTTAGGAAAGTTTTCAAAAATTTCCTATTTTTTTAGGAAATTTTTCAAAAATGTACTATTTTTACGGGAAATTTTTCAAAAATTTACTATTTAATAGGAAATTTTTCAAAAATTTACAGGAACTTTTTCAAAAATTTACAGGAACTTTTTCAACAATTTTCTAGTTTAAAAGGAAATTTTTCAAAAATTTAGTATTTTTATAGGAAATTTTTCAAAAATTTAATATTTTTAGGAAATTTTTCAAAAATTTACTATTTTTATCGGAAATTTTTCAAAAATTTACTATTTTTATAGGAAATGTTTTAAAAATTTCCTATTTTTATATGAAATTTTTCAAAAATTTACTATTTTTATAGGCAATTTTTCAAAAATTAACTTTTCTTATAGGAAATTTTTCAAAAATTTACTATTTTTCTAGGAAATTTTTCAAAAATTTACTATTTTTATAGGAATTTTTTCAAAAATTTCGTATTTTTATAGGAAATTTTTCAAAAATTTCGTATTTTTATAGGAAATTTTTCAAAAATTTATTTTTTAGGAAATTTTTCAAAACTTTACTATTTTTATAGGAAATTTTTCAAAAATTTACTAATTTTATAGGAAATGTTTTAAAATTTTCCTATTTTTATATGAAATTTTTTAAAAATTTACTATTTTTATAGGAAATTTTTCAAAAATTTACTATTCTTATAGGAAATTTTTCTAAAATTTCCTATTTTTATAGGAAATTTTTTAAAAATTTACTATTTTTCAAAAATTTCCTATTTTTATAGGAAATTTTTCAAAAATTTCCTATTTTTATAGGAAATTTTTCAAAAATTTCCTATTTTTATAGGAAATTTTTGAAAAATTTCCTATTTTTATAGGAAATTTTTCAAAAATTTCCTATTTTTATAGGAAATTTTTCAAAAATTTCCTATTTTTATAGGAAATTTTTCAAAAATTTCCTATTTTTATAGGAAATTTTTCAAAAATTTCCTATTTTTATAGGAAATTTTTCAAAAATTTCCTATTTTTATAGGAAATTTTTCAAAAATTTCCTATTTTTATAGGAAATTTTTCAAAAATTTCCTATTTTTATAGGAAATTTTTCAAAAATTTCCTATTTTTATAGGAAATTTTCCAAAAATTTCCTATTTTTATAGGAAATTTTCCAAAAATTTCCTATTTTTATAGGAAATTTTTCAAAAATTTCCTATTTTTTTTAGGAAATTTTTCAAAAATTTCCTATTTTTTTAGGAAATTTTTCAAAAATTTCCTATTTTTTTAGGAAATTTTTCAAAAATTTCCTATTTTTATAGGAAATTTTTCAAAAATTTCCTATTTTTATAGGAAATTTTTCAAAAATTTCCTATTTTTATAGGAAATTTTTCAAAAATTTCCTATTTTTATAGGAAATTTTTCAAAAATTTCCTATTTTTATAGGAAATTTTTCAAAAATTTCCTATTTTTATAGGAAATTTTTCAAAAATTTCCTATTTTTATAGGAAATTTTTCAAAAATTTCCTATTTTTATAGGAAATTTTTCAAAAATTTCCTATTTTTATAGGAAATTTTTCAAAAATTTCCTATTTTTATAGGAAATTTTTCAAAAATTTCCTATTTTTATAAGAAATTATTCAAAAGTTTCCTATTTTTATAGGAAATTTTTCAAAAATTCTCTATTCATATAGGAAATTTTTCAAAAATTTACTATTCTTATAGGAATTTTTTTAAAAATTACTAAGTTTTTTTTAGGAAATTTTTCAAAAATTTCCTATTGTTATAGGAAATTTTTCAAAAGTTGCCTATTTTTATAGGAAAATTTTCAAAAATTTACTAGTTTTATAGGAAATTTTTCAAAAATTGTCTATTTTTATAGGAAATTTTTCAAAAATTGTCTATTTTTATAGGAAATTTTTCAAAAATTTACTATTTTTATAGGAAATTTTTTAAAAGTTTACTATTTTTATAGGAAATTTTTCAAAACTTTACTATTTTTATAGGAAATTTTTCAAAAATTTACCGTTTTTATAGGAAATTTTTTAAAAATTAATTATTTTTATAGAAAATTTTTCAAAAATTCCTTATTTTACTGTCAGGCAAATTTTGTCAAATAAGTTTTAATATAATAAACCTCATATGTCACATATTATTTAGATTATCCTCAAAGTATGTTACACAAATGTTTTTGAAATATCTTACATTTCCATCGGTATCGAATGCGGCTATTTGGCCCCGGATATTCAGTATGAATATTATATTCAAAAATATATTGTTTCTTTTCAAACATTTTATTTAAAAATGCTTAATAATACAATGGTACAAATTTAATATTTGTAGAATATTCCAGTTAATGTCTTAATTTGTGTGAAGACAAGAAGTAACATTTTGCTGTTTATAGTGTATGTGTGTAAGCACTGTTTTAAAGGAAGTTTTAGCCACACGAGCTATCATATACAAAAACAAGAAAGAATATAACTGGTTTAAAAGTTTATAACAAAATATGTAGAAAATTTCAACGAAAATTGTCTGGGTCTGTTAAAGAATAAAGCATCAAAACGCAATTTTACCATTTTCTGACAAAAACAAAAAGTTTAAATTTTCCTGTCGCTTTAAACCAGCATAAAAACATTTCTTATGTGAACCAAAGTCAAAAACAAAGTTATAAAATGAATAGAGAATTATATGTGTGTCAACATAAGATTTGATTTGTGTTTTTGTACTAAAAACTTGACAAGTATAAAGTCACGATGTCTTCAAAAAAAAGTTGAAATTAAGAAAGGAAAAAAATATTGACAATATAAGTATTTATATATAGGAGCAAAAGAAAAACTGTTGTAGGTCTTTAGAGATGAATAACATGTTTGAATAAAATATTTTTTCTAAAATAAGTATTTCTCCTAAATTAAATATGAAATACATTTTTTGATAAATTTCTTTTTAAATCATTTTTAAAAATTTATTTAATAATAATCTTAAAATATTTTGTTTTTATTTCCAGCAAAGAGGTTTATTTATAAAGATTTATTTGTTTGAAAAATTAACCATAACAAATATTGTACAAATTATTTAATATTTGAAATTACTTTTATGGGATTTTTCAATGTTCGGCCATTAAGCAAATAAAATATTTTCCATAAAAAACAATTTGTTAAAACATAAATTATCACATTTTTGAAAATTTATGACCAGTAAAAAACTGAAGATAACAGTTGGACTGAAAAGTTTATGGCTGTTATATTGTATAATTGTTCGATACGAATGTTAAAATAAGATTTTCTTTAGCCTAAAAATAGGTGATGTTGGATACCAGCAACGTTTTTGATTGGTCTAAACTTGGTAAGCTCAGACTTATTTTGGTTATCCTTCATCTCAACTGTGAACACCTACCTCCTACCTCTTATGAAAAAACTAAAATTAGTATGAAAATGGCCCCCCTTATGTCAGAAGAGGAATTCCGAAACTTGTATGAAAATAAGTAGAGGAAGGTCTTTCAAAGCTTGGCCTATGAAATTGAAAAATATGCGCATAAAATCGAAGCGCATGTAATTCAAAAATATATTTGACCTTTGATCTTGTCTGGTTGTAAATATTGGCCATTTAAAGAAGTAAGAAAGTAGTTAGAAAAATGTGAAATTTGTTAATATTTCTTTGGAGGTGGTTCAAAATCTTTCCATTTCGTCTTAGGTTGCAGCAGATCTCCCAAAAAGAAAGTTCAGGAGTTCAGAATCCAACCTGTTAGGGTGCTGAGCACTGGGGACATACAAGGGAACAAATTCCAGATGAAATAGTATCTGTTGACAAGCTTAAAATAACTTAAAATAAGTTCATAAAGCGATTAATAGCATGAAATTTAGAAAATTCCAGATATGTATGAAACTATTTATATATGAATGGTTATACTTCTATCACTATCTTAACCTGATCCTATTGCTTGCTAGCATGATCAAATGCACAATTTACAACTCAATTAATTTTGACTCAATTAATTTAGATTTGATGCCATCTGGCGAAAATTAGTTGTACCAACTTGAAACCTTTGTCGGCTCATGCGCAACAACTCTGCTGAAGATAATAGCGTGATCAAATGCACAGTTCATGATATTCTTAATTTTGGGTAATTTTCTATGGCGCCACCTGTTGGAAATTGATCATACCAACATAAAAACCCTCGTCGGCTCATTCGAAACAATTGTGCTAAATATCGTAGAATGATCAAATTAATAGTTCACGATTAAATTCAATTTGACTAATTTTCAGTGGCGCCACCTGTCGGCACTTGGTCATACCAACTTGGTAATACTAAAAATCATTATATGAGCAAGTTTGTGTATATATAGAAGAAGATAATTTATAGAGTTAATACAATATATGGAAACTATATTATACAATATGTATATAAATATAAAAAATTTCCATGGATTTTATAAACTCCAAAAAACACAAATTTTTTGCAAAAAATGTGATAAATATAGATTTTAAGCAAACTTTACATAAACCATCTACTAAATAGTCCAAACAATTCCTAAACATTTGGTTTGGATAGTTGAGTGCAAATTTTTTAAAATTTTCCTATAAAAATAGTAACTTTTTGATAAATTTCCTATAAAAAGTAAATTTTTTAAATATTTCCTATAAAAAGTAAATTTTTGAAAAATTTTCTATAAAAAGTAAATTTCTTAAAAATTTCCTATTGAAAGTAAATTTTTGAAAAATTTCCTATAAAAGGTACATTTTTGAAAAATTTCCTATAAAAAGTAAATTTTTGAAAAATTTCCTATAAAAAGTAAATTATTGAAAAATTTCCTATAAAAAGTAAATTTTCGAAAAATTTCCCATAAAAAGTAAATTTCTGAAAAATTTCCTATAGAAAGTCAATTTTTGAAAAATTTCCTTTAAAAAGTAAGTTTTTGAAAAATTTCCTATAAAAAGTAAATTTTTGAAAAATTTCCTTTAAAAAGTAAATTTTTGAAAAATTTCCTTTAAAAAGTAAATTTTTGAAAAATTTCCTTTAAAAAGTAAATTTTTGAAAAATTGCCTTTAAAAAGTAAATTTTTGAAAAATTTCATTTAAAAAGAAAATTTTTGAAAAATTTTGTATAAAAATTAAAATTTTTGAAAAGTTTCCTATAAAAAGTAAATTTTTGAAAAATTTCTTATAACAAGTAAATTTTTGAAAAATTTCTTAAGTAAATTTTTTAAAAATTTCGTATAACAAGTAAATTTAAAAAAAATTTCCTATAGAAAGTAAATTTTTGAAAAACTTCCTTTAAAAAATAAATTTTTGAAATATTTCCGATAAAAAGTAAATTTTTTAATAATTTCCTTTAAATGGTAAATTTAAAAAAAATTTCCTATAAAAAGTAAATTTTTGAAAAATTTCCTTTAAAAAATAAATTTTTGAAATATTTCCGATAAAAAGTAAATTTTTGAAAAATTTCCTTTAAAAAGTAAATTTTTGAAAAATTTCCTATAAAAAGTAAATTTTTGAAAAATTTCCTTTAAAAGAAAATTTTTGAAAAATTTCCTATAAAAAGTAAATTTTTGAAAAATTTCCTTTAAAAAGTAAATTTTTGAAAAATTTCCTTTAAAAAGTAAATTTTTGAAAAATTTCCTTTAAAAAGTAAATTTTTGAAAAATTTCCTTTAAAAAATAAATTTTTGAAATATTTCCGATAAAAAGTAAATTTTAAAAAAATTTCCTTTAAAAAGTAAGTTTTTGAAAAATTTCCTATAAAAAGTAAGTTTTTGAAAAATTTCCTATAAAAAGTAAATTTTTGAAAAATTTCCTTTAAAATGTAAATTTTTGAAAAATTTCCTTTAAAAGTAAATTTTTGAAAAATTTCCTTTAAAAAGTAAATTTTTGAAAAATTTCCTTTAATAAGTAAATTTTTGAAAAATTTCCTTTAAAATGTAAATTTTTGAAAAATTTCTTTTAAAAAGTAAATTTTTAAAAAAATTTCCTTTAAAAAGTAAATTATTGAAAAATTTCCTTTAAAAAGAAAATTTTTGAAAAATTTCCTATAAAAAGTAGATTTTTGAAAAATTTAATTTTAAAAGTAAAAGACTTACAATTTTCTAGATACATATTTGTTAGCACTTTTTTTTGTTTCTAAAGATATCGGCTACTTGGCTTATTTTCCGATTGAGGAGCATTTTAGTATAATATGATATATTGGTGGCTAATTTGGTAATACTTTGCTCTGCATATTCTAAGCGAGTCTGATTGACAGAGAGCCAGACTAACCTAACTTATCTTCTGAAGGTTAAAGCTCATCTATGTTTTAGTCTACAAACTTTTTATCTTAACTGTATTAACTATATTAAACAAAAACACACAAAATGTCATAAATAATAAAAGTAAAACCGAAAAAAAAAAAGAAAATGAAACATACATTTTTTTAATAAAACCAGACGACAAAGAAAAAAAATTTAATTTGCCCAAAAACGTGCCTTAATATATAAGAACTTTCACCAAGAAAAAAGTTTAATTTATAGTATATTTTATAAAATATGACAATTTCAGGAAATGACAAAAATATGAAATTGGACTAACTTTTTTAGAGGTCGATAGCACAAAATTCAAAAGGACTTAAAATTTAATGAAATTCTAAAAAGAAATAGTGTAAGGAAAGACTTTCTAGAAAATTGTGTAGCATACATTTAGGAGGCTCAAAAAAGTTAAATGGTATCGAATTGTTTTACATAATAAATGAGAAATAAATTGACTAGTTTATTTTAAACGATTTCAACAAATTCAATTCTCGTCTTTGTTTCTTAAATAAACTCGTATATATTTCTAATATAAAATAATTTTTGATCCTAAAAATATGCCTAAAAATCTATTATATTTAGTTTCTTGTTAAGCCAGAAATGTTTTTCAAATCCCCTAAATGTTAACAACATAATTTTATAAATAGTCTCCCTAAGGTATGCTCTAATATTTTAAAGTTCACTTTTTTTAAGACAGCTCTACTAAGTTTTTAGTTCCCTTTGTACAACATGTTTTCTTACTAACTTACTATTCTTTTCAACTTATCGCCCTAATAATGTACACGTGTGTGACTTTGTATTCCGGAAATGTTAGTCTGTCCCAGCTGCCTGTAGTTAAAATTGACAATTGATTCTATCGATGAAATATTGTTATTATCATTGAAAATATGGCTATATGAAATAAATATATTACAAGATACACGTTTAGGTACTTCTTAAATAGAATTTTGAAAATGTCTAAGAAACTAATAAAAAGTTTACAAAATGTAAAAAGTTTTCTAGGCGATAGAAAAAGTTGAATAAAAATTTACAACACGCACCCTTTGGTTTAAAAAGTTTGATACAAAAAAAAAAAAAAAAACACGTGTGCCAAGAATCTTAAATGTCCTGTAATAACTAGATTTCGGATTATTATACAAAAATCATGAGACTTTTCGATTATTTATTATGAAAGGCGTTTGTGGCTTTGGGGAACCAATGGCCTTAATACACCAAAATCAATAGGGTATATGTTATGGAAGGCCTGGTAAATAATTATATCTAACTTTTGTGCATGTAATGAAATAAAAACTATTACTTTAATATTTTTGAAGACAACAATATCTGCTTCTGATATATGATTGATGTTTAATATTTGAAAGAAAATTATATTGAATACTTTAGTACATTCGAAAATTTTATTCTTAAGTACTTTGAAGTTTATCAAAGGCATTAAAGGAAAGGATTAAAGGCATTATTGAAACATTGATTTTTCCAACATGTTTCCATTTAATATGTTTCACTAACAGATAGAATTTATTTATCCACATTTACAAAATGTATAATGTTAATAACATGTATTTCTAAATAAAGCCTAAGAGTATACAATAGAAGTTTCTTCGTATAATCAAATTATTGAACTCTGCAGGTTGCAAAACACGAGAAAAAAGAAATTGTAGACTTAAAATTTTAAATTAAACAAGTAAGAAAGTGCTACAGTCGGTCAAGAACGACCATACGATACCCTCACCACAAAGGTCAAAGGTATTATTTTCGTGTGTAAAGACAAAATTTGTAAAATTTTGTCACCATACAAACATTTTCTTAATAATAACATACTTAAGCTATTTTCATCATTTGGACTTATATGAGAGCTAGGGTCAAATGTGGACCGATTATCTCGAAATTAAGCAAAATGAATACAGTTTTTACAAAAAATATATAATTATCTTCAGATTTACGAGCGTTTTAGTGATTTTTGTCTCATTTATTGCGTTTTGACAGAAGAGTTTGTATGGAAGCTATAGTCAAATGGGGGCCGATTTCAACGAAATTTGGTACAGTAGTTTTTGTTAACAAAAGTAGTATCTTTTTAAAATTTCATGAACAAATATTCATATTTGTGGCCAAAATATCAATTCCGGGTGTGGGACCTATGGGAGGTACCATTAATAATGGACCGATTTTGACGGATTTCAATAACCATGGTCCTACTATCGAAAGAATAATCTGTGTCAAATTTTATTAAATTATCTTTAGAATTTCCACCTGTACTTTGGTTACAAGGTTTACATGGGGGTCCAGCCTGGCGGACGGATGGACGGACTGACATCGTTAAATCGACTCAGGTCTAAGACCAATATTTCTATGCATTATATACATTAGGACAAACTTGTAATACCTTTCCACCTATGGTGGTGAAGGGTATAAAAATGGAAAGAGACTTATTATTAGGAAGTCATAAAATATTAATTTCTATTATAATTTATAACCATACTCGTAAAACTAAGCAAAGGGCTTTGTGAAGAAGATCTTTTGGAGCCTAGAAAAGCAATTGGGATTGACTAATGTGTCATACGATTCTGATGTACTTCAGTTCTTGGGAATCTCTTGATCATTCTGCGACGAACAACTACCCAAAGGCACATGACTGAAGGTTGTGACAAGTGACTTTTTTAGAAGATGTAGTGACTAGCATGCTGAGTTGTCCGTAAAGCATATTCTTTTTACTTGCCTTGAATTTACTTAGTCATCTCGAACTTCGAAATCTTATACTGTTGAGTCATCTTGAACTGCTAAGGTGTCCATAAAACAAATTCTTTCCGCATGCCCTGAACTGCTGATTTATCTTCAACTGCTGAGTCATCTTTAACTGCTGAGTCGTCTTATACTGCTGAGTCATCTCCAACTGCTGAGTCATCTTAAACTTCTGAGTAATCTCGAACTGCTGGGTCATCTCGAATTACGGAATAATCTCAATCTGCTGAGTCATCAAGAATTGCGAAATAATCTCAATCTGCTAAGTCATTCAAAACTTATTAGTTATCTCGTTCCGCAGAATAATCTCACTCATTCTTCAGAATAATCACAATCATTTGAGTTATCCATAACATCTGATGAACATTAAACTGCTGAGTCATCTGAAACTGCTGAGTCATTTTAAAATATTGAGTCACTTGGAGTTGCTGAGTCATCTCGAATTATGAAATCATCTGAAATTGAACAATTATCTCAAACTTCAGAGTCATTTTAAATGGTTATCTTAATCTGCTGAGTCATCAAGAATTGCGGAATAGTCTCAATCTGATAAGTCATCCGAGAGTTCTTAGTTACCACGTTCCGCAGAATAATCTCAATCATTCTTCAGAATAATCACAATCATTTGTGTCATCCATAACTTCTGATGAACATTAAACAGCTAAGTCATTTGAAGCTGCTGAGTCATTTCAAACTATTGAGTCACTTGGAATTGCTGAGTCATCTTGAATTGCGAAATCATCTCAAATTGAGCAATTATCTCAAACTTCTGAGTCATCTTAAATTGTTGTCTCAATCTGCTGAGTCATCAAGAATTGCGGAATAGTCTCAATCTGATAAGTCATTCTATACTTCTTAGTTATCTCTTTTCGCAGAATAATTTGAATCATCCTTAACTTCTGGGAAACATTAAACTGCTGGGTCATCTGAAACTTCTGAGTCATCTTAATCTGTTGAGTCATTGGAAACTGATGAGTCATCTCGAACTGCAAAATCATTTTGAGTTGAGGAATTATCTCAAACTTCTGGGTCATCTTAAATTGTACTCCCAATCTGCTGAGTCATCAAGAATTGCGGTGTAATCTCAATCTGTTGAGTCATAAAAAATTGCGGAATAGTCTTAGTCTGATAAGTCAACCGAGACTTCTTAGTTTTCTCGTTCCGCAAAATAATCTCAATCATTCTTTAGAATAATCACAATCATTTGAGTCATCCTTAACTTCTTAAAAATATTAAACTGCCGAGTCATCTGAAACTGCTGAGTTATTTGAAATTGTTGAGTCATTTGGTATTGCTGAGTCATCTCGAATTGCGAAACAATCTCAAATTGGGAATTATCTCAATCATATGAGTCATTATAAATTGTTGAGTCGTCTTAAACTTCTACATCATCTCGAACTGCCAAGAAAGATCTGCTTCAATCAAAACCTATTCAGAAATACAGAATTTATGACTTAATGTTAGCTTGGCTTTTATTTGTAAATATATTTGTTATCACTTTAGTAAGTAGCCTTCGAGCCATATTGAGCTGTATATATTTAGAATTTAAACTACGAACAAAGCCTTAATATTGTAACGTGCCGTTACAAATAATATATTAAATTCTACTATTTTCATCTATATATTGCACTACACTCTTTTTCTGAACACCCTGTTTTTCATTTTTGCTACCTCTTTAATATATCTTAATATATATTAATAAATAAAAACCAGAATCTAAACATAATTCTCATTTAGTTGATAACCATACCAGCATAAGTATTCTTGTTTTTAACACAGAGGCAGGCAGAACTTAGAGTTCTTCCTAGTAGTTAACATCGTAGTTAGTTGATCCGATTGTTGTATTATAATACCGTAGTTAGCCGACTGAGAGCCGAAGTTTTTATCTCATCGGAGTATTCTTTGCTTCGTAGTTAACCGACCGAGAGTCGAAGTATTTATCTCGTCGGATTGAATGCTGTAGTTAGCCGATTGAGAGCCGAAGTTTTTATCTCATCGGAGTATTCTTTAATTCCATAGATAGCCGATCGGATCAATAGTAGCAGAAGCACTTGCTATTAAAACGTAGTTAGTCAACCGAGAGCTGAAGCATTTATCTCGTTGGATGGTAGGCTCATAGCTAATCAATCGGATTATTATTTCCAAATATCTCGTATATAGCTGAAACCCCATCCGATAAAACCCTGTAGGTAGTCATTAACCCTAACTACTGATAACATTTTTATACGTAGACTCCTGATAAGGGTACCCGGGTACCCGTGAATACTAATTTTTCAGTTACGATTAAAATATTCCGCGAAATATATTTAGACTAACTGCAGAGGATAATTTGAATAGTTCTTTACAGAAAATGGAATTAACATTAAATGTTTACTAGAAGAATTCAGAAGATATAACAGCTTTGAAATTGTTACCTTTGCATGGCTATTAATCTGAAATCAAATCTCAAAACACATAAAGTGCATGATGGTTGCCAAAGGCCAATATGTAATACACACAACCAAATTATTGCTTCGCGCTTAACAGAATTGAAATTTTCTGAAGTTTATCTATTAAAAGTGCAAAGTTAAGTTGTCAAATTATTAATAAAATGCACACATTTTAAACTAAAATAAAAAATAGAATCATATCCATTACTTTTATATATATATAATGCCTTAATTTTCGTACTGGTCCCGGGTACCCTTATCAGGAGGGTTAGGAATATTTGACTTTCGGTAAATCCACAGCCTAAGCCAAAAACTTTGGAAAGCTTAGAGAAATCTTTAGAAAATAAATAGTTTTAGGAACTTACAAAACCTCAACTTTGTATCATTTATCGTTAAAGAGATATTTGACTTTAAAGTTCGTTCGGGTACCCAGGTACCCGTGTCAGGAGTGTTGGGGTTAAGATACGTTTGTACTTTAAATCGAGTCGAAGTTCCAAAAGAACTCGGTAAATATACCATTGTGTAGTGCGGATCGTAAGATCAAAACTCGTATTGTACAAACATAGAAGTTTCTTATTATTTAACCCATATTAGCATGGCTTTTGTCCAACGACTCACGAAGATACCAAGCCGCCCTGTGGAAGCAAAATATATTAAAGGAAGCAGACCTTTGATGAACCTGGACAGACTAGGCATACCTCAGCTGGAAAATAAAACTGCATTACAATATTGAGTCGAAAGCAGCAACTAGCCTTTTGAATCATAATAATATGGGTAGGGCTTTCAAACACAAAAAAATTTAAATATCTTTCTTATCTGAGGTAACATAAAAAATTAATGCGACCATTGAAATTTGTTGCATACTTTTAGACTGAAATCTAAAATCTAGTCAATGCAATGGGTTTTGATTGGAAAGCTAGAACTTTTCAAATTTAGGGCAAGAGCTTCCCCATCTAGTAAATAAACTTTATTAACCTCTTTAAAGGGGAATTATTTTGATCATAGACATAGAGATAAAATATTACTTCTTTATAAAACCTTCTAATAAAAAAAGCTTGTAAAAGCTTTATTACCAAAATATATGTTGATGTTTTATAACATAAAATTTGCTGTTAAGGATTTAATAAGAAAATCCTTTTCTTTATATTTTAACTTTACAAAAAATATAAAGAGTATCCAAAAAAATGGCAATAAATAACTATTTTGAATAACTGCTGAAGGCCTGTAAACCACAAAGTGTTTTACAATCTTGCTTCTTTTTTTTCGTTTTTAAGAAGATATAACAAAAACCCTCTATTTATTTTAAGTATAATAGGCCAAAGGCTTCAAATATTCGTAACCATAAAGTATGAAGCTTAAAAACATGGTTTTAACACAATAACAAAAAAATAAAAAAGGAAAAATCTCAACATGTGTTTCATGTTTGTGCTCAAATTGTTTGCAATTTGTTTATAGCAAAATCTATAACTTGCAGCTATTAGTCGTTTTCGTTTCATTTTGTTTTATTTTTTTTTATCTTTTAGCTGTTTTTTATTTTCCTTTAAAATTTCAGTTCTTTTTCTACTTGTAACTGTTATATGGAAAATTTATGCTTATAAGGCATGTTTTGGTTGTTAGTGTTATTTATTGGATTTTCTGCTTCCTTTTTTGATTTTATAAGTATAATATGGTCTAAAGTAAATTGTAATGTTTTACTGGGGCGTTTTTTTTTTCTGTTTAGTATATTCTCTTTTATTTTTATTGAATATTCTTGTAGTTAGTACTTGAAAATTGTGTTGCGTTGCTGTTGTTGATGTTGTTACAATTTTACTTTATTGGAAATTTATGCAAAATTTAACCTTAACAAAAGGTTTTAGCTGTAGAAGGTTTCATTGTAGCAGATAATTGATTTCTTATTTTTTGATGTTGAAGGTGAAGTTTAAAAAAGAATACATTTGTAAAAGTTTAAATATTTTCGCTTGCTAAAAAAAGGATTTAAAATTTAAGATTTCTTAAACAAAATGTTAAGACGATTTTGAATACTTTATGAAAACAACACAATTTTGTTATAAAAAAAGAGACATTTACAAATATAACGAATAAATAGCTGCATGCTTTTATTGTTAAGTGTTGAAAAAAAGTTTGTATTTATACCCTTCACCACCAGAGGTGGAAAGGGTATTATAAATTTGTGATGATGTATGTAACGCATAGAAATATTTGTTTTAGACCCACCTTTTAGTATACTAATAGGCTTAGAATCACTTTTTGAGTCGATTTAGCGATGTCAGTCAGTCCGTCCGTCCGTCTGGCTGGACCGCCATGTAAACCATGTAATCAAAGTACAGGTCGTAATTCTAAAGATAATTTGATAAAATTTGGCCAGATCCTTTTTGTGATAGTGTGTTGAAATTCGTCACAATCAGTCCATTATTTATGATACCTCTCATAGGTCCCACTTCCGGAAATGATATATTGGCCAAAAATATCAATATTTTATGAAATATAAAACAAAAACTGCTTATGTAAACCAAAATCATTGTACCAAATTTTCTTGAAAACGGTTCACATTTGACCATAGCTCCCATACAAACTCTTGTGTCAAAACGCACTAAATGAGACAAAAATCACTACAACGCTCGTAAATCTGAAGATAATCAGAATTTTAAGTTTACTTTTTACACATTGTAACAACTGTAATCAATCTGCCTAATTTCGAGATAATCGGTCCACATTTGACCATAGCTTCCATACAAACTCTTGTGTCAAGACGCACTAAATGAGACAAAAATCACTACAACGCTCGTAAATCTGAAGATAATGAGAATTTTAAGTTTATTTTTTACACATTGAAATCAATCTGTCCAATTTCGAGATAATCGGTCCACATTTGACCCTTGCTCTCGTATAAGTTCAAATGACGGAAACAGCTTAAATATATAAGTTTTGAGAAAATTTTTGTATGATGGCAAAATTTAGCAAATATTTGTCTTTAGACAGAAAAAGAACACCTTCGACCTTAGTGGTGAAGGGTATCGTATGGTTGGGCTTGACCGACTATAGCACTTTCTTACTTTTTGTTTACTTAGTTTTAAATGCTTATCTAAATTAAAAGCTTTTTGGACGCTGCACAGTGGAATGGTTTAAAAATTGAATGGAAATAAGGCCGCAACTTTTAAACCGTTGGGCGAATTAAAAAATGTTTGGATATAGCAGAAGATTTTAAATAAAATTACATTGTTTATACATTTTTGTTGGGAATATAGTGTTATTATATATCAGTCTAAAGCAAATTGTGTTCTTCGTACAAAAATATTATAAAAAGATGGAGAATTGTAAAACCAAAATCAAACACTTTTAATGGAAAACTTGAAAATGGCGTAAATTTTTATTTTATCTGCATAACCATTCATAGATTTTGGATTAGAAAAATTATATGTTTCCGATGGTATGAAACGTATTAAGGAAAAATGCAAAAATTAAAAAAAAATATTTTTAGCATTACAAATCCCAGAATTCCAAAAAAAGATTTAAAAAAGAAGAATTATGGATCAAAATTGAAATTTCGGCAAACAATAGGTCTTATTCGAGAGACTCTGTTTCTAACACCAAATAAATAAAAAGTTATTTTTTAACTTCGTTACAAAGCTTGTAAAGTTTTCTTCCAGAAAATAATAAATATATTATATGTTTCGTAAGAAATTTTTTAAATAACTAAACATTAAAAATACTTTTTACCCCAAAAAACGGGGAAAAATGGTATATTTTTTAAATATTAACTTTAAGCACTTATAACTTTGCACATAGTAAAGCTTTAAATAGAAAATTTTAAATCGAGAAAATGGGTTCATATATAGATCAAATATTAGTAAAAAAAATCGGTACAGTATGGGACAAAAATTTAAAATTTTATATTTTGAAGTGGAATATCTTTTAAATCGTAAGAGATAGCATGGGCATATAGCAATGTTTTTTTTAGACCTTGACCTATATATTTATATCCATTATATAGTATTTTCTAAATCGGTAGGGAATTATATATCGTTTTAAGTGATTTATGAGTCCAAGGTGCCCTATTTGGGTGGACCATTGTGCCGCTTCAGTATAATCTAGGCCTTCCAGTTTCAAAACTTTAGCTTTTCAATATTTCTGCTATATCTATATAATATTTCCGTCCAACAGTTTAGAAGTACAAAGTTATTTTCATTCTATTTTTAAACCATCCCACCGTTCAGTGTCGAAATTGCCGATACCGATCGGAAACTTGGACTTTTAAGCCAATATTGTGTAACATACCTTAGGGAAATTGAACCGCAACTCCCCCCAGAAATGTTCTACGTAACATACAAACACTCTGTGCTAATTTTTTCAAAATTGCATAAGGGAAATTTGTGCTGCATCCGCCCACAAAGTGTTTCACTTTTTTGTATGGGTAAAAATGGGAGTATTTTCGGTTTTACCCAAATTTTTACCACTCAGAATTCAGCTTTTTAAAAAATTTACTGTATTTTTGTATTAGAGAACTAAAGTAGCTTTCAACCATCGTAGTATAGCAGGTTTGCCATCCGCCTAGCACACCAGAGGTCCCAAGTTCGATCCCAGGCCAGAACCACTTGAAAAAAATAAATTTAAAAAAACGCGGTAACTCAGCTAGCCACTGGTTATAGAGTATTAGGCTATGCAAATCTTCTCTAACTAATGCATTTGCCCTTCGGAGCCGGAGTTAAAACGTAGGTCCCTTTCAATGAGTATAAAAATAGAATCGGATGCATCTCATTGTTTGTCAGAAGTACCCCATATTCCAATTGGAATTTTGCTATAGAAATTATTATTACATTAAAGTAGCTTTATTTTAAGTCATCAACATTAAAAATCCTTCATGGAGTTTCGGAACTACTGCAATTTTTTCTCTAAAATTGTTTTCTTGATGACACGCCTAAGGATATGCAGCCAAAAATTTACTTAAGGATAAATAAATTTCAAAGTAAGATATGATTTATAATTTTATAACCTGTTGGTACTAAATACTAAAGTTTTGTTAACCGAATTTGCTTTTTTTTCATATTAAAAAAAAATGCTAAATTTTTCTTAGGCCGGTTTCAAAAATCATTTTTTATTTTTTTGAAAATTTTGTTTAACAAATATTATTATATTATTAATATTATAATACATTTTCTTACCGATATCATAAAACAAACAAACGGGAGAATAAAATCCAAATAAAATTAGGTCGATTTCTTTAACAGCTTCGCCGTACCTGCGATTTGGCATCGAAGAATTTGATGAAAATGTGATTTTTTTTTAATATTTTGAGTAAATTGTGTCAATGCTCAACGTTAAAAAAATTTAATAGTAGATATTTTTCCTTAGACTATATAATGTACACGGCATTATTTTTTAATTTTGAAAACTTTGAACTATTCTTTCTTGGTCAAAGGTCATACATGGAAAATGACGGAATATTCAGAATTTATTACCAAATTTTGTTCGAAATGCAATAATATATTAATTTTTATAAACATTAAGACTTTTATAAAAAAAAATTGCACAGCATATTTTTATGTTATGCAGAAAATATTTCGGATTAGTTACGGTTCAATTTCGCACTTTCGTAAAATAAGGTGAACCCTAATATTTGTTATCAGAATATCATTTTAAACGCATTTGTGATTTCAGAAATATTTACAATAAAATACTGATCTCATAGAGATAAGCATATGTATTTGTTCCCGTTCTTAATGATATTGTTGAGTTAATCCAACCAAGTTTCTATAGTCCTTAACCTTATTGCCGATCTTAGGGCTGTAAGAAGTTTTTTATACCCATTTTCGTAATATTCTTGATTTTTGTAAAATGGTTCTCTAATAATGGACAGGAAAAACTCCTACAAAAATACTTTTCGATATAGTTCCTTAAAATAGATCAAATTTCAAGAGGTTAAATCTATGATTATAATCATAGATGTACCCTCTTGAAATTTGATCTATTTTATATGTGAATATAGTAATAAGGAAAGTTTAAAAGTTAAATTTTTAAATTGAAATTATTTTTCTTGATTTAGTAAAGAAATTGGTCAGTTTTATGGTTACGTATAATTGTTTAAAGAAATTATTTATTATTCATACGCACACATGGTCATAATTATTTATATGGAAAGCGATGCCATCAAATGACCATGTATGCGTATGAATAATAAATAATTTCTTCAAACAATTATACGTAACCATAAAACTGACCAATTTCTTTACTAAATCAAGAAAAATAATTTCAATTTAAAAATTTAACTTTTAACCTTTTTCAAATATTTTACAAACAACTTTCCTTATCACTATATTCACATAATCTTATCAAATATTTGTCATTAAACAAAATTAAGTTAATTTAAATTTCTTTCATTTGCAAACTTAAAAACTCAAACAAATTTTTGCTTTAATTTAAATACAAGTGATGTAACAAATTTTCAAGCAACTACAAAAAAACACTAAGTCACAAATTTAAACAAAAATTTTTTTATTATCATCATATTTAAGTAAGAAATGTAAGAGAAAGTTATTAATAAAGAAATCATACTTAAGATGATAAAGAAGCACCAAGGAGATCAAATAAAATTGTAAGAAAAATCTGAAACGTCATTGTCTGTCATTTTTTGTGAGTCTATATAAATAAGAAATAAAACTTTTTTTTATTCTTTTTTAAATATTCCTTTTTCCATAATCTTAAATTTCAGCAGCACACGCACATACTCATAAGTGGGTATTTAAACAACAAAAGGGAAATGTCATAATTTACATGTGTTGTATATTGTCATAAATTCATCTTATTTACAAGAGAGAGAAAAAAAATGTTGTCAACTTATTTTGTAGGACTTACAGCAGCACACATACTTATACTAAAACTTATTGTATGTGAAAATGTACTTATCCCCAAAGTGAAAGTCCTCTTTACTTTCTTGCCTTTTCTCTTTCCGGTTTTTTATATATTATTTTATTTCTTGGCTTTTTTTGTCGTTGTTATAAACATTTATGTTTTGTACATAAAACTTTATATATTATATATTTTTTCAGATTTTATGTTAACCATGCACATCATTTATAAACAAATCCTGTCATTTTTTTAAAACCACTTGAATTGTTATTTTAATGTGTGATCATGTATTAAATGCTCTGAAGTTTAAAATGTATTCCTTATTTTTGATAAGTTGCATGATTTTAGGGTCTTTTGTTTTGTTAGTTCTCCCAAGTCGACTTTGAATTGAAATTTAGAGGCTACCGAATACAGGAATTTGGAAAATTTGATAAAAGAAATGGCACCATTTTCCAGATAGGAAGACAAATTCGTGATAAAATAATATTCCTATTTCCAAAAGTATGTAATTAAACTGGGGTCAAATTGTCGCATTTCATATTGATCGAAATTTAAGATGCTTCTGAAACATTTGTGTATCATACTTTTAGGATAAACTAAATAATATATAACATATAAGCAGGCGTAGGCAGCCCATACCAGCAGAAGCTGAAGACTTTTTGTAATTTTCGCAATAATGAAACTCGTGAAAATGAGTATAAAAAGCATTCAGATGGAATTTAGATGTTAGCAATGCCGCTCTGTTAAAGAAAATACAAAAACAAAATCAAAATCTAAAAATTTTGATAAAATAAATTTTATGGAAAAATGTTTGATAGAAAAATTTTCCATAGAAACATTTTTGATAAAAAAATTTCTATCGAAAAATTTTTGATAAAAAATTCTAAAGAAAAATTTTTGATAAAAAAAATGCCATTAAAAAATTTTTGATACAAAAGTTTCTATAGAAAAATTTTTGATAAAAAATTGTATAGAAAAATGTTTGATAAAAAAAAAAGATTCTATATAAAATTTTTTGATAAAAAAAAATTTCTATAGAAAAGTTTTTGATAAAAAAAATTTCTATACAAAAATTTTTGATAAAAAAATTTCTATAGAAAAATTTTTGATGAAGAATTTTTCATAGAAGAATTAAAAAAAAAATTCTATAGAAATATGTTTGATAAAAAAAATTTCTACAGACAAATTTTTGATAAAAAATTTTCTATAGACAAATTTTTGATAAAAAATTTGTCTATAATTTTTGATAAAAAATTTTCTCAAAAAATAGCAAAATAGTCGGGATGTAAATATTATTCAAAAAGAAGAGTTTCGATGGATGGTTAAGCCATCTCTTGAAGAGGATTATCCCCAATTCAGATCGAAAACCTCGCATTATTACTATATTTACAAACACAACTTTTCAGAATTATGTTCATAAACCATAAGTAAAAGCGTAGATCATCGACTGAACAAAAAACAAACATTTTTCAGTTTTAATCTACCTTCACTTCCCACATTCTTGCTGCAGCCGTCGGCTATACCAAATTCCTCTACGCATTTTCGATCTATCTAAATTGGGGATAATCCTCCTGAAGAGATGGCTTAACCTACCATCGAAACGCGTCGAGGAATTTGGTTTCTTCCCTTTTTATCAATAAATTGATCTGTTACATTTATAAATAAATGTAACAGGTTTGGGATCAAATGCAAATACTCTTCTTTTTGAAAAAAAATTTCTATATGAAAATTTTTGATAAAAAAATTTTGCATACAAAAATTTTTAATAAAAAAAGCATCTATAAAAAAATATAGAATATAGAAAAATTTTTGATAAAAAAAATTCAATAGAAAAATTTTTGATAAAAAAAATTCAATAGAAAAATTTTTGATAAAAAAATTTTCTACACAAAAAATTTTTGATAAAACAATTTCCATAGAAAAATTTTTAATAAATAAATTTTCCATAGAAAAATTTTTTATAAAAAAATTTTCCATAGAAAAATTTTTTATAAAAAAATAAATATCTTCAAAATTTCTATAGAAAAATTTTTTATGAAAAAATTCTATAGAAAAATTTTTTATAAAAAAGTTCCCTAATAATTAAAAAATGTATAAAAAAGTTTCCTAATAGTTAAAGAATTTCATTTAAACTAAATGTTTTGACAAACAAGCGGTTATCTTTAGATATCAAGTTTTATTAAACTTTTTGCAAAATAAATTATTTTAAAAATCCCTAAGGTATGTTACACAATATTTTAATAAAAACCCGATTTTTTATTGATATCGAATGCTGCGATTTGTCCTTAGTTTTTGTACATACTTTTGGAAATAGAAATATAGTTTTGGTATTAATCTTCCCATCGGGAAAATGGTGCCATATATAAAACTCTGTATTTCCATCACGTTCTTTAGAGTGAGACACTTTAATGAAATCCTATAAATATTGGTGCCGGTAACAAAGTCTCTCTCTTTCTATGGATCATCTTAAAAGATTGCACTATAATAGTATTTATAAATTAAGGAGTATCATAAGGCTCCATTCTTGCATCTATCTTTTTTAATATTTCGCTTAGTGATCTTTTATATCAAACTTTCAATCCAATCTACAGTTTTGCGGATAATTGCGTAGTTTTTTTAGGGAGAATTTTCTCTGCCTTTACAATTGTATATATATACCAATAGGTTTATATTCTTTATCATTATGCTACAGCCCATGTTATTTCTTTTACATCGAGGGCATGTTAATGCTTTATTGTTTACAGCCAAAGTAGGATGCTGTGGTATTATTAATTTTAATAGAAATTAGTCATTACAGAAATTTATATTGCCGTGTCTAGGGCTCGAACCCAGGCAAATTTGGTACAGTCAACGTGCTGACTAACTAAGCGTCCTCATTGAATTCAAACCTAACTCAATGTAAAATGTTTACTCATAAACGCATGAGGAATCATATTGCTTTATCTGTTATTACGGATGGTACAAATATTAAGGATTCGGCAAACATTGATATTCTAGGTATTTAAATTCAATGAGATGTCCACTGGACTAAAAATATTTCCTAAGCATCTAAAGGAGCATTTAAGAGGATCGACTTTGTTAAGTGGTCTAAAATATGCTTCTCACCACCTATACCCGAACGAAAATGGAATAAAGCTATTCTGTAAAGGCCAGAGTATCATTTTGCTATATACTATTAAAACATCTTAGATAAGTAATATAAAATTATGTTGCATACTTTTAGGAAATTCTATAAAAAACTGCTTTAATAAAAAATCTTAATAGTATACAACACATTTTTTTATTTGGAGACAATCCCTTTCCTTTAGAACTGCTTGGTTTACAGTACATTTGCTAATATGTGCAACTTTATATTATATACAATTTTTATGAGTTTATTATATTTCTCTTAACTGTTTATGTCACATAAACATTGTTCGTGTTGGTGTGCTGGGATGTGTGATTTATCTGTATATAAAGGCTTTTCAGCCTCTAAATATTTGCATAATTTTAAAATTTCTTTGTTTTTTGCTTGGGAAAATAAAAACAATTGAAAAACATAAGTGCGAAATAAATTTCAAGAGTTTGTTTTTTTTTATATGTATAAGTACTCGTATAAGTTTATGTCTACTTAAGTGTATTTATATGCATTTTATAAACTTTAACTTAATATCATTATGACATTTTTACATTATTAGAGTTTATAATGTTTATGTGGTCATATGTTCATATATCAGCATTTGTTTAAATATTTTAAGTTAATTTTGTTGATTATTAGAAATAGCTTTACGGCTATACACAAGAATTAGAAAAAAAATGTATTGCATACTTTGAGGAGTTCTCTTTTTAATTCAAATGCTTCAATATGCTTTATTTTACTTTTGCTGTGGGTTAGTTGGTTAGAACGGCTCCTGGATCACCACAGCATCCTCTATCGGTGGCCAGCACTACAACTTTAACACGCTGTCGATGTAAAATAACTAAAATTGCATGAAGAGCAAAAAAGCTTAAGAAATGAGTCTAAATAACAACAAAGGGCGCAAGTTTGTTTTTAAAATAGAGACGACTTGTAATTACAGTGCACAGAGTTGCAAATGAGATTTTTTTGGTATCAACTCTGCAGTTTCCAAATTACTGGACGGGTGTTGACGAAATTTAGAATATCAGTAGAAGAAGAGAAAGGCTTTTAGAACAATTTTTATGGTCTCATCTATCTGTAGCACAGTTAGCTCTACAGTGGAGCAAAGTTGCCCATCCCGGGTATGTAAAACATTTAGGTGCGTATAACTATCGAATATATAGTCCGATTCAAAAGAGTTTTACATTTTCGAAAAGTTCTTAAAAAAGTTAAAAAAAAACATAGTTATTCTATTACATTGTATCTTACAGTTTAAGAGATATTTGACATCAAACATTATTTTTTGCATCTTTTGACATGACTGGCATTTTTTTGGCTAAATATTTTATTAAATGAAATTATTTTTGGTAAGACGAAAAATTTTGTAAAAAATACTGTGAGATTGCTGATAAATTTTTTTAAAGAATTAGAAGAAAAAAATTCAAATTGTGTAAAGTTTATAACACAGAAAAATTCCTTAAAATTTGTTTACCGAAAAAAGCTTGAAAAATTACTTTTAACAAAAAAAAAAACGTATAACACCCTTTACCACCATAGGTGGAAAGGGTATTATAAGTTTGTGCTGATTTGTCTTAGACCCACCTTTTAGTATACCAATAGACTTATAATCACTTTCTGAGTCGATTTAGCGATGTCCGTCCGTCCGTCCGTCTGGCTGTCCGGCTGGCTGGCTGGACCCCCATGTAAACATTGTAATCAAACTACAGGTCGCAATTCTAAAGATAATCTGATGAAATTTGCCACAGATCATTTTTTTGATAATGGGACCATGGCTATTGAAATTGGTCAAAATCGGTCCATTATTTATGGTACCTCCCATAGTTCCCACTTCCCGGAATTTCTATATTGGCCACAAATATCAATATTTTTTCATGAGATTTAAAACAGATACTGCTTATGTAAACTTAAATCACTGTACGAAATTTCGTTGAAATCGGTTCATATTTGACCATAGCTCCCATACAACTCTTCTTCAAAAACGCACTAAATGAGACAAAAAATCACTAAAACGCTCGTAAATCTAAAGATAATGAAAATTTTGAGTTTATTTTTTGCATACATAATTTTTGTAATAACTGTAATCAATTTGCTAAATTTCGAGATAATCGGTCCACATTTGACCTAGCTCTCATATAAGTCCAAATGACGGAAACAGGTTGAATATATACGTTTTGCAAAAATGTTTGTATGATGGCAAAATTTAGCAAATATTTGTCTTTATACAGGAAAAATAACACCTTTGACCTTAGTGGTAAAGGGTATCGTATGGTCGGCTTGACCGACTTGTTTTTCTATATTTATAAAAAAGATCAAAAGACGTTTTTTTATAATTTTCTAAAGTACATGTGAATTATATTTTGAATAATCTTGGACATGCACCCTACATCCAGCGGTGTTCGAAAATCCGCAATTTATGGAAACAAACTTGAGTTTTTGTGTATGTAAATAAATTTGATTATAGATATCAAAGCTTTTTTTTAAATTAATTACATTAAGTGAAATATTCGAAAGGTCTGTGTAAAAATCTGATAGGGCCCGGCCATATGGGCCAAATAGGCTCACATGAGTCGTTTTTATAAAAGAAACTCAAATTTTCGAAAGGCGTACTTTTCCGTATTCAAAAATGTTTATTAAAATTCCGGAACCTATTCCAAAATTTATATTTTTGAATTTCTTAGATGTTGGTTTATACTGTGTCTTAAAATGGTCATAGTACTTTGTTCCGTTTTAGAGATTTTTGCGAAAAAAATTTAAAGTAATGTTAAAAAATTACAATAATTTATTTTAAAGTGTACTTTTCCGTATTCAAAAATGTTCATAAAAATTTCAGAACTCATCCTGAAATTAACATTTCTAAATTTACAATATATATTGGTCTATACTGTTTTCAAAAATCATCCTAAGACCTGGTTCAGTTTTAGAGATTTTTGCAAAAAAATTACACACTGATATTCAAAAATATGTAAATTTATTGTTGTTGCACTTTTTTGACAAAAGTCTTAAACCAATTTCTTAATTGTAAAAAATGTTTAACTTCACTTAAAAATACAAAATACATAAAATCAATTTTTCATTGATGTATGACATGTCTATATTAACTTAATTTGGTAGAATTTTAGAAATTTTGCCGCTAAGGGGGTAATAAATGGAAAAATTTCTTAAAGTTCCTTATAACTAGATCTATATAGCAATGATACAATGACATATGGCAAAGATACAATATAAAGTTTATCACTTCTTTTGACCTTTCTACTATCTCCTTTCCAAAGAACATCTAAGAGTATTCTTTAAAATTTAATTCGATAGCTTGTTAATTTCGGTTCTAATAAAATTTTCAAAAACCATAAAATTTTTAAATTTTATTCACCATAAAAATCAAAAATAAAAACTTTAACGGCCCATATGCAAGATATTATCTCATGGTAAAGCTCTCTCTATTAAGCTTAAGCTTTAAGTAATTTTATTATTTGAAAAACCTACTTTAATCAGACAAGAACGTACATGTTGTCTTCATCTGTCAAATATCTTTAGATAAGTGCGTTATATATTTTAAAACCAAGTATATTTTTAAAGTCATAAAAAAAAACTTTTTTATTATTCAACTTAAATGTTGGCAATTCTTATAAACAAAATAATTTGAAAATGTATGCATAAAAAACTTCTAGCAAGTGGGTTCATTAATGACAAAGCACACAAGTAAAAAGTAGGGTATTTTGGGGGATAATATACAAAATTTCCACTTTACTCTCTTAATTCAAAAAAAGCTTAAAATATAAAAAAAAATCTTGTAAAATCAAATATAATAACTTTATAAATAAATTATGCCCAAATTTCAATTAAATTTAATTCCACTGTTATTTTTGTTGTCCCAAATTAATCTCTTTTTTTTGGAAAAATTTTCATTAATAAAGAACAAAAGATTTATGAACTCAGCAGCCAATTATAAATATCAACTTATATTTGCTTCTTGATAAATCTTTTACTTTCCCTTAATCAATTATATTTCTTTTCATATTTTTTTATATGCTTAAGTCTAAAGATTATATCAATTTATCAGCTTTCATTTTTCATCGAAATTATTGACAGTTATTGACAATTACTGTATGAATTTGTCTACGCAAAAGAATAGTATTATATAAAGAGTCTTTGCTAGCAAATCAGTTATAAGAAAATATTAAGAAATCTTCTCAAAGATGTAGAAGAAAATGTAATTTTTAAAAATAAATTAGGTTCTTAAAGCACGTCAGATTTAAATGGAAAGAATAAATACTTCGCAGACAAGTAAAACGGATTAATTTAAACGCAGATACTAAAGGGAAATACACAAATTTCAGCAAAAGAATTTTCAACATCAAAATTTTAACAAATCGTAAACGTGTTGCATAATTTTGGGCATTTCTAAAAATTTAAAATACTAATTACGTTTTGAATTTCACTTGACGGTTTCTTATAAATGCAATCATTATCTTTGTATGTATAAATCTCTTGTGGTCGTAGTCTATGTCTTAGTCTATTTCTTAGTCTATGTCTTAGTCTATGTTTTAGTCTGCACTCAGGAAATTATTACAGTAACTGATTGTATGTTGTTTAGGAAATTTTCGGTTATGTTGTTTTCAAATGAATATTCATTTAAATTTATATGAAAATTGATTTTTAACATATTTATACATTTGTTTAAAAAACAACCTACAAAAAAATACTGAAAATCCGTAACATTTGAAAATATCAGTTGTTTAGTTTTTATATATTTTTTCAATTATTGTATCAAATATAATTCGTATTTGTTTAATTATTGTTTTTCCTTAAGTATCTTAGGTTTGCTTACTGAAGAAACTTTTTATAATACTGGCCGCCTATCACGGGATATGGCCTAAGCTAACAACAAACTTTGTTTTGTCTGTTTGGTTCTTTGATGCCTTAAAGGATATAACCTTTTTATGGTTTCGTCTTTTATATTACGTTAATTACAAAAACAAATGAAAATTGTCCGTTTTATGGAAATTTTACATAGTTTTTTACCATTCAATTTTTTAAAAGTAATTGAAAATTTCCGTTTTTTATACTAAAAATGTGGTTTAAATTTTTGCCAGTCATTTTTTTGAAAACAACTGAATATTCCGTTTTTAAAACTGAAAATGTAGTTTAAATATTTGTCAGTTAAATTTAAATGAAATATATATTGAATTTGAATGAAAAATCAGTTGACCGGTTTTTAAATGAATATTCATTCATTTCAAATTACATTTTAAGTTAATTTTACTTACATAATATTCTGAGTGTGTGTCTTAGTCTATGTCTTAGTCTATGGCTTAGTCTATGTCTTAGTCTATATCTTATTCTGTGTCTTAGTCTATGTCTTAGTCTATGTCTTAGTCTATGTCTTAGTCTATGTCTTAGTCTATGTATTAGTCTATGTCTTAGTCTATGTCTTAGTCTATGTCTTAGTCTATGTCTTAGTCTATGTCTTAGTCTATGTCTTAGTCTATGTCTTAGTCTATGTCTTCGTCCATGTCTTAGTCTATGTCTTAGTCTATGTCTAAGTCTATGTCTTAGTCTATGTTTTAGTCTATGGCTTAGTCTATGTCTTAGTCTATGTCTTAGTCTATGTCTTAGTCTATGTCTTAGTCTATGTCTTAGTCTATGACTTAGTCTATGTCTTAGTCTATGTCTTAGTCTATGTCTTAGTCTATGTCTTAGTCTATGTCTTAGTCTATGTCTTAGTCTATGTCTTAGTCTATGTCTTAGTCTATGTCTTAGTCTACACTCAGAATATTATGTAAGTAAAATTAACTAAAAATGTAATTTGAAATGAATGAATATTCATTTAAAAACCGGTCAACTGACTTTTCATTCAAATTCAATAAATATTTCATTTAAATTTAACTGACAAATATTTAAACTACATTTTCAGTTTTAAAAACGGAATATTCAGTTGTTTTCAAAAAAATTACTGACAAAAATTTAAACTACATTTTTAGTATAAAAAATTGAATGGTAAAAAACTACGTAAAATTTTCGTAGAACGGACAATTTTCATTTGTTTTTGTAATTAACTTAATACAAAAGACGAAACCATAAAAAGGTTATATCCTTTAAGGCATCAAAAAACCAAACAGATAAAACAAAGTTTGTTGTTTGCTTAGGCCATACCCCATGATAGGCGGCCAGTATTATAAAAAGTTTCTTCAGTAAGCAAACCTAAGATACTTAAGGAAAAACAATAATTAAACAAATACGAATTATATTTGATACAATAATTGAAGAAATATATAAAAACTAAACAACTGATATTTTCAAATGTTACGGATTTTCAGTATTTTTTTGTAGGTTGTTTTTTAAACAAATGTATAAATATGTTAAAAATCAATTTTCATGTAAATTTAAATGAATATTCATTTGAAAACAACATAACCGAAAATTTCCTAAACAACATACAATCAGTTACTGTAATAATTTCCTGAGTGTATGTCTTAGTATATGTCTTAGTCTATGTCTTAGTCTATGTCTTAGTCTATGTCTTAGTCTATGTGTATGTCTATGTCTTAGTCTATGTCTTAGTCCATGTCTTAGTCTATGTCTTAGTCTATGTCTTAGTATATGTCTTAGTTTATGTCTTAGTCTATGTCTTAGTCAATGTCTTAGTCTATGTCTTAGTCTATGTCTTAGTCTATGTCTTAGTCTATGTCTTAGTCTATGTCTTAGTCTATGTCTTAGGCTATGTCTTAGTCTATGTCGTAGTCTATGTCTTAGTCTATGTCTTAATCTATGTCTTAGTCTATGTCTTAGTCTATGTATTATTCTATGTCTTAGTATATGTCTTAGTCTATGTCTTAGTCTATGTCTTAGTCTTTGTCTTAATCTATGTCTTAGTCTATGTCTTAGTCTATGTATTATTCTATGTCTTAGTATATGTCTTAGTCTATGTCTTAGTCTATGTCTTAGTCTTTGTCTTAATCTATGTCTTAGTCTATGTCTTAGTCTATGTATTATTCTATGTCTTAGTATATGTCTTAGTCTATGTCTTAGTCTATGTCTTAGTCTTTGTCTTAATCTATGTCTTAGTCTATGTCTTAGTCTATGTATTATTCTATGTCTTAGTATATGTCTTAGTCTATGTCTTAGTCTATGTCTTAGTCTTTGTCTTAATCTATGTCTTAGTCTATGTATTATTCTATGTCTTAGTCTATGTCTTAGTCTATGCCCTAGTCTTTGTCCTTGCTTATATCTGATTTGTATATGCAGGTGTAAACTAACACATTAAGTTACCTACATGTCTTTGGTATTTAGGCAATAACCATTAACAAAATTTTACTGACTCCATTGTCCCTTTAGCCCTAATAAACTCATTAATACTTTGACACTTATTTTGTTCTTCATATGTGACCCGGTGACACGTGTTCATGTTTTAATGTTATTAATTAAATTTAATTTCAATAAAACCCAGCAGTAATCTACATAAATGTTTGTGAATGAAATTCTGTTTCTTTTTTTTTTTGGTTTGTCCTTTTTTGCTCATGCTTCACATGTCCATCCGACAAGGACATCAACAAAGCAGCAGGAATTCAAAACATGACACAACAATGTTCCAACAAATGTTACATTACAAGAAAAAAAAAAGAAACAAAAGGACTAACTGGTGTGTCACAAAAAAAAGGTCAATCCTAGTTTTAGGAAAATTTAATGTAAAATCAACACCTTGTAAATAAGTAGGAGCAAAGGGGCTGTCGGAAAGCCAGAGTGAACGAAATCTATGTGATATCAACATTTTGAGGTTCTGTTATGTGGAAATAAAAATACATTTTTAGATACTTAATTTGAGCTTTGGCCATGTTAATACTTAGTTTTATTATATTAAAAACCTAAAACTAAAACATTAATCAAATTCATACGCTCCAACGATTAGTGGAAGGAAATGTGGAAACAAATGGTTTTTTATGCAAATCTTTAAACGAATAACTAATGTCTAACAAATGAAAAAAAAAGAAACAGACAAAACAATATGTTGCCTCTATTTAATGAAGCTCATTTAAGGCTTAAGTATATTAAATAAAATGCGTATTTGAATATTTACAAAGTCTTTTTGGCGGAAGAAGGGATGTAAGTTCATAATAATATTCACCACATATGTTTCAGTATTAAAGTAAAATCTTATAAAAAGTAATTTTGGATTATTTTGAATTAGAAACATTTTGTTTTTTTGTCACAAATGCTACAGAATATTTAAAAGTTCTATCAAATAGCTAATATTTAAATCTAAAACTTAAGATAAATTTATATTCGAATCTCACCATGAAATTCTGCTAAATTTAGAAACACATCACATATCTACGAGGGTGCAGCTTATTCAAAATTTGGACGATAAAAGGTAATACTCTAGTTGGTATTGTTGTTAAAATCTTTGGACTTAATTCAGTTGCAGTAGCTTAATCATTCAAAATTTAAAAGTATCTAACTGGTTCCCCTAGTATTTACTCTGCACTAGATTTGGTCTCATGACAGGGTTTAGTTTTACATTAGTAAGCTGTTTAATACTTTTCGTTGTTTTTAATATTTAGTTAGGCCAAACACGTTGACAGTAATACGACAGGTCCATATATTTTGTTTAGAGTTCCTAATGCATCCACCGTATATAAAGTCTGGGCTGTATATTGATTGATAGCTATATAATTTGGCGGTGCAATTTTAATATACTGAATGCAGCTCCAAATCTTGTTGATTTTAGATATAACAAGTAAGATAGTGCTATAGGCGGTCAAGCCCAGCCATACGATACCCTTCACCACTAAGGTCAAAGGTGTTCTTTTTCCTTTATAAAGACAAATATTTGCTAAATTTTGCCATCTTACAAACATTTTCTTAAAACTTATATGTTTAAGCTGTTTTTGTCATTTGCACTTATATGAGAGCAAGGGTCAAATGTGGGCCGATTGTCTTGAAATTTGGCACGTTGATTACAGTTGTTACAAAAATTACGTATGCAAAAAATTAACATAAAATTCTCATTATCTTTAAATTTACGTTTTAGTGATTTTTGTCTCATTTAGTGCGTTCTGACAGAAGAGTTTGTATGGGAGCTATGGTCAAATGTAAACCGATTTCCACAAAATTTGGTGCAGTGATTTACATTTACATAAACAGTATCTGTTTCAAATTTCATGAAAAAATATTGATATTTGTGGCCAATATATCAATTCAGGGAAGTGGGACCTATGGGAGGTACCATAAATAATAAACCGATTTTGACGAATTTCAATAGCCATGGTCCGATTATCCAAAAAATTATATGTGCTTAATTTCATCAAATTATCTTAAGAATTGCGACCTGTAGTTTGATTACAATGTTTACACGGGGGTCCAGCCAGCCAGCCGTTCAGACGGACGGACTGACATCGCTAAATCGACTCAGAAAGTGATTCTAAGTCTATTGGTATACTAAAAGGTGGGTCTAAGACAAATATTTCTATGCGTTACATGCACCAGCACAAACTTATAATACGCTTTCCACCTATGGTGGTGAAGGGCAGCGATGCCAACTCTACCACTTTTGTAGTAGATCTACTACTTTTGGGTATCTTTTTACACTCTACCACTTTTTAAGTAGAATCTACTACTTTTTTAAGTTTTTTCAAAATTGTGTTAAATCAATTTTTCATTACCAAAAATGCAACATTGAACACCTGTTTCAAAAAAATATATATATATTTTTTGTAACATGTTCTTACTTTTAGATTTATGCCCCTGAGACCGCAGCGAATTGTATTAGGAATGGAAGCTTTTTAGAAATATAACATTTCATTTCTCTCTAGAAGAAAATATATTTACATACGTGTTGAAAATTTCTGGCATCATGTTTCTAGAATAATAAAGGTGACAACGAACAAATGTTCATTTTGATACAAAAATTACTTGTGCTTCCACATAGTATTGCTATTTCGGCAGTTAATTTACTTAAAAATTCTAATAGGAATAAACTTTCTACTTACACTCTTCAGGGAGTGTAAAAGCTTTTATAAGCTCTTGTTTTATAAGCTCTTGTTTATTTTTCAAACTGCATTTAATATGTATGTATATTTATTGATACATACTCAACAGTATTTTTTAAACAAAACATTGAATAAAAGCGTAAATATTCTAATTTTACAATTCTTTGAAAGCTTGAATAATAAAAGTGGTAGATCTACTACTTTTTGAGAATAAATTTTGTGAAATCTACTACTTTTTAATGTCGAATCTCCCACAAAGTCAAATTTTTGGTTGGCATCACTGGTGAAGGGTATAAAAAGGGCATGTTATCTATATATATCAGGGGTACTCAACGAGAGAACATTCTCAAATAAATATGTGTTTGTGGTTTTACATGTGTTAGTGTAAAAATAATCTTATGCAGCGTTACCGATGAAATGTAAATCGAACAAAAAATGCGTTAACAGTAATATAATGAGGTGATAACACATAAATTTCAGCACTGGCAATGTAGGCTGAATAATTTCATGTGTGTTTGTTATTGTTTTTAAGAAATCTGAGCGACATCAACCTGCTTCGTTGAAAGCAGCAAAGAGACTAAGTAAAATATTATTGTTTTCCTTTCTCACTTATTAGAATTTGATTACAGTTCGTGTTGTGTCTGTGAATATATGTTAAAAGGCCGATCGGTACTCGGCTCCTGAGTGCAATGGTTGAGTAAGGCTGATATATATAACAAGAAAGAAAAGCCATACTCGGTCAAGCCCTACTATAGGATACCCTTCAATACTAAGATCAAATATGACCCAAGAATTTAACAAATTTCACAGATTTCAATAGATTTATGTCAGTTCTGGCTAAGAGCCTGATATGGGAGCTAGGGTCAATTGTGGATCGATTGTTGAAAAATTTCGGTAATTTATTATTACTTATCAGTGCAAAGTTTAAGTAATAAAATGCATTTATCTTTTAGATTTTTGTGTTTTTATGGGTATTCCAAAGGATTTTAAGAATGTATCTTGTATGAGAGGTATGGTCAAATATAAGCCGATTCCTACAAAATAACGTACACTGACTAAGGTTATCATTAGCAATATTTGTACTGAATATTATTAAAATACATCTTAATTGTATCTCGGAAAAGAATCTCTATGGGAGGTACCCGAAGTAGTAATCCGATTTTACCCAAAAAATAGGGATCGTTCTTGGACGAAAAGATGAACATGTGACAAATTTGATCAAATTATTATAAAAGTTACGACCTGAACATTGTTGACAAGCTTACATGGATAATCGGCCAGACAGCCGGACGGACATCGTTAAAACAACTCTGGGAGTAATTCTGAGTCGATTTGTATACTAAAAGGTTACAAACATCAGCAAAGACCCAATATCGGAAAATCCTGAGTGATGGACAATATATTTGTACGGATTTTATTGTACTTAAATGTATCCCATTGTCGTTCCACACTAGATATCTTTGCACAGATTTCAGAGATTATTAGTCCATCGATTGTGCTATCAAATGGCATTTGTTAATTTACATATTTGTTTTGGAGGAAAAAGATATTCGCTTTTAAAATGCTGTGACGGACGCTGCAAAAATAGAAGTGACTTTTTTTCAATATGTGTTTCTGTAAGTTTTATCAAGTCGGTCATAGTAATAAAAAATTGTATATACATTATATATAGAGGAAAACCAAAAGGTTTATAAAACAGCTTTTATAAATATTTTGAAATTGCCAGTTTCACCAAAACTCCATAAATGGACTTTTGCGGACGCTACATGACGGATGATACAGTTTTTCCGTGAATGTTTTTTATTAGGAAAAAATTCATATTTTATACTTTTTTTAAGAATTCGTAAATCAGTGAAAATAATAGTGTTATTTTTTCTTGAATTTCATCTACTTCCTCTTCACGTTCGCGGTTAAAAATTCGATTTTTGGCACAATTTGATATATCACAAAAGGCTATATACATATATCTTTTTAAAGTTTTACATTTTTTACATCTTAATTTTCGTCCCAAGAATGCTGCGGCTAGCTGTTAGAATGTCCCAAAAAAAAAATTTTTTTCAAAAGCATCAAATTTGCCCCACTGTTTTTTTTTAACACCTAATAGTATTAGTTGTTAAAAAAAAATATACAGTGGGGCAAATTTGATGCTTTTGAAAATTAGGCTAATACCTTAAATTTAATCTGTGGATACAGACAGTGTTGTTGTATGAATAAGACGGATATGTGTTAGTAAATTTTTCATTTAATAAACATCAATTTGAAAAAAAATATACTATGACGGACGCTAGACATTTACTTATACATATTATTCTGTAAAATGCTATATTAACGTCTATATATTTTTAGCCTAATGTAAAGTATACTATAATTTCTCTTTACGAACCAAGTTCAGTTGGAGAAAAATGAAAAAATGCACTACTTAAATTAAAAAAAAAAAAAAAAAAAAAAAAAAAAACATTTATTTCTGTGACGGACGCTACACACTATGAGCCCTTTTTTACTTAATGTTATTTATATCACTCCAATAACTTTTGATGGGTCTTTCACATCTAACTGTATAACTTAAACAGAATTTGAGCCCCTACTGAAACTTGATAACCAAATGGATGATTTTGCGATTTTCATGAACTTTTAGAAAACCTATTATTTTAAAAAAATTTATAAAAATTCAAGATGGGTGCAAATAGAGACCTGCTATTCACGAAGAGAACAATCAAAAAATATGTCTATTATATATTCTAAAGGAAAAAAATAAGATAAATTTTTCCATAAACACAAATATGTGATTTTGACAGTTTTCAAATTTTGCCCTTGGTTTATGTTTTTCGGATTTGCCCATATACACTTTTCACCAATGGTGGTAAAGGGTATCAAAAGGAATATTTTTCTGTCTGTATGTCCTTTATAGAATAGTAAACTATGCATTTGATCATGTTATGATCTTAAGAAAAGTTACTGCGCATAAGCTGACGAATATTGCTAAAATTATATGACCAAGTTCCGACAGATGGCGCCACTGAAAATTGCTTCAAATTAATTACATCGTAAACTGTGCATTTGATCATGCTATGGTCTTTCGAGGGAGATCACACATGAGGGAGATCGAGAGAGGTATAAGAACTATAGCCAAAAGTCGACCGAGTGTTACAAAATATTTTTATATTACAATCTAAAGCATATTTATAAAAAATTAAGTTGCCATAGCTATATTAGCTTATTTTTTTAATTGGAGTTTGTGCCTTTTTGGTGGTTTCCGGGTGTGGTTTTTATGTGAATATGAACCGATTCCTATAAAATTTGATATACCGACCAATAGTTGCATAAAAGTTCTACGTTCTAAATTCAGTCATCATAGCTATTACAATTGTATTCAGTTTATTAGCATTAATGTGATTCCCGGGACGTGGTTATATGGAAGCTCTAACTAAACGTGAACCGATTTAGCTCATTTTCAATACAGAATGTTTCGAGATATGGAAAATACTTTTGTAAAATTTTGTCCCTTTATCTCTTTTCGTTACGGCGCTATAGCGCTTTCATTTGATGGATATACGGACAAAAACCTCCTATATTGTTTCCGTAAGTTTTTTACACGGGAGCTATGGTCAAATGTAAACGGATTTCGCCCAATTTCAATACCAACATTTTCCAAGAAATGAAGAATATTTTGCAGATTTCAGTGACCTTCTTTTGTATAGGCCCTGCGTGCCGAAAACAGACAGGTACGGACAGCCAAACACACAGACGGACAGACAGACAGACAGAAAGACAGACAGACAGACAGACAGACAGACAGACAGGCAGACAGACAGACAGACAGACAGACAGACAGACAGACAGACAGACAGACAGACAGATAGACAGATAGACAGACCGATAGACAGACAGACAGACAGACAGACAGACAGACAGACAGACAGACAGACAGACAGACAGACAGACAGACAGACAGACAGACAGACAGACAGACAGACAGACAGACAGACAGACAGACAGACATACAGACAGGCAGGCAGACAGACAGACGGACGGTTATAGCTTAATCGTCTAAGAATATATATTCATTTTGGTTTCTGAGCTAATACAAAGAAAATTACAAACGGAATGACAATCTCGAAAAAAATATCTTTCCTGCACTCGCCTTTTATGTAGTAGTATTTTCTTTGTATGCCTTAATATATATTTGTCGGTCTTGGCTTATGTCTTATTTAATAAACCTCAACAATTTCATAAAAACCGCATTTTGCTAACAACAATTTGTTAAATTAAAAAAATATAAATTTATTAATATTCAGCAATTTTCAAAAATCTTTATTAAAATTCTTCTAATTTAGATTGGCTTACAAAATAATAAAAATTAAGTTTAATTTAATTATTTAAATCTTTTATCTTTCTAACCGCCTTAAAGGATACTTTCATAAAACCCCTGTTTATTAATAAAAAAAAAACATCCTTTCAAGATGACAACAAATAGGATTATTATATCAAGGGAGAATCAAAATATAAAATTAAAAAATAAACTTTAGTTATAACCAAACAAGCAACAACTTTTTAAAATCACATATTCCAAATAGGCCTAAAAGTATGCTACATATAAAATAATTTAAATATTTACACACTTAACTTTGTTAAAACGAAAGGGAGGCTTTTTTGAGTTGATGGAAACGATGATTTTTCTTTAAGGCAAAATCTTCTAATAAAAATTATTTTTGTTTAACATAACAAAAAATCTTATCAACTTAAAAGCCAGCAAACAAATTTGTTTAACCATCAACTATTTAAAGGCCTTAAGAAAGTAGATGAAAGAAACAAAAATGAATAAAAGATGTTGATTTTTTTGTTGTTTGCCCTTCTATTCCATAACCAAAGACCGCAATCTTTAAGATGTTTCAAAATGGTTAAGATGAATAAAAGGCCTTAACGAAACTTAAGTAAGTTAACTAGTTTTCAAAAGGTTAGTCTCTTTTTATATTTTCTTCTTCTCATTTTCCTAAGAACTTTTCCCTTTTGTATGCATATTTCTTTGTATTTATGTTTATTTTGTGAACTTTTCATTTTAATGCCTTTAAAAGTGTGCTCTCTATTGAAAACAGTTTAGTATACAAATTGATTTTTAAGTAAAACATAAACTATGTTCCCTCTGTTTATCTTTGTTTTCTTCATCCATTTTTTCCTAGATATGATTTGATATGCATACCCCTAGCTACGGGTTAACACTTTGAGTATATGAATTGTAAGAGAAAACAAAACTAAGATTTTGTTTGACTTTCTTTAGATTATAGAAAAATATTTTGTTCTTCTGAAAAATCTAAAACCTAAAAATATTTTTAAGGATTTTTTCTTAACATTTCTTGGGTAAGTTTTTTGATTTTTAATTTTTTTTTATATTATCTACATTCGTAGGATTCACTTTATGAACTTAATATTGTTAAAACCCAGCAAGTTTTGCCCTAAAAATGTTTTATTTTATCTTAAAATCGGTCCACAATATTTTATGGACACTAAATTTATTGAACACATGTTGATTTTTATCATTAGTTTTATTATAATGAAAGCTTGCAGAGGCTGTAAGCAAAAAATACTTTTACAAAATCAGCATTTTCCAATTAGTGCTACTAGAAAGTACTTTTTATACCCACCATCAAAAAGAATGGGGGGTATATTGAGATTGTCATTCCGTTTGTAATTTCCCTAATATTGGCTCAAAAACCAAAATTGAAGTATATTCTGAATCCTTATGAAATTCTAAGACGATTGGGCGATGTCCGTCTGTCTGTCCGTCTGTATGTCTATCTGTCTGTCTGTCTGTCTGTCTGTATATCTGTCCGTTTGTCTGTCTGTCTGTCTGTCTGTCTGTCTGTCGGTCTGTCGGTCTGTCTGTCTGTCTGTCTGTCTGTCTGTCTGTCTGTCTGTCTGTCTGTCTGTCTGTCTATCTGTCCGTTTGTCTGTCTGTCTGTCTGTCCGTCTGTCGGTCTGTCTATCCGTCTATCTATCTGTCTGTCTGTCTGTTGTCGGCACGATAAAACCTTAACGAAAGGATATAGGCCATAGAAACAGCCAGTGTGCCAAATTTTATTACAATCGGTTACCATTTGACCATAGCTCACATATAAAAAACTTACGGAAACAAAAATACAAAAAGAAAAGGGGATTTATATCCATCTGTCCGTTAGATATTTAAAAGCTCTATAGCGCCTTAACGAAAAGAGGTAGAGAGTCAGTATTTTACAAAATTATCTTCATTACCAGGAAAACCACTGAACTGCAAAGCTACTGCAACCGAATTTAGTCCAAATATTTTATCAGCAATATCAACAAGTGTAACAAATTGTTTCGAATTCGGTCCACATTTTGATTTAGCTAACTAGGTCCCTTTCTCGATGCTCGCAAAATACCTTTAGGTCCCTTTCTCTATGCGCTGTCACACATGTTTTTTTTTATACCTTAAAAGTTCCAGTGTTATGTATATTAGGGACAGCTATTTTTTTTTTTTTATTTTGTTCAAAGAGTGGCAACGGAATAGTTCAGTTGTGAAAATTTGAACAAAATCGGACAACGTTTTCAGAACGTGAATTAGGTCTAAAGGTTTAGCGAAATTTCAATTAACAATAAATTTGTATGGCCTTTTAGGTTCAGTAACTGATAGAGTATAGTTCGAAACTCATTTTTCGTCTCAGACCCCATACAAATTTAACCGATCAGAATCTACAGAAGAGTCGATGTCCTACTAAAGATATAAGTTATATATAAAATGAATTAGATATACAATTTAATTATCTCCACTCCATAGGAAGACCGTGTTGCATTGGGTTTCCATATGGGCAAATCCTCTGTGATGGACGATATATTTGTACGGATTTAAATGAACTGTCGAGATATCATTGCACAGATTTTTAGAGAACTATAGCCCATCAATTGCACTTTCGAAAGGCATTTGTTCACTTATTTTGGGCAAAAAAAATATTCACGCTTAAAAAGTGGAAGTGACTTTTTTTCAACACGTGTTTCTGTAATTTTCAGGAAATCGGTCATAATCATAAAAAAAATATAAATACAGGTAATGCCGGGTATAATAAATCTTGATTTAACGAAAATTGGATACAACGAACGTTATTATTTTTCCTATTTAATACATTATATATGTAGCTAACATAAAGCAGCTAATATAAAGCAAATGAGTAGGTCAGTATAATTTAAGGCGGTCTCAGACCAATATAATTTTGCGATATAATGAATTTTTCTGTATTAAGAATTAGCCTGACATTAGTTATATCTTTTGTTATACCGGAAGTTAACTGTATATTGAGGAAAGAGAAAAATCTGGGGATTAAAAAACAGCTTTCACAAGGATTTGAAAGCCTCCAGTTGTATCAAAAACCCACAAATAAACAGTTGCGGGCGCTACGTGTCGGATGCTACATTTTTCTAGAATGTTTTTTAGTATTTACGATAAATTCATAATTCATCCATTCACAAAGAGATCAATTACAAATTTTATCTTTTATATATTCTAAAGGATCAATATATGGTAAATTTGTTCATAATCATATATAAGGTCCATTTTCTCGGAGAAGTTCACATATGCAGAATGTATATTGAGTTTTATTTTTTCAAAACTGAATAATCTTAACTCCTTCTTCCCCGGGTCGAAGGTCAAAATTTTAACTTTTAATATTAAAATCAAGAAATTTTATTAACTTTAAGCGAATTTCTATAAAAATTTTGGTATTTACTAATTATTTAAGATACTAAAATTATATTACTTTTTAAAAATTTTATATAAATCTGTGCTAGATATCGTTTCCATTACTTCATTTATTACTACATCGCCGCATTCGATATCGATCGATATGTAAAATATTTTATAAACACTTATGTAGCATACTTTTAGGGGAATCTTAATAGTATATAACATATTTTGATTTCACCATGTCTTTTATTAGATTATAATACATGTCTAACCCAGTTTTTATGGGCAAAATTTCGAAATTAACTTAGCTATATGTAAAAAAAACCTTATCAAAATTTCAATTCTAATTTTCTCGAAACTAATTTTTTTGACATTTCCCCTTTTAGCACCAAGCCATAGATAGAAGCTTCACTACATTGTAACATATTTGTAAAAACTTCACTGATAACACAGTACGACAATGGTTGGTACATTTTACAAATGTTAACAGAATATGAAAATAGGCTTAAAATAAAGAAATAAGTGTCTCGGCGTTTTGCTGTAGCACGTCAGAATTTTATGAAAATCGATTTTAAACATTCGAAGGACAGTAGAGGTTCACTTGTAACGTAATACTTTTATAAAAAGTTCTATAAAAATAGAATAGGTGAACCGATTTAAAGGCTTGAGCCAGTTATGAAAAGGGAATTAAATTTGGATTTGGTTTTATTAAAAAACAAATTCAAATTCCGCTAGATGGCGCTTTAGTTTTCATGTAGAATTAAAAAATATCCAAAAATGTACAAATGCAATGACAAACTTAGAAATGATCGACCGCCATATGGTTCAAATCCCACACAACTTGTTTTAATTTTTTCTAATTGCAGAATTGTATTTTTAATGAATTTCGTAAATTTTTTTTATATTTTTTAATTGTACATGAAAGCTAAAGCGCCATCTAGCGTTTTTTAATAAAAACAAATCCAAATTTAATTCCCTTTTCAAAATTGGCTCAAGCATTTAAATCGGTTCACCCATTCTCAGAGACCGGATTTTAATACTTTTAAAACAATATTTTCATGTTTTAATCCATAAAAAAACAATCATTGAAGTTTAAAAAAATATTAAAAATCCCTCATGATTTTTATTTGTTCAAAAATTTTGTTCCTTTTTTCAATCCGATGAAAATAAAATATAAAAAAATCGTTTGGGATATTTATCAGTACAGTTCAAAATTATTTTCATCTTTTTTCATCCGATGAAAATAAATTTTGATAGAAAAAATTCAAATTTTATTTCTGTATTTGTCCGTGTATAAAACATCTTTAGGACGTTTAAATAGCAATAAATTCAATTATTGTTGCAAATTTTATATTGAAATGGGTTTGGGCAACAAATGGTCGTTGTCTAAGTGCGTTTAAAATGTTTAAAAGTTATTCTGTTTTTGAAAATAGCGACGCGAATCAAAAAAACCACCAATAGTTCCCATTAGAACTATTATCTTTAACTTCGATGTCCTAAAAAATTGCAAGAAATTGTAAACATTCATACATTCATTGTTGAAAATTTTAAAATTTCATAAACATTTTATTTTTTCAAAGTCAAAACAGAAGTTCAAAAATAAAACAATCAATAAAATATTTTTCTGTTCGGATATTTATCGTTATAGATATTTAAAATTTTCATCATGAGGGATATTTATATTTCAAATATAAATCCATCTTTTTTTATTTTTCGATAGAAATGAAAATAAATTTTCACCGACATTGATATTTATACTTGATGGATTTAAAAAATAAAACGATCTCCGGTCTCTGCCCATTCTATTTAATAGAACTTTTTATAATAGTATTACATTACAAGTGAACCTCCACGGTCCTTCGAATCTTTAAAATCGATTTTCTTAAAATTCTGACGTGCTACAGCAAAACGCCGAGACACGTATTTCTTTATTTTAAGCCTATTTTCATATTCTGTTAACATTACTCATGTGTACTCAAAAAATTTGATATTGTCTTACTGTGTAATAGAAAAAATTTATTTTAAAACTTAATATTATGACAAACAAACGGACATGGGCATTTCCTGGAAAAGGTCAACCGCTACCAAAATATTAAAGTTGAAGAAAAAAGACTTTTCTAAGAAAATTTAGTTAGTTAATGCATTGGATTTTAAGAATATACCTAATTAAATACATATTACCATTTGTAATTTAAGAAAAGTGGTCAGCAAAGAGCATCTTTGCTTTTTTTGGTTTTAGCGTTTTTTATTGACATTTTTCCTTGAATTATTTCTGAGTGTTACATGTCATGTCGATTGCACTTTTCTTATAGACTAAATATACCAACAATAAATATTTAATAATACAACAGTAGAGATCAAGCAAACTCCGAATAACGGTATAATTCAAAGATTCTTTATACTACATTCTTTGGAATCATTGTCCCGTTCGCGATGTCCCGTTCGCGATTTAAAAAAAATATTTACAAAAAATAATAATAAGGATAATTAAAAAAACAAAATGCTAAATAAAAGCTTTATATCTCTGCTTTAGTTAAAAAATAATCTCCATTTAATAAACTGACAAAATTCGCAGACTTTTAAAGAAAACCACACACCGAAAAAAATGACTTACATTTTTTGTCCCGTTCGCGATCGCAAGTTTATCGAAAATATTTGGAGAACGTTCATATTTTATAATTTTCTTTTTGTTCTCAAAAATTGTTCTACTAAAATGCTATTAAATATTTATAAAAAGTTAAAAAAAAATTTATGTTTTCATTTTTTTTTTTTAAGTGGATTGCGTACGAATGTCCCGTTCTCAATCCTGGAAATGCCCATATGCTTAGATATCAAATTTTATTAAACTTTATAAAAAATAAATTATTTTGAAAATCCCTAAGGTATGTCAAATGAAAAATAAATTATTTTGAAAACCCCTAAGATATGTAACACAATATTTACTTCAAAGTCTGAGTTTTCAGTCGATAGCGGTAAGGCCACCGGCAAAGTTAACTATGAAACGCACAATTAATTCATTGTTAATTAATATTCAAGATAGTTTTTTAAGAGATTGACTACAAGCTTTAAAGCAATTTTTAATTTAAAATAATTGTTTTCCTATATATTCTATTATTTTGTTTTCACTAAAATCTCCAAAATAATATTTAATATTCAAAGCATGTAAGTACTTCTGTGTTCAAAGTACTGACCTTTTTACCAAATTCTTTCTTAAAATAAATGTATTTTTACATTACAAAAATGTTGCCTACATCAAGGAGCTTAAATAAAAAGTTTTCTATTGCAGCTAAAAAAAAACATTATATGGGGCAAATTTAATCGTCTCAAATTATTATTTTCCTTCTTCAAAGATTTTTTTTCAATTTTTTTTTTTTTATTATTAGTAAAGACATGTGTGTAGTATTTTATCTATAAATAAAGTAAATGTTTAAGTGTATTATAATGCCACTTGTACGATTATTGTAAACACATGTATGTATTTTGTTTGACTACAAATTCATTGTTATTTAATTCATTTATTGTTATATCAATTTTTTCTGCTTACCCTCCGTTTTTTAAGGATTTTTTTCTAGTTTCTAAGAGTTTTTTTCTTTTTGTTTATGTGTATGTGTGGTTGAGTTTAGTTTTAAATATACTCACGTCTTTATATTTAAAGGATTTTGATCCTTTTTCCTCTATTTTGTTGCTTTGGTCCTTGCCATAAATTTGTTCATTTATTTTTTTTTTCTTTTTCATATATTTTTTTTTTGTTTCTTTGAAACTTTGGAACCAAACCAACCGCAATTGTATTAAATGTGGTTGGGAGACTTTTGGTTGTGAGTGTTTTTCGTTACTTTCTCCATGACTGAGCTGCTATCTTTGAGAGCGGTAACATTTATTGAAAGTGAAAAGTCGATAAAGAGATAAAATATTTATGGGAAATTTTTTATATAATTTTATTATATACATACATATTTTTCTACGTTTCAACTTAACTGTTCATTGCCCAGGCCATAAAGAAATACATACAACAAAATATAGAAATGTTTTAATCTAGTCCAAAACTGTCTGGAAATTGTTAATCTATACAAGTAAATGTATTCCTTTTTTATATATTTTTCTTTAAGTGTGTCCTTAAAAGGATTTACTAGAATACTAAAATGTTAGTGTGTTTGTATAACAATTTGTAGTCTAAGTTAAAATATATTTTCTGGAAAAAGAAGACTACAAAAGTTATGATATGATGTTATAAGTATATTTACCCAAATGGTTTAATGGAATCGCTTAAGGTTTACCTTAGAAATTTTATTTATTACCTTTTTTTTACCTCTGAATAAATTGTTTTTCAATCAATTTCTAATCTATAATTTTCTTTATTTTATTTTCAGGTAAACCTTTACTTAATTTAATAACTGGTATTTTATTATATTGTATTTTTGTATTGTATTGAAATGGGTAAGTTATATTGAATTTTAACTAACTATACTCTAAGGTGTTTAAATGGACAAATCTATCTAATAATTAAATCTCTGTATAAATTACAAAGTCATTAAATATGGACATAAATTATAGAGTGCAGTAATTTAGGAGTAACTGAAATTAACCTTAATGATTCGAGGTTTAAATTAAACTTTTAATATTGATTTAATAGGTGAAACCTCAGAGGATTTTAGATAAGTAAATTAGTTTACTTCCTACAATGTTTTATGTGTCCCAGCAAACATATGCACTTTGTAGCCATGACGCAACACATCACTTTCCACAGGGAAATTTTTCGAAAATTTTTTTATAGCAAAATATTTCTATCAAAAATCTTTCTATAGAAAAATATTTATATCAACAATTTTTCTATAGAAAAATACTTTTTTCGAATATTTTTCTATAAAAATATTTTTCTATAGAAAATCGAAATTTTTCTATACAAACATTTTTGAAAGAAAAATTTTCGCTAAAAATATTTTTCTATAGAAAAATTTTCGAAACAAATATTTTTCTATAGAAAAATTTTCGATAGAAATATTTTTCTATAGAAAAATTTTCGGAAGAAATATTTTTCTATAGAAAAATTTTCGAAAGAAATATTTTTCTATAGAAAAATTTTCGAAAGAAATATTTTTCTATAGAAAAATTTTCGAAAGAAAAATTTTTGCTAGAAATACTTTTCTATAGAAAAATTTTCGCTAGAAATATTTTTCTATAGAAAAATTTTCGCTAGAAATATTTTTTTATCGAAAAATTTTCGCTAGAAATATTTTTCTATAGAAAAATTTTCGACAGAAATATTTTTCTATAGAAAAATTAAAAAAAAAATATTTTCTATAGAAAAATTTTCGAAAGAAATATTTTTCTATAGAAAAATTTTCGAAAGAAATATTTTTCTATAGAAAAATTTTCGATAGAAATATTTTTGTATAGAAAAATTTTCGAAAGAAATATTTTTCTATAGAAAAGTTTTCGAAAGAAATATTTTTCTATAGAAAAATTTTCGAAATAAATATTTTTCTATAGAAAAATTTTCGAAAGAAATATTTTTCTATAGAAAAATTTTCGAAAGAAATATTTTTCTATAGAAAAATTTTCGAAAGAAATATTTTTCTATAGAAAAATTTTCGAAAGAAATATTTTTCTATAGAAAAATTTTCGAAAGAAATATTTTTCTATAGAAAATTTTTCGAAAGAAATATTTTTCTATAGAAAAATTTTCGAAAGAAATATTTTTCTATAGAAAAATTTTCGAAAGAAATATTTTTCTATAGAAAAATTTTTGAAAGAAATATTTTTCTATAGAAAATTTTTCGAAAGAAATATTTTTCTATAGAAAAATTTTCGAAAGAAATATTTTTCTATAGAAAAATTTTCGAAAGAAATATTTTTCTATTGAAAAATTTTCGAAAGAAATATTAATCTATAGAAAAATTTTCGCTAGAAATATTTTTCTATAGAAAATATTTGCTATAAATATTTTTCTAAAGAAGCATTTTCGAAAGAAATATTTTTCTATGGAAAAATTTCCGAAAGAAATATTTTTCTATAGAAAAATTTTCGGTAGAAATATTTTTCTATAGAAAAATTTTTGGTAGAATTATTTTTCTATAGAAAAATTTTCGGTAGAAATATTTTTCTATAGAAAAATTTTCGATAGAAATATTTTTCTATAGAAAAATTTTCGATAGAAATATTTTTCTATAGAAAAATTTTCGATAGAAATATTTTTCTATAGAAAAATTTTCGCTAGAAATATTTTTCTATAGAAAAATTTTCGCTAGAAATATTTTTCTATAGAAAAATTTTCGCTAGAAATATTTTTCTATAGAAAAATTTTCGCTAGAAATATTTTTCTATAGAAAAATTTTCGCTAGAAATATTTTTCTATAGAAAAATTTTCGCTAGAAATATTTTTCTATAGAAAAATTTTCGCTAGAAATATTTTTCTATAGAAAAATTTTCGCTAGAAATATTTTTCTATAGAAAAATTTTCGATAGAAATATTTTTCTATAGAAAAATTTTCGATAGAAATATTTTTCTATAGAAAAATTTTCGATAGAAATATTTTTCTATAGAAAAATTTTCGATAGAAATATTTTTCTATAGAAAAATTTTCGATAGAAATATTTTTCTATAGAAAAATTTTCGATAGAAATATTTTTCTATAGAAAAATTTTCGATAGAAATATTTTTCTATAGAAAAATTTTCGATAGAAATATTTTTCTATAGAAAAATTTTCGATAGAAATATTTTTCTATAGAAAAATTTTCGATAGAAATATTTTTCTATAGAAAAATTTTCGATAGAAATATTTTTCTATAGAAAAATTTTCGATAGAAATATTTTTCTATAGAAAAATTTTCGATAGAAATATTTTTCTATAGAAAAATTTTCGATAGAAATATTTTTCTATAGAAAAATTTTCGATAGAAATATTTTTCTATAGAAACACATTTCAGTTTGAATTGTATTGGCAGTTTTGCTGGGTTATCTTAAATTATTCTAAGCAAATTTTTACGCAAAATTCCTACGAATTCTCTTGTGTTTTTCGCAAAATTACATTTAATATTTTTTTCCTCTAAAGAAAAAAGCCTGACAAAACTGTGTCATAAATAAAAATAAGCACCAAGAAAAAAAAATAATTAAAAGGCAAACATTAATCTAAAATATATGTCATGTTTATAGAGCCCTTTACAAAGAGACCGCCCTCCAAAAGAGAAGAGCAACAAATGTTGCTACTAAATTTCGGGCACTTTGGGCTATATTTACAAAGAAACAAAAAATCGTCTATAAACAAAAACATGACATGTTTTGATATTTAACTACAAGTAAAACTAAATCATTATAAACACGCACATTTACTAACCAAATCAAAAAAAGGGAAAATAAGACCACACACATACTCAAGACACTGGGAAAACATGTGTGTGTAATCAGTGAAAACAGAAAAAAATTACACCATAATAATCAAATCACTAACCAAATAAACAGGACACACATAGACAGAAAGACATACAACGGAAAATCAACATTTAATATAAACAAGTCAAAGGATTTTAGAGGAAATAGAGAAAAAGTGCACAATCACTAACACGACAGGATGAACAAGTAAAAGGACACTGGCAAAGAAAACAAAAAATGAGCAAAACAAAAAAAAAAATAACTAAAAATATTTGTCTGTAATAGTCGGATGTATGTACATAGGTTCCCTTAATTTGCTTAGCATAATATCAAAGGGAGTGTTTGGACATGGTTGTCTGTTATCTGAGGATGATTATCGTAATTGTAAAACATTAAAAGTAATTACTCTTATGGACAACATGATTTTGTACACGTTTTCATGGTACGTCTAACACCACCAACACCCACTTTTAATTTCTGTCTGTATGTATGTATGTATGTAGGTATGTCGTAGTGTTTTGAAAAGTAAGAGATAAAAACAATAAACAAGGCTGACAAATATTTTGTTAAAACACGATACTTAACTCTTGTACACTCACTCGTTTCCGGCCAACTAAGTGGGTCCTTTGGTTTATAAAAGTGCTTGAGTGTTTCAAAAAGAGTTGGAGTACATGAAACCAGCAAACATAATTATTAAAGTTAAATAAGAAAAGAAAAATAAAAATGAACTCAGATTGAGACACTCCAATAATAGAAAGATTTTTGAACTTTTTTAACCACAACCTAAAAAAAAATCTTATTCAGGTTGGAAACTGACTACTTTGTAGGCCCGAATATCAGCATTCGATCGTAATGTAAGATATTTCAGAAAGATTTGTGTAGCATACTCTTAGAGTAATATTATTAATATATAACATATTAGCTTGAATAAATTTTTCAAAAATTTTTCTACAGAAAAATATTTCTATCAAAAATTTTTCTATAGAAAAATATTTCTATCGAAAATTTTTCTATAGAAAAATATTTCTATCGAAAATTTTTCTATAGAAAAATATTTCTATCGAAAATTTTTCTATAGAAAAATATTTCTATCGAAAATTTTTCTATAGAAAAATATTTCTATCGAAAATTTTTCTATAGAAAAATATTTCTATCGAAAATTTTTCTATAGAAAAATATTTCTATCGAAAATTTTTCTATAGAAAAATATTTCTATCGAAAATTTTTCTATAGAACAATATTTCTATCGAAAATTTTTCTATAGAAAAATATTTCTATCGAAAATTTTTCTATAGAAAAATATTTCTATCGAAAATTTTTCTATAGAAAAATATTTTTATCGAAAATTTTTCTATAGAAAAATATCTCTATCGAAAATTTTTCTATAGAAAAATATTTCTATCGAAAAATTTTTCTATAGAAAAATATTTCTATCGAAAATTTTTCTATAGAAAAATATTTCTATCGAAAATTTTTCTATAGAAAGATATTTCTATCGAAAATTTTTCTATAGAAAAATATTTCTATCGAAAATTTTTCTATAGAAAAATATTTCTATCGAAAATTTTTCTATAGAAAAATATTTCTATCGAAAATTTTTCTATAGAAAAATATTTCTATCGAAAATTTTTCTATAGAAAAATATTTCTATCGAAAATTTTTCTATAGAAAAATATTTCTATCGAAAATTTTTCTATAGAAAAATATTTCTATCGAAAATTTTTCTATAGAAAAATCTTTCTATCGAAAATTTTTCTATAGAAAAATATTTCTATCGAAAATTTTTCTATAGAAAAATATTTCTATCGAAAATTTTTCTATAGAAAAATATTTCTATCGAAAATTTTTCTATAGAAAAATATTTCTATCGAAAATTTTTCTATAGAAAAATATTTCTATCGAAAATTTTTCTATAGAAAAATATTTCTATCGAAAATTTTTCTATAGAAAAATATTTCTATCGAAAATTTTTCTATAGAAAAATAATTCTATCGAATATTTTTCTATAGAAAAATATTTCTATCGAAAATTTTCTATAGAAAAATATTTCTATCGAAAATTTTTCTATAGAAAAATATTTCTATCGAAAATTTTTCTATAGAAAAATATTTCTATCGAAAATTTTTCTATAGAAAAATATTTCTATCGAAAATTTTTCTATAGAAAAATATTTCTATCGAAAATTTTTCTATAGAAAAATATTTCTATCGAAAATTTTTCTATAGAAAAATATTTCTATCGAAAATTTTTCTATAGAAAAATATTTCTATCGAAAATTTTTCTATAGAAAAATATTTTTATCGAAAATTTTTCTATAGAAAAATATTTCTATCGAAAATTTTTCTATAGAAAAATATTTCTATCGAAAATTTTTCTATAGAAAAATATTTCTATCGAAAATTTTTCTATAGAAAAATATTTCTATCGAAAATTTTTCTATAGAAAAATATTTCTATCGAAAATTTTTCTATAGAAAAATATTTCTATCGAAAATTTTTCTATAGAAAAATATTTCTATCGAAAATTTTTCTATAGAAAAATATTTCTATCGAAAATTTTTCTATAGAAAAATATTTCTCTCGAAAATTTTTCTATAGAAAAATATTTCTATCGAATATTTTTCTATAGAAAATATTTCTATCGAAAATTTTTCTATAGAAAAATATTTCTATCGAAAATTTTTCTATAGAAAAATATTTCTATCGAAAATTTTTCTATAGAAAAATATTTCTATCGAAAATTTTTCTATAGAAAAATATTTCTATCGAAAATTTTTCTATAGAAAAATATTTCTATCGAAAATTTTTCTATAGAAAAATATTTCTATCGAAAATTTTTCTATAGAAAAATATTTCTATCGAAAATTTTTCTATAGAAAAATATTTCTATCGAAAATTTTTCTATAGAAAAATATTTCTATCGAAAATTTTTCTATAGAAAAATATTTCTATCGAAAATTTTTCTATAGAAAAATATTTCTATCGAAAATTTTTCTATAGAAAAATATTTCTATCGAAAATTTTTCTATAGAAAAATATTTCTTTCGAAAATTTTTCTATAGAAAAATATTTCTTTCGAAAATTTTTTTATAGAAAAATATTTCTTTCGAACATTTTTCTATAGAAAAATATTTCTTTCGAAAATTTTTCTATAGAAAAATATTTCTTTCGAAAATTTTTCTATAGAAAAATATTTCTTTCGAAAATTTTTCTTTAGAAAAATATTTCTTTCGAAAATTTTTCTATAGAAAAATATTTTTATAAAAAGTTTCATATAGAAAACTATGTTTAGATATTAACTTTTATTGAACTTTGTGCAAAAAAAAAAAATTGTTTTGAAAATCCCTAAGGTATTACAATATTTGTAAAAATGCTGAGTTTTAGATCCAAATCGAATGGAGCAATTTGGCTTTTTTTATGCCCTTCACCACCAGAGGTGGAAAGGGTATTATAAGTTTGTGCTGATATATATAACGCATAGAAATATTTGTCTTAGACCCACCTTTTAGTATACCAATAGGCTTAGAATCACTTCCGGGGTCGATTTAGCGATGTCAGTCCGTCCGTCTGGACGTCTGGCTGGCTGGACCCCCATGTGAACCTTGTTATCAAAGTAGAGGTCGAAATTCTAAAGGTAATTTGATGAAATTTGCACAGATAATTTTTTTGATAGTGGGACCTTGGCTATTGAAATTCGTCAAAATCGGTCCAATATTTACGGTACCTCTCATAGCTCCCACTTCCCGGAATTGATATATTGGCCACAAATATAAATATTTTTTCATGAAATTTAAACCAAATACTGCATATGCAAACTAAAATCACCGTACGTTGAAATAGGTCCAGATTTGACTATAGCTCCCATACAAACTCTTCTGTCAAAACGCACTAAATGAAACAAAAATCACTAAAACTCTGGTAAATCTGAAGATAATGGGAATTTTAAGTTTATTTTTTTGCATACATAATTTCTGTCATAACTGTAATTAATTTACTAAATTTCGAGATAATCGGTCCACATTTGATCCTAGCTCTCATACAAGTACAAATGACGTTAAAAGCTTAAATATATAAGTTTTTAGGAAATGGCAACATTTAGCAAATATTTGTTTTTATACAGGAAAAAGAGCATCTTTGACCTTAGTGGTGAAGTTTATCATATAGTAGGACTTGACCGACTATAGCACTTTCTTACTTGTTTAAACCTAACCTTATTTTCTGCGATATAATTAACCTCAAGCCTCCGTGTTTGCTGGGTTGAGCCATAAAAAACATTTCCAGTTTTCATGTTATCAAATCATTGTCATGGGTCCTACTTGTAAACCAGATAGTGTAACTGAAATATACAATTACTTTGAAGTGTAAACGCAAAAAATAAATTTAGATGAGAAAAAGAAAAAAAGATTTTTTAACGAATTTCGAGAAATGAGTTAAATGTTAAGAACACTTAAAGTTGTTTAAAATTAGGGGTATGCATGTCAATGCAAAAAATTATGAAAAATCTATTTTTGAAATAAAATACAAAAACTATTCAGACATGAATCTGACTTTCATATTTTTTTTAGTAATTTGAATCTTGCAGTTTTGACATCTATCAATAACTCAACTGAATACTCCTATTAAAACAAACACTTGATTGTATTGTTTGATGTTTTTCTCATTATATATTAACTTTTTCCTGCTATTGCTACAACTTTCATTTACTACATATTTATATACCCTATTATTTTGATATATATTTAGATTTGCGTGTCAAACGGTAACTTAGCTACAAAAGTAAGATAATGTCCTTAAGATAAGGAGACTCTCACCGGACTCCCACGCACTTAAATACTTCAGCTGGAATTCCAATGAACAATAATAAGAGCAAACGAAATTGTTGCTTAACATCAACTTCAAAAACAACAAAATTTCTACTTTAATTATAGAGAAATCATTTGTTTAATATTTAATCAAGTCAAAATACTTAATGGCTCGTGGTAGATGAGCTACAACGGAAAGAAAGTTCTTACACATGAAGAAAAACTAATACGAAAGGGAAATGTTCTTAAGTGACATTTGATGGCAAAGACTTCGAAGATAAGGTAGGAAGGAGGGGGAATGAAGTGGTAAAGACATTAAATCAATGTTAATAAAGTTTTCTTTACAGAAAGACATTAAGGCAGCTAATTGACAATTGAGTGCTTAAACTAATTGTTGGACTGATTCATTAGAAAATGTCAATCTATATAATTCTATATACTATAAAGTGTATATGTAAAAGGCTTAACTAATTGATAGAGACAATATATATAAATAGACTGGGACAGTCCATGGTGTCCATTCTGACCAATAAGAAAATATTTTTAGAAATTCCATAGTTTAAGGGATAAAAAATAGTGAATTCTCTAACATATTTATACAATTTGAGACAACATTCCAATGAAAATGGAATGCACTGGTGGTACCTTTCGGAAAACTGGTTTTATAGGATGAATAAAATTGCAAAAATTTAGTAAAATGTAGGCTTTGGGTATTGTTTTGAATGTCTTCCGAAACAATATTTATATAGAACCAAAATTTTTATGGCAGTTCATACAGAACCAAAGCAAGTAAGAAAGTGCTATAGTCGGTCAAGCCCGACCATACGATACCCTTCACCACTAAGTTCAAATGTGTTATTTTTCCTGTATAAAGACAATATTTGCTAAATTTTGCCTTCAGACAAGCATTTTCTCAAAACTTATATATTTAAGCTGTTTCCGTCATTTGGACTTATATGAGAACTAGGGTCAAATGTGAACCGATTATCTTGGTTCACATTCACAAATTGATTACAGTTGTTACAAAAACTATGTGTGCAAAAACTAAACTTGAAATTCTAATCATCTTTAGATTTACGAGCGTTTTGGTGATTTTTGTCTCATTTAGTGAGTTTTTAAGGAAGAGTTTGTATGGGACCTATGGTCAATTGTGGACCGATTTCAACGAAATTTGGTACAGTGATTTAAGTTTACATAAGCAGTATTTGGTTTAAATTTCCTGAAAAAATATTTATATTTGTGGCCAATATATCAATTCCGGGAAGTGGGACCCATAGGAGGTACTATAAATCATGGACCGATTTTGACGAATTTCAATAACCATAGTCCCATTATCAAAAAAATGATCTGTGTCAAATTTCATCACATTATCTGTAGAATTGCCACCTGTAGTTTGATTACAAGGAAAATGATTACAATAGAAAATGATTCTAAGCCTATTGGTATACTAAAAGATGGGTCTAAGACAAATATTTCTATTCGTTACATACATCAGCACAAACTTATAATACCCTTTCTACCTATGATAGTGAAGAGTATAAAAATATCGAATGAGTTTCAAGTACTTTTCGAAAATTTCCACATTTAAGGGGTAAAAAGTACCCAAGAAATTAGCATTTATTTAAATCTATTGAACAAATAATCTAGAAAATAGTACAATAAATCTTTTATTATATCAAAAGCTTATATAAAAAACCGTCTATAAACCATTTTTTTAAAATCATTTTTAATTGGAAATTGGTTTTGAATATTATAGTACCTTGTTGACCGAGCCTTGCTCGGAGCTTTATGATAAGTATTTCGAGGGAAATTTTAAAGTTTTCATATATTTAATTTTATAAAGTACTAAAATAAATTTAGAGAAAAGACATTACACAAATATCCAATTAATTTTGAATCATTTTATTAATTTTGTCTGATCTACACATGATCAAATAAATGCATAGTTTATAGTTCAATTAATTTGGAATAATTTTGGCAATTGGTCATACTAAGAAACTCAAGGGCAACAACTTTGCTAAGATTATAGCCTGATTAAATGCACAGTTTACGATTTAATTCATTTTGAGTAATTTGTAGTGGCGCCACCTGTCGGAAATTTGTCATATCAACTAAGAAAGCTTCTTCTGCTTATCCTCAATAACTTTGCTAAAGATCATAGCATGAACAAATTTTCAGTGGCGCCACCTGTCGGAAATTCACTTTGAGTAAATTTCAGTGGCGCCACCTGTCGGAAATTGTTCATACCAACGAAGAAACCTTCGTCGGCTCATGAGCAACAACTTCTCTAAAAATCGTTGCATGATCAAATGCACAGTTTACGATTTAATTAATTTTCAGTGGCGCCACCAATCCGAAATTAGTCTTACCAACAATTAAACCTTTCTAGGCTCATGCGTAAAAACTTCGCTAAAGTTCATAACATGATCAAATGCATAGTTTACGATTCTATAGAGAACATACATAGAGACAGATACACATTAATTTTTTTAAGAGTTACTATTATTTCCCCTTTTTGTCCGCTAATTTCAAAAAAGTAAAATATGCATATTTGGTATTTCTTTGGACCAATTGAATTTGGTATATTTTATAAAAAAAAGCAGTTAACATACTCGTATTGTTCCTACTCAAATTATATGATGCGGTGTTAGGTTATCACTTTATACCTTTCAAAACCGTTTTTACCCCGAAAATCAAAAAAGTATCAAATACGTATTCAATATTCTTTTCACATCTATTGATTGCGGTACAAAGTTCTTTTCTGTATTCTTTGGTTCAAAAGATAAGAGTAGGCTAAAAAATGTACCAAATAAACTATTTTCACCATTTTTTAACCTCTATCGGGAATAGTTTCAAAAAATTTTCAAATACCTGTTCGCTTATTTTTCTAGCTGCTAAAAATGTAATATAAAGTTTGTTTCTATACCTATTACTTTAGAAAATATAACGTTTTAGATGTTTTCCCTTTTTTATCCGTTTCTACCCCCTTTGAGCCAAAATTTCCCAAAGCCCCTTCTTTCTCGATCTTTATAGCAAAAAATGTACCCACCGTCCAAATTTGATCTTAGTTAGAGCCGTTTTCTAGATAGCCATTCTATATATATATATATATATATATATATATATAATGGGTGTTTTTTTTAGAGGTATAGAACTTCCAATTGAAATAAAACACAAGAAAATCATTTTAATGTCCATCAATTTGGCTTTATTGGAAGGATAATTTTATGCCATTAATGTTTAAATATGATTTCGGGCATGTGGCCGCCGCGGTTGGCTCGAATAAAGCCAATTCTACAGGTCCAATTTTCAACTACTTTTTCGAGCATATGTTGGCAATAACGACACGAATGTTGGCTTCCAAGTCCCCTAACGTTTCTGGTTTGTTGGCGTAGACGAGCGACTTCACATATCCCCAAAGAAAATAATCCAGTGGTGTCAAATCGCACGATCTTGGTGGCCAATTGACAGGTCCATTCCGCGAAATTATGCCCTCATCGAATGTTTCCTTCAATAAATCAATTGTGACGTGCGCTGTGTGGCATGTAGCGCCGTCTTGTTGGAACCACAACTCATCCACATTCATGCCATCCAATTGGGGAACAAAATAGTCGGTTATTATGGCTCTATACCGGTCTCCATTTATGGTAACTGACTCTCCAGCATTATTTCGGAAGAAGTATGGCCCAATGACTCCACCAGCCCATAGAGCACACCAAACAGTCAGTTTTTGTGGATGTAATGGCGTCTCAAGGGTCTCATGTGGATTCTCTTCACTCCAAATGCGGAAATTTTGCTTGTTGACGTAGCCATTCAACCAAAAATGAGCCTCATCACTGAACAAAATTTTGCGATGAAAATCAGCATCGAGATCAATCTCATTTGCGGCCCATACACCAAAATCACGACGCATTGCATGGTCTCGCGGCTTTAATTCTTGCACAAGCTGGATCTTGTAAGGTCGCAAGCCAAGATCTTTGCGCAAAATCTTCCATAAAGTTGATGGACAAAGCTCCAATTGCTGTGCACGGTGGCGAATCGATTCATTCTGGTCCTCTTCAACACTTTGCTCTACAGCGGCAATTGTTTCTTCGGTGCGCACTGTTCGACGTCGCTGCGGATGCGTATTATCACATAGAGTAAACGTAGTGCGAAAACGATCCATGGTTAACCGAATTAATTGCTCTGATGGACGATTATGTCGACCATAAAATGGACGGAGCTTGCGGTAAACTTCGCGAACTGAACTATTATTTTCGAAATAAATTTGCACGATTTGCAAGCGTTGTTCTTTTGTCAACCTGTTCATAATGAAATGGCAAACCAAACTAAATATAAATCACTTGACAGCTGACAAAATGGCCGCCAGTTAAAAAAGTGATGCCAACTTAAAGTTCTATACCTCAATAAAAAACACCCGATATATATATATATATATCTATATATTGCTCGTTTAAAGATATAAGATTTCGTTCATAGTCGGTATTGAATATAGGCTCTCGATATGTTATAATCGCCTTAAGACAAAAATGACTGAATTTTTAAATTTTTTGTATCATTTTTTTTGTTTTTGAATTTTTTTCAAGAATTATGAACTTGTTCAAGTTTATAAGAGGTACAGCCATGGATGAAGAACAAAGTTCTTATTAAGACGTACTAACAAGAGCTTTTTTGTGTCATTAAAGATTTTTGAAATTTAAATAAAAACATGCAATTTCTACTACCTTTTTGAAAAAATTTTGTATTCTAAAAATTTTACTTTTGGCCCTGGTAATAGAAGGGTTAATGGCATCCGATTTCAACAAAAGTTATAATATGTATTTCTACCTATTGAAGCAATAATAAATATGGTGGTGAAGGACATCAAGTAGTCAGACTTAGCATTTCCTTCCTTATTAAATTTATATACCACAACTTCTTGCCATTACGAAACTAAAAATATTGGTAACTATTAGTTTTTGCAAAGATTGTTAGTTTCTTTCCAATCGTCTTAGTGACTACTTACAGATGTGAACATTGACTAAAACTGTATGCGATCTTAAAACGAATTTATTTCCAAAATATTTGTGGAGTCTCTAACAAATTTCTAACTGGCCAAAAAGTTAGTACTACATAGTTTTTAAAATAACTAACAAACTTTCCTAAGTCGTAACTTCTTCGTTTGCCCAATTTTCCCTGCCCCTTGTTTTGTTTGGCTAATAAGAAAATTTCAATTTAATGTCGTTATTATTAGACATCATTGATTTACTTAGAAATTTAGTTTTTGCAAAAGTTTTAGTTTTCTTTTGGTTTTTTCTTTTTATTTTTTTCATTTTTTTTTTTTATTTTAACTATTCAAACATAAATAGCAAATAGAAAACTTTTTCAAAGTTATTATATTTAGTTGGTTCGGAACATTTTGTATGACCATCGAGTACTTGTTCATAAAAGAGTCGTTATATATTAGATGTAGAACTTTTACTTCTATATGTTCATTATTTGTCCTTAAAGTTAAATACTCTCTTGGAAAGTCATAGAAACATTATTGAAATCCTTTTAGATCTTGTTGTTGCTATAGTTTTGGTATAGTTAGAGTTTTTTTTATTGTTTGTTTGTTCCTTCTCCAGTTTTTCTCAATACATTTTCAACTTATTGAACAACATTATGAACAGAAGCATATATTTTTTTTGTACAATTTTTTTTAAGTAAAAAGAAATATATTAAACAATAAGAGTCTCGAGTACTTTTACTTATGTTACTTTATATACTGAGATATTAACAAAAGGACAAAGTTTGTAACTATTCTAAATAACACTTTTTCTAGCTTTTCTCTTACAAAGTCAGTTATTTTACTACTTCTAAAAGCTTTCGTACTAACGAAAGCTAGACAAAATAAAAAGGAATAGCCATTTGAAAGGGTTTTAATTTTCTAAAAAGGACCTAAGAGTAAAATTTTTAAGAACAGGGCCAAATCATCAAATAAAAGCACTAGGTCACAAAATTCAACTTTTTTCATGAAAACATTGTCATTTCATTAACAATAAATTAAATGAAGTTAAATGAGCTATTTTTTCAATTAAGCCATTTTCGATACTCATTCTTATGGTTCTTATTAGTATTAGTATTTTTAATGTTTTATTTTTTATTATTTGGTTCATAGGTCCCCTTTTACCTTAACATAAAATATGTAATTTTGTAAAAACTACATAAACTTTCGCTATATATAGAGTTTTGTTAAACTTTTTGTAACCTCTTACTGCTACGACTACTAAAGTTATGAAAAAAACTACTTGTAGCATCAATACAATTTTGTAGTAATGAAATGTTAAACAAAAAAATCGCAACAAAACTTTTCTATAAAATCCTTTCATATTCTTCCTTTTTTGTTCTCTATGCTATAATAATCCTCTTCACATTTTTAATAACAATAGTTCGGGCCAAACATCATAAATCAATATTGAATTAAGAGAAAACAAATTTGTAACAAAAAAAGCAAATGATTGTTTTTTTTTTTTTGTTTTTGTAATTTTCTTAGTTGTCTTAACAAAAAAAAAAAACGGAAATCAAGTCTTAACCCTATTTTTTGTCGTCATTGAGCTTCACGAGAACATTATCATCATTTATCTATATTATTTGTCAATATATTTTTTGACACATAAATAAATTGCTGGCAGTGTGAAGGAAAAATGAAAAATTTTTGGAAAAAAACTTTAAGTGTATTGCAAAAAATAATGAAGACTGTAGAGTTAAGATGAATAGGATTGTTATCATATTTACAAAAAAATCATACTTGATATAACGATCGTCTGCTGTTCTTAAACTGTTTAGATATTTTATTGCCATATTGCAGTATCAAGATTGTGTCCTAGCTCAAAAAAGTATATGTTATAAATTATTTAAATTATCCTAAAAGTATACTACAAAAATGTTTCTAAAATATTTTACACTTAGGCGATTTGGCCCCTGGTCTTGAAGAGTTTGGTTTTTGTTTAAAAATTTAAACAATTTAAAAATATTGTTTAAGGATTAGCTTAAAAAAATATTTTCAAATTAAGCTTTATAATAAAAATTACTTAAATTCTTATTTCTGACTTCTTTGTGAATAAGAGGATAATTTATCATTTAATTTCCTCTCCAAATATGCTCAAACATCATATTTATGTTGTTAATCTTAATTAAATATTTGTTGCCTAATATTAAAGCTGGAAAATGTTTAAGAAATTCTAAAATTTATTATCCTACACAGTTTTTTCTTGCTGCCATTTAGTCTTAATATTAATTAAAATAACAAATTTTTGTTGCATATTTTAAGGAGAAAAATATTTTCTTTACTTAATTTAGCTTCAATTTTCTTTTTTAAATTTTTTATATTTTTTTTTTGGTTTAAGCCTCAGACAAATTTGCCTTAACTGTCTTTATAATTTTGTTCAAATGAACACAGCAACAGATAAAATGAATGAAATTAACTGTTGATGTTGTTTTAAAAACACACAGAGTTAATTGCCAGTAACCCTTTTCCTTTAATTTTTTCTTTTCCTTTTGCTAAATATTTATTTTAATATTGTTTCCTTATGCCTTAAGCTTCATGAAATATTGATTAGAATTAAGGAGAAAGAAATATCTGTTTATGATTTTTATGAGTTTTAATAATATAAATAAGTTATTGCATAACACTTTTTATACAAGCTCCTAAAAGTATACACCTTATACTTTTCTACACAAATTTGTTAAACCCATTGGAACATAAATTCGATGTATTTAGGAAAAGTTATTCATAAGCCTTTTAGGGTATTTTCTAGTCATCCATGTCCATCATTATAAAAAATTCGTATTAATTTTAAGCTAATCAAAAATTCCGCTGTATTTTTCCCAAGAAATTATGTTGTTCTATGGTTTTAAATGCTGTAGTTTGGTTTTATTTAATCTGGTTTATTTTTTAGTATTTAAACAACATTTTTAAGTTAGCTAATATTTGCAACACTAACGAGCTGTTTGGTGTTTCTTTTCACACTATTTTTCACCCTAAACCCAAAATTTTAACACATTTAATTAATTTTCTTGTCTGCCATTTATTTGGCTTAACCCTAACGCGCTTCATCGTCTTATGAAATAGTTAACAAATTTTATTTTTATAATAATGAAAGAGTTTTGATAAAAGAAACTTAAGTAGTATCAAAAACAAAAACTGAACAATTTTTAAGAGTTTTTTTTTGTGATTGTTGCCATATGACAACAATTCTCTAAAAATCTAAGGATCCCATAGTCCAGTTCGGTATTTTTGATATTATGCATTTCGTGAATGTTTCGAAGTTTTATAAGGCTGATGTTTTTGTAGCTCAAAATGATAATTGATCCGTCTTTGGACTGTTTCTCTGATAAAATAGGAGTCCATTATCAATCGTCCATTATGACTATCAATTGATTTTGCTAATCGTTGATCTTTCAAAATTTTGATAAATTATATTCGTATTCCAGATTTTACGTTTTTCCTTCGGTTTTGAATTAAACAGATGCCAAATCGCCGCATTCGATATCGATCGAAAAACCAAACTTTTAAGCAATTATTGTAACATACTTTAGGGATTTTCAAAAAAAAAAAAATAATTTTGCAAAAAATGTAATAAAATTTGGTATATAAACGTATCAATTTGATTGCCAAAATGACAAGTAAATTACAATGTGAACCAAATGTTTTATATTCTATTTAGATTATTCTAAAAGTATGCTACAAAAATGTTTCTGAAAAATCTTACATTTAAATCTATATCAAATGCGGCGATTTCCCCCAGGTCTTTTTTAAAGAGACACAGGCAAATTCTGCATATACAGTTTTAGAAACGAATTTTGTTACCTTCTTTGGAAATAGTTTATTAGAGACGTGAAAGGTTGTGAAACTAATGGTAAAGCTTTATATTACATTTCTTTGGTTTTGTGCTAAAAGGGTCAATGTCAGAAAAACTAGTTTTGAGAAAATTAGAAATTAAATTTTTATAAGATTTTGTTCCAAGTTTCGCTCATAAAATTTGGGTTAGACATGTATTATGATCCTATAGAGGACATGGTAAAATCAATTTATGAAAAAGATCCAAATTAAGAAAAAAAATATGACATTGGCCCTATCTGATTTTTATATTTTATATTTGTTTCTTCCCTTTTAAAAGGAAATATTGACCAAAAAATAATATTATTTAGCAACTGTTTGTTATATTACTACAAATATTGTTGAACTTAGAGGATATATGTATATATCTAATAACTTATAACATATATATATCTAATAACATATGGTATAAAATTGATAAAAAACAAGTAAGAGTGGTATATTCGGCTTTGCCGAATCTTGGATACCCTTCACCAATGGTGCTGCAAAAGTACTTAATGTAATTCCTAGCAAAATTTGGTTATACTAGTATTATATGCAAAGAGTCTTTAAAATTAAGAGTCGGAAAAAGAAAAGCTTTTCGGTGGCGTCATCATCTAGGATAGTTATGCACCCAAAGGTTAGGTTGGGCAGGTGGCTGATGTCTAGGGAAGCTTCACTTGGGTTCTAAAGTGGTCCCTTTGTGAAAGATAATGATTACTAGACTACAAGTAGAGAATACATATTTAAGCCAGCCAGTAGCTTCGAAATAAAATATACACATATTTTACGAACATTTAATAAAGTTCGATAGACCAGATAAACCATGCAGAAAAGATGCTTCAAAATGTAGATGCCCTTACATTTGCAATAGCACATCGATTTGATGAAGTTTAAGTATTCTGGCATGCAACCCAAAAACACTGTGCCCAGTGAGGGTTGTGCACTTTAATTCGTACGAATTATCCCACCAGTAAAAGTTCTTGATTAGTTATGTAAAACTCTGAAGTTAGCGGACTGATTTAGGTCAGAGCTTTAACAATGATAAGCCTTAAAATTATAGGGTATACACTCTTAGTTTTAGATACATACGTGAAATATATAGCTTTTGAATGGATGGATATCAGCTTTGTCGGAAAAGTTATTAAAGATTTACTTATTAATCTGAAGTTAGTTAATTAATTAAAATGAACACTTCATCAATAATATTTGGGATGTATTGTTCTTTCGATCTGTCCGATGGATGTTTGGAAAGTTTTGCTCTAGTTCCTTGTGCAATTTTAATGTGATTTAATTTATCAGCATTAAATCGATTCCCGGTCGGGGTTATATGGGAGATTTCACTAAATGTGAATAGAGCTCCCCCATTTTCAATATCGAACTTTTCAAGAGATCAGAAATACTTTTGTCAAATGTTGTCCCTCTAAAAAGTTTATTTTAGACGCTATCGCCCTGAATATCAATATTGTACAACGTCTTTATACTAAATGTCATCATCGTATCTTAGCCGAAGTTATACGGGATCAATTGTCAAACGTGAATGGATTTCTCCCAATTGCATTTAAAAAATTTAAATTGTCGTTGATATGTGAGATACTTACATACATATGTAGGTTTTGAACGGATATCATTGCATTTTTGTACTTCCTAGGAAGATTACCTATAATTTGATATATAATACATTCTCAAATGTTATCATAATGTTCAAAAGTCAGACACAAAATTAAGATTAATGCAGAGTGTCTGTCTGCTAAAATCAGATTTGTGGAGCTCCTGGATTTTACACAAAATTTTAGGATATTGTCCCACCCTGAATTTTATCATTGTCGATCAAAACACCATCGCTTAAACGCTAAATTATATCTACCACAAATTACCGAATGCATCAGGATTTAGGTAATCCCCTGCGAAGGACGCTATTTAATTTCATCAAAATAAACACCTGAGATATCGACAAAACAGGAGCTCCAAAAACTTGACTACAACAGAAAAAATTACATACAGGTAGACGGACGGACAAAAAAACAGACGGGCGGACGGACGGACGGAGGTCGCGAAATCGATTCTCCTGCCGATTCAAAGTTGATCGGTACAGTTTGAATGGTATTCGTAATCAGATTTGTGGAGTATAGATTTTAGAAAATCCTCACACAAAGAACGATGTCAAATTTCATCACAATCGGTCCATAAACACCTGAGATATCGCTGAAACAATACTTACGAAATGTAAACAAAATTTCTTAGACACGTACTTTGAGCAATTTGCTGTACATCAAATGTAGTGTTATTGCGATATCTCAATTGTTTACGGACCGCTTTTGATAAAATTTAATAACGTGCTTGGCGGGGGAATTTCCTAAAATCTGATATAAAATTTATGTAGGTCCGTACTAAAGGAGGATGGTTTTTCCTATTTCTGCATTTCATTTTTTCAACAAACATTCTCTAATGCGAACTTTGGGCAATTTGCGATACATCAAATTCAATGTTTTGGCGATATCTCAGTGGTTTATGGACCGATTTTAATAAAATTTTACAGAGTGTTTTGGAAAACTATTTCCTACAATCTGATATATAATATATTATCACATGTACACCAGGAGTATCTTTTTTCTCTTGTTATTTAAAAGTGTGTTTCAATCAAAAATTTTAAAATTTTCGTCTAATTTTTGGTATTTTTTCGATATTTTCGGTGTTTATAAACCGATTTGAATGAAATTTAATAGCGTTCATTGCGGGAGAATTTCCTAAAATCTGATATATAATTTATGTAAGTCCATCCTCCAGGGGCTTCAGAAACTTGATTTCAACAGACAGACAGACAGACGGACGGACAGACAGACAGACAGACAGACGGACATCGCTTAATCGATTCTCCTCCCGATTCTGAGTCGATCGGTATAATTTTTATGGGGTCTACGATCACTAATAAAAAAATTACAAACGGAATCACAAACTTATAATACCCTTTCACCTATTGGTGAAGGGTATAAAAATGTGAAATAAATTGTTGACATTGGCCCTTTTAGCATTTAGATTTTATTTCAAAATAAAAAAAATGTATGTAATAAAAGGGCCAATATCGACGTTGGCCCTTTTAGCACTAACAAATTTAGAGTGACATTAGCCCTTAAATTTCTTTTGAAATGAGCCCTTAAATTTCTTCTGGGATGATGTAAAGATTGGAATGAAATAAAACTCACAAACTGCTTTAAAAATATTCTTAGTCACACTGTTCTCTTATACGCGTCTCAATAAAACTATTCCCACAATATTCGTCCATCAGCCTTATATAGCAAAGAAGGGAGTTTCTATCACTTTCTGTAGACGTAAACATAGAGCTGCTGTTGTTGATTACACTAATAATTTGACTTACGAAAGTTCATGCATGTTTTAATACATTCTCATGATCAAGAACACTCTCATACATATTTTGTACAAATAGACTATCTGAACATAGCAGTAACAGAGAGAGAAAATAGAGATAAAAGAGGAAAATGCTGCTATACTCTTTACAGCAAATAAGAGAAAAATTTTGGTCTGCTTATGGACATAAACAGAATAACAACAACATCAACAGAAACATTCTAGAAAACAAGGGGGAAAAATTAACTAGTGAACTTTGCACAATGGGCGGACAACTTAAAAATTCATGAATATGCCGCTTGTATTATATCTACATTAATTCCAGCGTCAGATGTTGGTCAGCAATTTCTAGTTTACTGGACGGATTTTGATGAAATTTTTAACTTTAGTGGAAGAGGAGTTGATCTATAAAAAAAATGTTTAATGGATATATAAGCCAAAAAAATTGGAGTCAAATGACTTCTAAACTTTAAGAGATACAAAAATGCAGTGAGCATATTTTTTCTTAATATTTTTAAGAATTTTTCAAAATTTCAAAATATTTCGGACCGCACGAAACTAGCGAAAGTTATACTCAAAATTCGCCCAGTAGTTTAGAAACTGTAGAGTTTCTAAACTCGAACTACCCATTGCCCAATTTTTAATAATATGCATAACATATCAAATGATGTATGTAACGCATAGAAATATTTGTCTTAGACCCATCTTTTAGTATACCAATAGGCTTAGAATCACTTTCTGAGTCGATTTAGCGATGTCCGTCCGTCCGTCCGTCCGTCTGGCTGGCTGGACCCCCATGTAAACCTTGTAATCAAACTACAGGTCACAATTCTAAAGATAATTTGATGAAATTTGGCACAGATGAGATTTTTTTGATAATGGAACCATGACTATTGAAATTGGTCAAAATCGGTCCACTATTTATGGTACCTCCCATAGGTCCCATATCCCGGAATTGACATATTGGCCACAAATATCAATATTTTTTCATGAAATTTAAAACAAATACTGCTTATATAAACTAAAATCACTGTACCAAATTTCAAATCGGTTCACATTTGACCATAGCTCCCATACAAACTCTTCTGTAAAAACGCACTAAATGAGACAAAAAATCACTAAAACGCTCGTAAATCTAAAGATAATTAAAATTTGGAGTTATTTTTTTGCATACATAATTTTTGTAACAACTGTATTCATTTTGCCAAATATCGGTCCACATTTGACCCTAGCTCTCATATAAGTCCAAATGACGGAAACAGCTTAAATATATAAGTTTTGAGAAAATGTTTGTATGATGGCAAATTTTTGCAAATATTTGTCTTTATACAGGAAAAATAACACCTTTGACCTTAGTGGTGAAGGGTATCGTATGGTCGGGCTTGACCGACTATAGCGCTTTCTTACTTGTTTTTTATTAAAGTTATTAGTTACCATATAATCATCCATCGGCTGTAAGATATATAGTATTAACATGCCGCCGATGTAAAAAACTAAAATTGTTTTCTTACATTTTCACCGACTTTCATCTTTCTCCTGTTCCATTTTCATATGTTCACTATACACAATTGTATAGGCAGTATTTGCCTTATTGTAAGTTCTTTAAAAAAAATATATAATTTCAAGAAAATTTTATTAGATTTTGAAGGTTTAGTTAAATTATTCGTAAAATTTTGTTATTTTTTTTTTTTGGAAAAATACCCCTTTAGGACTTTACCATATCATTCGTCTCTACCATGCCACTTTATTTTCATATAATTTTCTTAAATGCCATAAAACATTTAGTTGTTGATCCCTTTTCCCGTGGACACTTTCCTTCAATCCTTGAAAAAAACGGCAATGAAAATGAAAAAAAAAAAACTGTCAGAAAAGAAAGAAAAATAATTAAAATTTCAATAGGGGTTTTTTTAAGAATCTCTTATTCATTGGCGTTATTTTTATATCTTCATTTCAGCTTTTTGGCCTGTAAAAATGGGCTTTATTTTTCTTTATGTTTTTTTTTTGTTTTCGTAAAAAAAGGTCACCAGGAAGGGAAGCAGCAAAAAAAGCACTTAAATTTCTTATTTTAAGTAAATTCTTTTATATATATTTTAATTAATCCTATATAAAGCTTTAAAAAGCATAAGGTGTTTAATATTGGAGAACTGCCAAAAAAAAAGCAACACAACGACCGTCAGTTTTAACCTCTAAAATAAAATTATGGAAATTATGATGGCAGTTATTTTTAGACGATTTTTTCGGGCAACATTTTACGGGAATTGAGTGTCATAATGACATAATTTAATACAATATAAGTATTTTGGAGGTAGGGTTTTCTTGCTAACAGTTTTTAATAATTTTTTGGTGAAATGAAAATTAAAATGTTATGACTTTTTTTCTACTTCTTTTCCTCAAAGACGGCAGACAATGTTGGAATAATGAACATGGCTTATCTTTGACGACCTAAGGGATTTATAATGTTTTGTTTGTCATTGCTTCTTTTCTTTTTTTTTTGCTGGGGGATTTGGGGTTATAAAGTCATTGACTTTATAGCCTAAAAGTAGGCTCTGTTTTTTTTTTGTGGTGGCAGCTGGTTTTTGCTGGTATTCCCTTTTCAAACATCTAGCTAAATTTTTTAATTAGAATTTTCTGCCACATAACAAATCAATTAGTAGTAGGAACAAAATTCTTTGGCAAAAAACTGTCAAATTATTCATTTATTTTCATTTAATTTTTTCCCTTTTTTGCTTGGTTTGTTTTGTTTAATCCTGTTTTTTCTTGTCTGATGTCTTTGTTTGTTTTCCGGCTTAAAACTGTCTTATCATGCACTGTACAATGAGAAAACTAAAATAGAATTATTAGTTAATTCTTAAGTATCTCCAAAAGTTGTGGTCATATCTATAGAATACTTTTAGGAGCTAGGAAATATATGGCAACAAATTCAACAAGATTCTTCATTTATGAAATTATATTGATAACATCTAAAATTATTTCAATTTTCAAATATTTTTTTAAGATACTTTGTTATATTCCTAAAAGTATACCCAAAAAGTAGTTAAATTTCATTTAGTTAAGTCTGTAGAAATATGGACCCCACTTTTAATTGCTGTTAAGGTTAAAGGCCGACCATATTTTGGTATCCAATATCCCTAACATCACCCACCACACATACAATATCGATCAAAGAAAAAAGACTTTATGGGAAATATTTTGTAGCATACTTAAGAGATGTCTTAAACTATTTCTGTTGAAAAAAGTTCAAGAATATTTGCTTACTTAATATGTGTTTTTGTTAGTAAAAATATATTTGTTAAATGAAACTCTTACTTTACATACATACATTAGCAAATATAGATATAAAATAAAGTTCCTTAAAGTATACCTCAAAAATTTAAATAATTGAATTTGATTTAGTAAATGATGTATACTTTTAGGATTATTGAAATCGACTTTTTAAATCATTAAGCCTGGGGCCAAATTACTGCATTCGATGTCGGTCGAAAACTCAGACTTTTAAGCAAATATTGTGAAGTATACTTTATGGATGCTCAAAGTTACGTCGATGCAAAAATTTTATTGAAATTTGTTATCCATTTTGATTCATTTTCAAAAACATATAGTTCAATTAAAACTCTTTTACTATTAGTCATCTTTTGGCAAATAACTACAAAAAATATAGTAAACTGTGCATCTTTTAAATAATTTTATTATCTTTAAAGTATACTATACAAATTTTTTCAAAATATCTAAGATTTCGATCGATATCGTATGAGGTAATTTGGGCCCTGAGGCCAAATCATTAAATTCGATATTGGTCGAAAACAGAGACATTTAATATTTTGTAGCATACTTTAGGGAGGTTAAGATATCTTTCAATTCAGAAAAGGTCAAAGAAATGTGATATCTAAGTATGTTCTTATATTTTTAAACTATTGGCCATCTTTTGGCAAATAAGTAGAAAATATATTTTACTCGTAGTATACTTTATGTGTAATAAACTATATATATTTTCACAAAAGTATGCTACACAAATATTTCTGAAATATCTAAGATTTTGATCGTTAACGAAAGGGAGGATACCGATTCTTGAATTGAAATCAAAGTTTTTGATGTTTCAAAAAAATTAAGAATACTATTAAAAGATTCGAAATAAAGTCTTAAATTCACATTCAATGTCAATTGAAAACACAGACTATTTAGCAAAAATTTTCTAGCATACTTTAGAGATGTTCAAAACTATTTCTGTTGCCAAATGTTTAGGAATATTTTATTACTTAATATGTTTTTTTTTTTTGTTTGTTAAAAAAAATATTTGTTCTATAAAACTCATATTATAAAACATATATTGGTAAATAAGTGTAAAATAAAGTTCTTTAAAGTATATATAATTTTTATAATCGCACTTGACTTGGTATATTATATATACTTTTAGGAATATTGAACTCGACTTTCTAGATGATGAAACCTGAGGCCAAATCATTACATTCGCTGTCGATCGAAAACACAGACATGTTTTCAAATATTTGGTAGCATACTTTAGGGATGTTCAAATCTATTTCTATAGAAAAAAGTTTAACATCCTTTCGTCTATAAATATTGGTCATCTTTTGGGAAATAAGTATCAAATGAGTACATTGAGTATTTTACAAAGTATTTAGATTACCCTAAAAGTATGCTACACAACTATTTTTTGAAATATCTAAGATTTCGTTCGATAACGAATAAGAGGGTATACGACTCCTAGTTCTTAGATTGAAGTCAAAATTCGATGTAACAAAAAATGAAGCATACTTTCGAAATAAAGATTCAAATTTCTGCACTAGATTCGAATTTTCGATAATAAACCTTTTTGTATTTTCTTCCATCACAAAGCCTAATAGCCAAACCTCATAGAATTTAAATTATTTATTTATACAAATTTTGAAATATTCTTTTATAATTGAAATTTTTATAATGCTTTCGATGTTTTCTATTTACATCTTTTCTTAACAAAAAATAATATTATTTTGCAATTTAAAGAATATTAAATTGAATTTTCCAAATTCTCTTGGATAAGTTCTATTCAATAATTTATAAAGCCAATTTGAAAAAAAAAAACTAATAAAATGTTTAATTTAAACAAATATTTAATTCTAGAAAATGCTGTGATAAAAAAACATCAAACAATAGAAATATAAAAAAATTAAATACTTTAAAGTTAAGTTAAAAACAAAAATATAGCATATTTTAAGGATATTGAAAATTACTAATTTATCACATATTTAAGGCATAAAAAATAAAATGAAAAGAAATTAACTTAAGGGTTCATGAACTTCTAGGAATTTTTTTTGCCATTTTAATTACTTATTTATAAACTTTTTCCCTTAATTAGCAGTTTTTTAACATTAACATTTTTTTTTAATTTGGCAGCATTTTCTAAGAATTACTGAAAATTTCTTTGCCAAAGTTAAATATTGCTTTTTAATTGTTAACAATGTCAAATTTAAACTAATTTTCAATTTAAAGAAACTTCTGGGAAATTTTTTAACTTTTCAAAGGCAAATGTCATGCTGCATTTAGAAATTATAATATTTACAAGTGGCAGCAACAAAATTAAAACTTGCAGCAAGAATTTCAAGAAAACTTTTTCTCTTTTTTTTTTCTCAAAATAAACAGCAACAAAAATTCTGAAAATTGTGGGTAGCAAAAATTTTGTTAATTCGCACAAATTTGTTTGGAAATAATTTGAAGTCACCAAATGAAAGAAAATTTGTAATTATTTTGAGGTTATTCTTGAGGATTCTTAAGTTTCTGGCAGTTAAGCATCTCAAAAATGTTCAGTCGTTACGAATGGCATTGAAAATAATTAGTTACAATTGTTTTAAAAAAATTAAAAGTAAAGACGCGATATTTGTTGACATTAAAAAGGTTAAAGTGCTTAATTTTAACAAAATCTTGTAAATAATTTATTTTAGATATCCTAAAGATATGCTACGAATTTGTTGCGAAAATATCTGTTATTGTAATTCTGTGGCTTGGTTCTAAAAGGGCCAATATTGATTTTCGGTTATTTTGAGTTAGTCGTTGGATTAGGTTTCTCTTTTAACTCTCTTTTATTTTGTTCCAACAGCTCATCCCGAAACAGGTTTATAAGAAATTTAAGGGCTAATATCACTTTAAACTCATCTACAATTGTATGTGATAAAAAAGCCAATGTTGACATTGGCCCTTTTACAACTAATGTTTTTTTTTATTTTTAAATAAAATCTAAATGCTAAAAAGGCCAATGTCAATAATTTAATATCTTATTAGATATATATGTTATAAGTTATCAGATATATACATATATCCTCTAAATTAAATAATATTTGTAACATAATAAACAGCGGCTAAATAACATCCTATTAAAATTTAATTTCAAATTTTCTCAAAACTGATTTTATTGACATTGGCGCTTTTAGCACCAAGCCACAGATTTCTTCATTCATCTAATTGCAAAAAATAGAAGGAGTGATCCTATAACAATAAAATTTGGCACACTTGTTTAGTTTTATGTAGATAAGAAGAATTAAAAAAACTTTGAAATCCGTCTATTCCTTCGGGTACCTCCCTTGGACCCCCATTTTTCACTTATTTTTCTTCTCAATGTATAGTCCGCAATTTTCATCAGAATTTTATGAAAATCGGCACAACTCTATTATTTGACCCAAAAAAGAGCTCTACGAGTTTTGGTTGAAATCCGTTAAATTCTTGGGTTACCTCCCTTGGACCACCATTTTTTCACTTAGTTCTATTCTCAATGTATAAGACGATATTTTCAATAGAATTTGATACACTTCTATTTTTTGATCCAAAAATGAGCTCTAATAGTTTTGGTTGAAATCTGTCTATTCCAAAAGGTACCTATCTTGGACCTCCATTTTTTCATATATTTTCCTTTTCAATGTATAACCAGCAATTTTCAATAGAATTTAATCAAATTTGGCATACTTTTAAATTTGATTCAAAAAAGAGCGGTACTAATTTTGGTTGAAATCTGTCTACTCCATGAGGTACCTCCCTTGGACCCCCATTTTTTCATCTATTTTCCTTTTGAATGTATAAACCGCAATTTTCAGTAGAATTTAATCAAATTCGGCATTCTTTTTAATTTGATCCAAAAAAGAGCGGTACTAATTTTGGTTGAAATTCGCCGACTTCTTGGGGTACCTCCCTCGGACCCCTATTTTTCTACTATTTTCCTTCTCAATGTATAACCCGCAGTTTTCAATAGAATTTAATAAAATTCGGCATACCTTTATTTTTTGGTCCAAAAAAGAGCCCTACTAATTTTGGTTGAAATCCGTCGACCTCTTGGGGTACTTGTCTTGATACTTTTGATAGATAAGTCTATTAATTTCAATAATTTTACCATCAATTTTTGTTTTACAATATTCAGCTGACTTCTGGTAATTCTAAAGATAATTTATTGAAATTTGGCACAGATCATTTTTTTGATAGTGGGACCAAGGCTATTAGAATTCGACAAAATCGGTCCATTATTTATGGTACCTCCCATAGGTTCCACTTCCCGAAATTGATATTTTGGCCACAAATATCAATATTTTTCCATGAAATTTCCGTCAAATACTGCTTATGTTAATCAAAATCCTGTACTAAATTTCGTTGAAATCGGTAAACGTTTGACCATAGCTCCCATACAAACTCTTCTGTCAAAATGCACAAAATGAGACAAAAACCAGTAAGTGCATACATAATTTTTGTAAAAACTGTAATCAATTTGCCAAATTTCGAGATAATCAGTCCACATTAGACCCTAGCTCTCGTATAAGTCTAAATGACTGAAACAGCTTAAATATATAAGTTTTGAGAAAATTTTTGTATGATGGCAAAATTTAGCTAATATTTGTCTTTATTCAGGAAAAAGAACACCTTTGACCTTATTGGCGAAGGGTATCCTATGGTCGGGCTTGACCGACTATAGCACTTTCTTACTTCTTTTTGTATAATTTTAGAAGATTTTAAATTATTCTTAGTTCAAGTTGATTTATCTATTTATTAAGGTTTGAAACGTTTTTAATTGCAAAAAAATGTTTTTTTAATCTCCTTAAAGATTACTGCATGTTTTCCTTAAAATATTTGTTTATTGTAATGTAATATTATATATTTAAGTCGATTTAAGCAAAATAAAATTTTATTAAATTTAACAAAGTTATTTTAATTTTCTATTACTAATCCTCTGTAAGTCAAATCTATTTACAGGCAACTTTAAAATAAAGGTTCAATTTTAAGCTTTTCAAAAATTTAACCCCTGAATTTATTTCTATTTAAGTTCTATTTTTAAGTTCTCTTTAAATTTTTAGTTTATTTTATTATCTTAAAAATTTCGAATGCTCCTTTAAAGTTTATTTTTATATATTTATAAAAGTATACAAAAATAAATAATGCACCCTAAAAGCATACTTCACAAATGATTTTATAATAAACATACAATATACTCGTATAATGTCTGGATATTCAAAAACAAATATCTATGAAATCTTTTACTTGTTAAAAATATAAAATAAAACTTCTGATAATAAATAAAAAATATTTATGTTGTTTCTTTAGCTTAAAGCTAAACAAATAAAACTATAAAAAATAAAATTTTAATAAAAAAATAACAAGCAAAGAAAAATCTTAGAAAACAGATAAAAAAAATTGCACATACATATCTTTTAAATGTATATGTATATGTTTTATAGCTATGTTATGTTATATGCATTTATGTAAAAGTACATCTAAGATAAAGGGAAAATATATGTATGGATATTATTGACTCAAAAGTCAATTGTTTCTTATCAAAAATTCTTAAATCTCTCTGCTAACGATTGTTATATAAAATATATATGAACATTTCTTTTTTATAAATTTTCATATCAAAATTATTCTTTAGTTTTAAACAACTTTATAAACAACAGTTTAAATAATTCTGAAAATAAACATCTTGGTTTCGTTCTTTTAGTATTTTTGATTTCCGAGCTTAAGGAATAAAATGCAGAAATTATTTTATTTTCTTGCTCCATTTATATATCGCCAATGTACAAGAATAATGACATTATAAAGAAAATTTATAACTTAAATGAAATCCTTTTGATTTCAATTCAAATTAATATCTGAGCAATCTTATAAAAAAAAATCATGTGAAATAATTTAAGGAGCTCCAGAAAATCTTAATTGCAAAAAGAGACTTAACTTTGTCGCAGCTAAAAAAATCAATGCAATTTAAAAAAATCTCTAAAAATCTGATTAGATTATTTCATAAAAGATATTAATACCTCCTGAAAATATGCAACATAATCGTAAAAAATCATTTAAAATATAAATCTTTCTTAAGCAATTTTAATGTAAATATTATCTTAGAAATCTGTCAAATATTAGAGCAGAAATATTAAATACAATAGATATATAAATAAAAAAATTTTCGAACCTCCTTAAAATATGCAACACATATTTAACAATAATTATAGTTTCAACTATTTCTATTTGAATACCAGTTAAACTGAACTAAAGTACTAAATAAGACACATTTTTTTGAAGTATTAAATTCAGAAACAACATATTTTAATATAAGCCTTTATTTATTTATAGCAGCGATATTGTGCTTATTTACCAGAGATGTAAAATAAAGCAATAAGAAATAAAATCTGTTTTAACAATTGTTTTATGACACAAGTTTTATATTTCCCTTAAGAATTTTATTGTTATTATTTTTGTTGTAATTTTTTATAATGCTTTTGTAAGACTGTCTGTCTGTCCGTCCGTCTGTCTGTCTGCACTTGTTCTCAAATGTAACTGACACCTTAAGGCATTTTATTTAAACAGATTTTTCTTTTTTTTATTATTTTTTTATATTTTTTATGCTTCAGATTTCTGTTTCAGTTTTAATTGTTTACATTTAATTGTTAAGCTTATTGTCTTTTTAACAAGACTTATTTTTTAAATTTCCTGTTTCATATAATTCTGTTTTTTTCCCAAGCCATTTGGGCACATAAGTATTATTAACTTTACTTGGCATTTCGGTATTTATGACTTGTTTATTTATTGACTTTAGAACAAAAAAAGTATTTTGTTTTTGTAGGACAGTGTCAGCTGAATCTTAGGATATCAGTTTTGTTTGATTTTCAGATTTTAAATTTTTTCCTTCTTTAACTTTTCAGAAGGGCATGAAAATTTGTGTATAACAAATTTGTCTATAGAAAAAATTGTGTATAATAGATATTTCTATAAAAAAAATGTGTATAAAAGAATTTTCAATAGAAAAATTTGTGTATAACAGATTTTTCTTTACAAAAATTTGTGTATAACAGATTTTTCTATAGAAAAGTTTGTGTATAACACATTTTTCTATAAAAAAATTTCGTATGACAGATTTAAATATATAAAATTTGTGTATAACAGATTTTTCGAAAGAAAAATTTGTGTGTAACAGATTTTTCGAAAGAAAAATTTGTGCATAACAGATTTTTCTATAGAAAAATTTGTGTATAACAGAATTTCTATAGAAAAATTTGTGTGTAAGAGATTTTTCTATAGAAAAATTTGTGTGTTACAAATTTTTCTATAGAAAAATTTGTGTGTAACAGATTTTTCTATAGAAAAATTTGTGTATAACACATTTTTCTATAGCAAAGTTTGTGTAAAACAGATTTTTCTATAGACAAATTTGTTTATAACAAATTTTTTATTGAAAAATTTGTGTATAACAGATTTTTTATAGAAAAATTTGTGTATAACAGATTTTTCTTTAGAAAAATTTGTGTGTAAGAGATTTTTCTATAGAAAAATTTGTGTGTAACAGATTTTTATATAGAATAATTTGTGTATAACACATTTTTCTATAGAAAAATTTGTGTGTAACAGATTTTTCTATAGAAAAATTTGTGTGTAAGAGATTTTTCTATAGAAAAATTTGTGTGTAACAGATTTTTCTATAGAAAAATTTGTGTATAGCACATTTTTCTATAGCAAAGTTTGTGTAAAACAGATTTTTCTATAGACAAATTTGTTTATAACAAATTTTTTATTGAAAAATTTGTGTATAACAGATTTTTTATAGAAAAATTTGTGTATAACAGATTTTTCTTTAGAAAAATTTGTGTGTAAGAGATTTTTCTATAGAAAAATTTGTGTGTAACAGATTTTTCTATAGAAAAATTTGTGTGTAACAGATTTTTCTATAGAAAAATTTGTGTGTAAGAGATTTTTCTATAGAAAAATTTGTGTGTTACAAATTTTTCTATAGAAAAATTTGTGTGTAACAGATTTTTCTATAGAAAAATTTGTGTGTAACTGATTTTTCTATAGAAGAATTTGTGTTAACAGATTTTTATTTAGAATAATTTGTGTATAACAGATTTTTCTATAGAAAAAATTGAGTATAACAAATTTTTCTAAAGAAAAATTCGTGTATAACAGATTTTTCTAAAGAAAAATTTGTGTATTACAGATTCTTCTATAGAAACGTTTGTATATAAAAGTTTTTTTTTATATAAAAATTTGTGTATAACAGATTTATCTATAGAAAAATTTGTGTATAACAGATTTATCTATAGAAAATTTTTGTATAACCATGTTTTCTATAGAAAAATTTGTATATAACAGATTTATCTGTAAAAAATTTGTGTATAACAGATTTTTCTATAGAAAAAATTGAGTATAACAGATTTTTGTAAAGAAAAATTCGTGTATAACAGATTTTTCTAAAGAAAAATTTGTGTATTACAGATTTTTCTATAGAAAAATTTGTGTATAACAGATTTAAATATATAAAAATTCGTGTATAACAGATTTTTCTAAAGAAAAATTCGTGTATAACAGATTTTTCTAAAGAAAAAATTCTGTATAACAGATTTTTCTATAGAAAAAAATATACATAACATATTTTTCAATAGAAAAATTTGTGTGTATAACAGATTTTAATATAAAAAGATTTATGTATAGCAGATTTCTCGATAGAAAAATTTGTATATAACTGATTTTTCTGTAGAAAAATTTATGTACTAGAAATTTTTCTATAGAAAAATTTGTGTATAACAGGTTTTTCTATTGAAAAATTTGTGTATAAATGATTTTCTGATACAAAAATTTGTGGACTACAAATTTTTCTTTAAAAAAATTTGTGTATAACAGATTTTTCTATATAAAAAATTGTATATAACAGATCTCTCTATAGAAAAATTTCTGTATAACAGATTTTTCCATAGAAAAAATTATACGTAACAGATTTTTGTATAGAAAAATTTGTGTACATCAGATTTTAATATAGAAACATTTATGTATAATAGATTTCTCGATAGAAAAATTTGTGTATAACAGATGTTTCTATAGAAAATTTGTTTATAAATGATTTTCTGATACAAAAATTTATGGACTACAATTTTTTCTATAGAAAAGTTTGTGTACAACAGATTTTTCTATATAAAAAATTGTATATAACAGATCTCTCTATAGAAAAATTTCTGTATAACAGATTTTTCTATAGAAAAAATTGTACGTAACAGATTTTTCGATAGAAAAATTTGTGTATATCAGATTTTAATGTAGAAACATTTATGTATAACAGATTTCTCGATAGAAAAATTTGTGTATAACTGATTTTTTTATAGAAAAATTTGTGTATAAATGATTTTCTGATAGAAAAATTTGTGTACTGCAAATTTTTCTATAGAAAAATTTGTATATAACATTTTTCTATAGAAAGATTTGTGTATAACAGATTTTTCTACAGAAAAATTTGTGTGTAACAGATTGTTCTATAGAAAAATTTGTGTATAACAGATATTTCTATAGAATATTTTGTGTATAAATGATTTTCTGATACAAAAATTTGTGCACTACAAATTTTTCTATAGAAAAATATGTGTATAGCAGATTTTTCTATATAAAAAATTGTACATAACAGATCTGTCTATAGAAGAATTTCTGTATAACAAATTTTTCTATAGAAAAAATTGTATGTAACAGATTTTTCGATAGAAAAAATTGTATATATCAGATTTTAATATAGAAAAATTTGAATACAACTGATTTTTTGATAGAAAAATTTGTGTATCACAGATTTCCTTATAGAAAAATTTGTGTATAACTGATTTTTCTAGAGAAAATTTTGTGTTTAACAGATTCTTCTATAGAAAACACATTTTTATATAGAAATATTTGTGTATAACACATTTTCTATAGAAACATTTTTGTATAACACATTCTTCTATAGAGAAATTTGTGTATAACACATTTTTCGATAGAATTATTCGTGTATAACACATTTTTCTTTACAAAAACTTGTGAATAACAGATTTATCTATAAAAAAATTTTTTTAACACATTTATAAAAAATTACTACACATAAATATTTCTACAGAAAAAACTCTGAACAACAAATTTTTCTGTCGAAAAATGTTTTATACACAAACTTTTCCATAGAAAAATGTGTTATACACCAATTCTTCTGTAGAAAAATATGTTATATGCTAATTTTTCTATAGAATAATCTGTTATGCATAGATTTTTTTATAGAAAAATCTGTTATACACAAATGTTTCTATAGAAAAATCTGTCATACACAAATTTTTCTGTAGAAAAATCGGTCATATACAAATTTTTCTACAGAAAAATCTGTTGTGCACAATTTTTTCTATAGATAAATCTTTTATACACAAATTTTTCTATAGAAAAATCTTTTACACATAAATTTTTCTATTAAAAAATTTGTAAAACAAAAAATTTGTATGTAACGGATGAGTATAACAGAAAATTTTGTGTTTAACAGTTATTTCTATAGAAAAATTGTGTATAACATATTTTTCCGTAGAACAATTTCCGTATAACACAATTTTCGATAGAATAATTTGTGTTGTTTTTATAGAAAAATTTGTGTAAATATAACCTTTTTATCTAAAGAAAAATATGTTTATGCCACCTTTTTCTATAGAAAAATTTGCGTATAGCATATTTTTATATCGACAAATTTGTGTTTTACACAATGTGTAATACACATGTAGTATCAAAAAGTTTGTGTATAACACATATTTCAATATTAAGATTTGTTTACAACACATTTTTATAACAAAATCTGGTGTATCAACTTTATAAAGTTTTTATAAAGTTTTCAACATTATTTCGTTTTATATACAATATCTTTTTTATATGCTCCTTTTTTTAATGTCTTAAATAATAAAAGTTAAAATTTATTTTCTTTATATGTATCTGCTGCCTTGATTTTTAACTCCTTGCCTTAAAATAGCAGCCAAGAAAAAAATTGTATTAAGCTCATCAGCATCCTATCAGGATTATTCTTATTATTATTGTTATTTTTATTATTATACAAGTGTTGCATACTCTTGGGCATATACGTACATTCATATTTACATTCATATGTAGTGAAATACCTTTGGAATACATAAGTGTATGAATAATTTCTTGTAATCACAAGGTGAAATTCTTCCTTTGCTTTTACATTTAAATATAATATAGGAAGAAGAGTTTCTTCCTTAGCATTTTTTTGCTCTTCTTTGTTGATCTTGGATGCAAATAATACGAATATACATTATCAGCACCTGTGGTGTTGGTAAATATTTAATTGAAACATTAAAGGAAATATAATTTTTATGCTGTAAAGTAATGTTCAATTCGGTACCACACCTACATAAATGTCCTTTAAGAGGAGCTGCTATAGTTTGTAAAAAAATACATAAGAAAATTTTGTTCTTTGTTTTTTTGTGAATAATATGAAATTTTCATGTATATTTTATATAAATTCTTATACGTAGATATTTCTTTGTTTTTTTTCATTACTCTGGAAATTTAATAAATTTTTCTTTTTTTAATATAACTCCAACCCACTTGTGTTTTGTTTCTTTTAGATGTTTAGGGTAGGCGACAATTTACTTATTGAATGAGAATATTGTTTTTCATAACATTTACAATTTTTTGTCATGTATATTACTACAAAGAATATCAAATTTCTCCATTTTTTTTTGCTTAAAATAAATACGAACGAAATAAATAAAATAACAGCTTGAATTAATTGATATGTTTGTTGTTTTAATTAAAATTTGAAATTTCTATTGAATATTTTTTTGTACTGGATAAACAAAAGCTCAATTATACATACCCTACACACCAATATTGCTCAGGAGCGTATAATAACTTTGCGGTGATGTATTAAATGCACAGAAATATTGGTCTGAGCTCGCCCTTTTGTTATAACGATCTACTCAGAATCACTCCCTGAGCCGATTTGACATTCATGTATTTCAACGGCTGGTTGTCTGTCTGTCCATATATTTAGGCTCACATCGAACAAGTCTCTATCGGGCCCACTGGTTCCCTATGAACACCTGAATTTCAGGGGACCAAAAAATGGTCCCCGCACTGGTAATCTAACTAGACTACATCTGGCCCAGTTGTTCCTTACTAGCCTCCGATTTATAGGGGACCAAAATAAAATTTGTGTGTATAAGATTTTTCTATGGAAAATTTTGTGTTAACACATTTTTCTGTACAAAAATTTGTGTATAACATATTTTCTTAAGAAAAATATATGTATAACAGATTTTTATATAGAAAAATTTGTGTATAACAGATTTTTTTTATTAAAAAATTTATGTAAAACAGATTTTTCTATAGAAAAATTTGTGTAAAACTCACTTTTCTATAGAAAAAAAAATGAATAGGTATAACAGATTTTTCTACAGAATAATTTGTGTATAACATATTTTTTATAGAAAAATTTGTGTATAACAGATTTTTCTACAGAAAAATTTATATATAACAGATTTTTCTATAGAAAATTTGGGTATACTAGATTTTTCTTTAGAAAAATTTGTTTATAACAGATTTTTCTATAGAAAAATTTGTGTTTACCAGATTTTTCTATAGAAAATTTGTGTATAACAGATTTTTCTATAGAAAAATTCGTGTATAACATATTTTTCTATAGGAAACTTTGCGTATAAAAGATTTGTCTTTAAAAAAATTTGTGCACAGCAGATTTTTATGTAAAGTAATTTGTGTATAACTGATTTTTCTATAGAAAAATTTGTGTATAACAGATTTTTCTATAGAAAAATTTGTGTATAACAGATTTTTCTATAGAAAAATTTGTGTATAACAGATTTTTCTATAGAAAAATTTGTGTATAACAGATTTTTCTATAGAAGAATTTGTGAATAACTGATTTTTCTATAGAAAAATTTGTGTTAACAGATTTTTCTATAGAATAATTTGTGTATAGCAGATTTTTATGCAGAAAAATTTGTGTATAACACATTTCTCTATAGAAAAATTTGTGTATAACAGATTTTTCTATAGCAAAATTTGTGTAAAACCGATTTTTATATAGAATAATTTGTGCATAACAGATTTTTCTATAGAAAATTTGTGTATAACACATTTTTCTATAGCAAAGTTTGTGTAAAACAGATTTTTCTATAGAAAAATTTGTTTATAACAAATTTTTTATTGAAAAATTTGTGTGTAACAGATTTTTTATAGAAAAATTTGTGTATAACAGATTTTTCGTTAGAAAAATTTGTGTGTAAGAGATTTTTCTACAGAAAAATTTGTGTATAACACATTTTTCTATAGAAAAATTTGTGTATAACAGATTTTTCTATAGCAAAATTTGTGTAAAACAGATTTTTATATAGAATAATTTGTGTATAACACATTTTTCTATAGAAAAATTTGTGTATAACAGATTTGTCTTTAGAAAAATTTCTGTGTAAGAGATTTTTCTATAGAAAAATTTGTGTGTAACAGATTTTTCTATAGAAAAATTTGTGTATAACAGATTTTTCTATAGAAAAGTTTGTGTATAACTGATTTTTCTATAGAAGAATTTGTGTTAACAGATTTTTATATAGAATAATTTGTGTATAACAGATTTTTCTATTGAAAAATTTGTGTATAACACTTTTTTCTATAGCAAAGTTTGTGTAAAACAGATTTTTTAATAGAAAAATTTGTTTATAACAAATTTTTTATTGAAAAATTTGTGTATAACAGATTTTTTATAGAAAAATTTGTGTATAAGAGATTTTTCTTTAGAAAAATTTGTGTGTAACAGATTTTTCTATAGAAAAATTTGTGTGTAACAGATTTTTCTATAGAAAAATTTGTATGTAACAGATTTTTCTATAGAAAAATTTGTGTGTAACAGATTTTTCTATAGAAAAATTTGTGTGTAACAGATTTTTCTATAGAAAAATTTGTGTATAACAGATTTTCTATAGAAAAATTTGTGTGTAACAGATTTTTCTATAGAAAAATTTGTGTATAACAGATTTTTCTATAAAAAATTTGTGTACAACAGATTTGTCTATAGAAAAATTTGTGTCTAACAGATTTTTCTATAGAAAACTTTGTGTATAACAGATTTTTTTTTGCAAAACATTGTGTACAGCAGATTTTTCTATAAAAAAATTGTGTATAACGGATTTTTCTATAGAAAAATTTGTGTATAACAGATTTTTCTATATAAAAGTTTGCATTTAACAGATTTTTCTGTAGAAAAATTTGTGTATAACAGATATTTCTATAGAAAATTTGTGTATAACAGATTTTTGTATAGAATAATTTGTGTATAAAAGATTTTTCTATAGAAAAATTTGTGTATAACAGATTTTTCAATAGAAAATTTGTGTGTAAAAAATTTTGTTATACAAAAATTTGTATATAACAGACTTTTCCGTAGAAAAATTGTGTGTATAAAAGATTTTTTTATAGATACATTTTTGTATAACACATTTTTCTATAGGAAACTTTGTGTATAACAGATTTTTCTAATCTAACTAGTCTATATCGTGCTTACTTGGAAAAAACCCAATTGACTAAAAGTTAAAGCAAAAGTTTTAAAAGTTAAACAAAAAAAATGCTGAGCATACTTTCAGGTGTCAAGAAACTGTTAAAAAAATGTTTCTCTGTTTTACCTACTTTAATTTAACAAAGAAATTTTTCAAGATATTTAAATTGAATACTTTTACCGAGTTCTTTGCCGTAAAATTAACTTGAAGAGCTTTTTACTTTTTTCTTTACAGAAATAGTCACTTTATGGCAAGCAAAACATTTCATAAAGAAACTTAAACTTTACAAGTAAAATGTCAAGACAACTTTCGAAAACTTCACATAACAAAGGTCAAATGTAAGGAAAAAGTAAAATTTTTTTTAAATAAAATTGATCTAAAAGAAACAGGAAGCAAACAAAAAAAGAAAAGAAATAGAAAAGTTGTAAGTAAGAAACATGAAAATAAACAAAAACATTAATACATAAATAACAATACAAGCTCTCAATAAAGTCTATTGACAAAAGGTCAATGTAATAAATTGAAATAAATTGCTTAAAGTTAGAAAATTTTGTTACTTTTCAAACTAAAATATTACTAAAATAAATTTAAAAGGTTTTTATAAATATTAAATTATGATTTAGTTTTTCTTTTGCATACCCTTTAGGTTTTATCTCGATATTTCCAGAGCTACTGCTGTTGCTGTTATCTCCCTTCTACAGTCCTAGCTCTATCGCAAACAAAAAATTGTTGTAATAAATTTCTCCCCTAAAATTGATTCCATATTTAGAACACCTTAAGAATTTGTCTTTGGGGTATATTTTTTATTTCGTTACTTACTTACCTTCCGATCCTGTTTGAATGTATTCTGTGAACTACATGGATATACCAACTAAAATCGATGAAATCCATTGACAATAAACTGCTGTTGCCAAAGCTCGAGCCACTATTGCTGCTGGTGCTAGTTTTACATGTATTTTTTAACATCCTTTTACTTTTTTTGCTGTTTTTCCTATTTTTACGGACTTTGTTGAGGAACCAACAAGAGTAGCATAGCAGACTGAACAGTGGAAGTAGCAGTAGTATTGTAATAGTAGGTAGCAGTATCTGCAACACTCAAGCTTTTTATGTACGCTAAATTTGAAACAAATACTCTGAATTTTAGAAAATTGCAAGCAAGGTTTCTAGGTTAATAGTATAGAGAATACAAATATATACTCTTAAACAATAAACTACCCAACGAGAAAAAAATAATGTCTCAAGCACTTATGACAGGCATAAAACAGGGGCCAAATCGCCGCATTCTTTTGAAAAAACTGTAATAAAATTGATATCTAACCATATACGTTTAATTGTCAAAACATTTAGTTTGATTGAAATTCTCTTACTGTAAGGGAACTTTTAACAAATAAGTTACATTGTAGATAACCTTATATCTTATATAAATTATTTAGATTATCCTAAAAGCATGCTACACAAATGTTTTCGAAATAGCTTACATTTCGATCGATATCGAATGTGAACCTAGAACATAAAAAATATATACTTACAGAAGCATACACACAGCCATAGATATAAAATAAGACGTAGACTAAGGCATAGGCTAAGAAATAGGATAAGACATGGACTTAGACATAGATTAAGACATAGATTAAGACATACACTAAGACCTTTCCTAAGACCTAAACTAAGACACAGACTAAGACATACTCTGAGACATAGACTAAGACATAGACTAAGACATAGACTAAGACATAGACTAAGACGTAGACTAAGACATAGACTAAGACATAGACTAAGACATAGACTAAGACATAGACTAAGACATAGACTAAAACATAGACTAAGACATAGACTAAGACATAGACTAAGACATAGACTAAGACATAGACTAAGACATAGACTAAGACATAGACTAAGACATAGACTAAGACATAGACTAAGACATAGACTAAGACATAGACTAAGACATAGACTAAGACATAGACTAAGTCATAGACTAAGACATAGACTAAGACATAGACTAAGACATAGACTAAGACATAGACTAAGACATAGACTAAGACATAGACTAAGACATAGACTAAGACACAGACTAAGACATAGACTAAGACATAGACTAAGACATAGACTAAGACATAGACTAAGACATAGACTAAGACATAGACTAAACCATAGACTAAGACATAGACTAAGACATAGACTAAGACATAGACCAAGACATAAACTAAGACATAGACTAAGACATAGACTAAGACATAGACTAAGACATAGACTAAGACATAGACTAAGACATAGACTAAGACAAAGACTAAGACATAGACTAAGACATAGACTAAGACATAGACTAAGACATAGACTAAGACATAGACTAAGACATAGACTAAGACATAGACTAAGACATAGACTAAGACATAGACTAAGACATAGACTAAGACATAGACTAAGACATAGACTAAGATATAGACTAAGACATAGACTAAGACATAGACTAAGACATAGACTAAGACATAGACTAAGACATAGACTAAGACATAGACTAAGACATAGACTAAGACATAGACTAAGACATAGACTAAGACATAAACTAAGATATAGACTAAGACATAGACTAAGACATAGACTAAGACATAGACTAAGACATAGACTAAGACATAGACTAAACCATAGACTAAGACATAGACTAAGACATAGACTAAGACATAGACCAAGACATAGACTAAGACATAGACTAAGACATAGACTAAGACGTAGACTAAGATATAGACTAAGACATAAACTTAGACATAATATAAAAAATTGTTCATCCTTTGAAAATTTCCATCTAGGCAGCCAACCAGTCACTCAACTATACCATAACACCAATTCACCAAACACTCTTACATAAATACACACACACACACACTCAAAGCGAAATAGTGAGTATTGTTGCTAGAGAAAAACCATAGTGGTGGTATTCCTAAAAGTATACTTCAAGTTTTGGTATTTTCTATTTTGCTTGCATTTCACTCTTTAAATTTGTTTTCTATTGTACTCGTATTCTATATTTAATGGTTTCTAGATCAAAAAACTATGCTTTAAATTAAGCTTAAATAACAACAATAAAAACAACGACAAGAGCATAAACAAACAACGATGTTAAAGAAATAGTGTAGCATATTTTTAGAAAACTAATAACACAAAAATAATTGCTTTAAATTTAAGGCAAGGAAAACCAAAAAGAAATTGCTTAAACTTTTTGTGCAAACAACTATTTTAAACAATTGTGTGTGTGTTTTTCTTTTTGAAAATTGTTCGCAAAAAGTTTTACTTACTTAAAAAAAAAAATAAGGAAAATAAATATTCAAATGTTAGATAACAATATAAACCTTTAGCTATAGATACTGACACAGACATACGGAGATGCTTTAACATATTTAAAAAAAAACTTACTTCATGTTCATGTATGTGTATATAAAGCCATACTTAATACTGCAGTAAACTTAATTAAAAATAAATTTTGTAAAAACATTTTTAAGACAAAACAAGTAGAAATTTTTCTTATTTTTCATGAGAGAAAACTTATATATTTTACTTTTATCTCAAGAAATTTCGAAGAACATTTATTTTGCCATAGGTTCCAAAGTTTTCTGTTTAAATATGTGGTATATTTAAATAATCCTGGCAATGAAAAAATCAATAATACAGATTGATTATGCTGCAGAAGTTTTCTGAAGTCACCGAAGCGTTAGGGGATAAAGATACATACATAGTTCTATAGTTGACAAAATAGTAAATTAATTGTGGCTAATTGTGTCATAGCCATTTGGTTACTGGACATAAGAGGACACAGATGTCTTGCACATAGGAGAGGGTAATAATTTAAGAACTTGTCATATACGTAAAGTTTTTAAAAGCAGCAAATAGGAAACTTGGTATAATTCAGCATAAAAGTTGGTTAAGATGTTGTAATGGTCCAGTAAACATGTAAAACTTTAGTGCTCCCAACTCTTCAACTAAAAAGGCTTAACATTATAAAGAACACTTGAACGACTTAGAAAGTTCCTTAAAATATGCATCACCTTTTAAAAGCGAGTGTTGTTAACTTCGATGCGGTTAGGTTTCGATAAATTACTCAAATAAAAATTAAAGAAAATAAACCGAATGTTTTGCTGCCTGCTTCTATGATATAGGAAAACTAAGACTGAGATAAAAAATAGAATAACAAATATATTAAAGACATAAACTAAGACATAGTAGAAAAAGACAAAGATAGAGCCTAAGACGTTGACCAATACATAGACTGAGACATACCTAAGGCATAGACGTAGACATAAACTAAGACATAAACTAAGACATAAACTAAGATATAGACTAAGACATAGACTAATACATAGACATAACTTAAGATATAGAGTAAGAAATAGTCTAACCCATAGACTAAGATATGGACTAGGACAAAGACTAAGACATCGACTAAGATATAGACTAAGACGTAAACTAAGACATAGACTAAAACATAAACTAAGGCATACCCTAAGACATAGACTAATACATAGACTAAGACATAGACATTGACTAAGACACAGACTAAGACATAGACTAAGACATAGACTAAGACATAGACTAAGACATAGACTAAGACATAGACTAAGACATAGACTAAGACATAGACTAAGACATAGACTAAGACATAGACTAAGACATAGACTAAAACATAGACTAAGGCATAGATTAAGACATAGACTAAGACATAGACTAAGACATAGACTAAGACATAAACTAAGACATAGACTAAGACATAGACTAAGATATAGACTAAGACATAGACTAAGACATAGACTAAGACATAGACTAAGACATAGACTAAGACATAGACTAAGACATAGACTAAGACATAGACTAAGACATAGACTAAGACATAGACTAAGACATAGACTAAGACATAGACTAAGACATAGACTAAGACATAGACTAAGACATAGACTAAGACATAGACTAAGACATAGACTAAGACATAGACTAAGACATAGACTAAGACATAGACTAAGACATAGACTAAGACATAGACTAAGACATAGACTAAGGCATAGACTAAGACATAGACTAAGACATAGACTAAGACATAGACTAAGACTAAGACATGGACTAAGACATAGACTAAGACACAGACAAAGATATAGACTAAGACATAGACTAAGACATAGACTAAGACATAGACTAAGACATAGACTAAGACATAGACTAAGACATAGACTAAGACATAGACTAAGACATAGACTAAGACATAGACTAAGATATAGACTAAGACATAGACTAAGACATAGACTAAGACATAGACTAAGACATAGACTAAGAAATAGACTAAGACATAGACTAAGAGATAGACTAAGACATCGACTAAGACATAGACTAAGACATAGACTAAGACATAGACTAAGACATAGACTAAGACATAGACTAAGACATAGATTAAGACATAGACTAAGACATAGACTAAGACATAGACTAAGACATAGACTGAGACATAGACTAAGACATACACTAAGACATAGACTAAGACATAGACTAAAACATAGACTAAGACATAGACTAAGACATAGACTAAGACATAGACTAAGACATAGACTAAGACATAGACTAAGACATAGACTAAGACATAGACTAAGACATAGACTAAGACATAGACTAAGACATAGACTAAGACATAGACTAAGACATAGACTAAGACATAGACTAAGACATAGACTAAGACATAGACTAAGACATAGACTAAGACATAGACTAAGACATAGACTAAGACATAGACTAAGACATAGACTAAGACATAGACTAAGACATAGACTAAGACATAGACTAAGACATAGACTAAGACATAGACTAAGACATAGACTAAGACATAGACTAAGACATAGACTAAGACATAGACTAAGACATAGACTAAGACATAGACTAAGACATAGACTAAGACATAGACTAAGACTAAGACATGGACTAAGACATAGACTAAGACACAGACAAAGATATAGACTAAGGCATAGACTAAGACATAGACTAAGACATAGACTAAGACATAGACTAAGACATAGACTAAGACATAGACTAAGACATAGACTAAGACATAGACTAAGACATAGACTAAGACATAGACTAAGAAATAGACTAAGACATAGACTAAGAGATAGACTAAGACATCGACTAAGACATAGACTAAGACATAGACTAAGACATAGACTAAGACATAGACTAAGACATAGACTAAGACATAGACTAAGACATAGATTAAGACATAGACTAAGACATAGACTAAGACATAGACTAAGACATAGACTAAGACATAGACTGAGACATAGACTAAGACATACACTAAGACATAGACTAAGACATAGACTAAGACATAGACTAAGACATAGACTAAGACATAGACTAAGACATAGACTAAGACATAGACTAAGACATAGACTAAGACATAAACTAAGACATAGACTAAGACATAGACTAAGACATAGACTAAGACATAGACTAAGACATAGACTAAGACATAGACTAAGACATAGACTAAGACATAGACTAAGACATAGACTAAGACATAGACTAAGATATAGACTAAGACATATACTAAGACATAGACTAAGACATAGACTAAGGCATAGATTAAGACATAGACTAAGACATAGACTAAGACGTAGACTAAGACGTAGACTAAGACATAGGCTAAGACATAGACTAAGACATAGGCAAGAGATAAATATTTATTGTTCAAATTTAAATTCTTGAGTAGTTGGCAGCTGTCTTCTTCAAATCAGTATTCAAACGAGTAGCACAGAACTCAAATAATCACGATTTTAATGATCTACATAAATATTTTAAGAGTTCAATATTAGAATTTGCTAAATTTTATTTCCAATAAATTTCTTCTAATAAACCACATACATATCAAATGTCATATCTGAGATATACTTTTCTATTAACACAGCATATCAATGCTATCTTTGTTATCTGCCTAAAATGCTGCAACATTTGTTGACAGACACAGTTAAACTTATTTCATTTCCCTCTCTCATTTCCTCCTCAAGCTATTTTCAAGAAAATTTTCCAATCACAATTGGTTACAATTGTAAGCAATTTGATGTCTAAAGTATGTCAATTATTTTGGGGGTTATTTGTACAAAACACAAATTGGCAGTTTTAATAAGGAAAATGTGAGCAAAAATAACAAAAAAAAAAAAAAACATAGAAAAATTTCTAATGCAATATTGAAATTTTTGCAATTTTCTTGTTGAAATCTGTTGAAAGTCATGCCTATAAGAAAATTCAGTATTAAAGGAAAGCACAATTGACCCAAAAAATAGGAGAATGGTATAATAGAAGCTTTAGAATGACATTTTATCAAGAATGTTTTTCTGTAAATAATTTATTTTTGTATTTTATTTGTGGGCCTTTTTAAAGTTAAATTAAAGAATAACTTTTTACAAAAGAATATTCTTATTTGTTGTCTTAAATTCTTTAGTAGAAACCCAAGAATATTAATAAATGTTACTTTTTATATTAATTTAGAGCCTATAAGCAAATCCGATTTTTTTTTTTTTTTTTTTGCTTACAACTTGAACAATAAACAGAAACTGAAACTTCTTATTGTCTCACAAAATAAACAACTTAATTTTGCTAAGACCTAAAAATAATAAGTTTCTTATTGCTACAAATTATAGACGTTTTTAATCTAAAATCTTTCCAAACAGTCTTTGTCCGCCTGCCTTTCCTACTTCAAGTGAGAAAGCGTGGCAAAAGTAATAGCAACAACTAAAGCATCCGTGGCAATTTTGCGCTTACAACCAAAACAATTCTGTTGGTTTTAACCAACAATTTTAGGGTATGCGAAATAATTGAGGACATGAAACAGGAAAGCAAATAAAAGCAGCTACAAAAAAATGAATAAATGACTCTATTATTTAAGCCAAGTTAGATTACTACATTTCAATGTTGTAGTATATCTTCATCTTCATTGTTTTCAATTTAAATGTGCACAAACTGGAACAGCCAGAAACCAGCAACAGTATCATGTTTATTTTAACATCTAGTCATCATCGTCAGCATTGTTGTCGTAGTCGCCGTAGTGGTGATGCACAGTAATCTGATTCTGTATGATAATTGGCTTAAAATTGCATTAAATAATTATACCAAGAGTTGAAAGTGTTTCACAAAATTATCGAATTTAAATTTACCTAAATAAATGAATGGAACAAACCAAATCAAATCAATTCGATATCGATCGGAAATTCAGACTTTTAAGCAATTGTGTAACATACCTTAGGGATTTTTAAAATAATTTATTTTTCAAAAAGTTTAATTAAAGTTGATACCTAAATATATCAGTGAACTTTTAACAAATAAACTACAATGTAGTGAATCTTATATGCAGGTGTAGCCTACCCATACAACCAGAAGCCCAAAACTTTTTGTAATTTTCGCAAATAACACTATAATTAATGAAACTCGTGAAGATCAGTATGAAAAGCATTCAGTTAAAATTTGGATGTTACCATGCCAAGTCGGTTGGTGACGCTTTATTGAAGAAAATATCAGGTTTTTCAACAGGAACGCTACAAAAATACATCAACAGACGCCATATTTCTTGCTGCTCTTTTGACATTTCTTCTCAGTAAAATAAAAAGCCAATAAAGAGTCGAAATTATTAAAATTTACTATCGAAGATTGAAGTCAGTGGTCAGGCAGCAATTCACACGTACTCCATTAGTCATCATTGCATCCCGAAAAAATTACCACAGGCACGAAACGTTCAATGATAACCAAATATTTTTAACCCCAATTGAATGATATGGACTTGAATGACATGTGGTTCCAACAGGACGGCGCAACAAACCACACAGTGAATGTCAAAATCAATTTATTAAAAACCAAGTTTGGAGGACATGTTATATTACGAAATGGTCCAGTCGATTCGCCGTCTCGATCGTGCAAAAATATTTTGTATAGAAAAGTTTTTGATAAAAATTTTTTTCTTTAGAAAAATTTTCCATAAAAATTTTTTTTTACAAAAAAAATTTCTATAGAAAAATTTTTGATAAAAAAATTTTCTGTAGAAAAATTTTTTTTTTTATCGAATATTTTTCTATAGAAAAAATTTTTAGTCGAAAAAAGTTTTTATGGAAAAAGTTTCTATAGAAAAAATTTTTTATCGAAAATTTTTCTAAACAAAAAATTTATCGAAAACTTTTCAATAGAAAAATTTTTTTATCGAAAAATTTTCTATAGAAAAAATTTTTTAAATTTTTTTTTGTTGAAAATTTTTTTTATAGAAAAAATTTTTCATTGAAAATTTTTCTAAGAAAAAATTTTGTATCGAAAATTTTTCTATAGAAAAAAATTCGATAAGAAATTGTTTCTATACTGACCAAGAAATTTTGTGATCAAAAACTTTTATATAGAAATTTTTTTTATCAAAACTTTTTTTGTAGAAAATTTTATTTATCAAAAATTTTTCTATAGAAGATTTTTTAACAAAACTTTTTCTGTAGAAAATTTTTTT